>VZRS01000507.1:450276-544819 GCA_013398055.1 Ifrita kowaldi | reverse complement strand
GGAGTCACCCCAAGACACCAACTAAGGCTGCAATTCAGTTTTGCAATTACTTTGATAATAATACACAGTATCATGACCTTGTGAGTTTAATAGCATGAGTAAGTATCATGATCCTGAGCTCTACAAGTTTATAGTGCAGTTTCAACACTTAAAACACTTGTTCAAGAAAGATGTTTGTTAATGAACTTGGTACACCAACATGCTGGATTCTCTGTGTACAGCAAATTTGAAAAAAAGAACCAAACCAAAAAAACCACTCTTTTATTATATGCTAGGTTCGTCAAAAAATGTTGTATGCAGCAACCCGAGCAACGCTTAAGAAAGAATTTGGAGGTGGCCATATTAAGGATGAAGTATTTGGAACAGTACAGGTATGTTCTTCTTTTTAAAGTCAGGACACTGACTTTAAATACTAAATAAAGTAGCTGATGTTATTGGTATGAATGTTGATTGTTTATGTTCTTTTTGGATTAAGGAAAAGAGATAAAAGCTGTATATATTATTCCAGTGTTAAAGTGTAAGCTCATTTGGACAAGTTACTAAGTGTAGTCAGCATCTTCAGGCTTAGAAGTCCTTTCTTCAAATGATTATGAAAACTAAATAACCTAAGAATAATAGGCATATCTCTTAATCTCACTGCATGAGCACGAGTCCTCTAAAAGATGCAACATTAATTTCCAGGCCAACAGTATACACAAACTATTTTGGATGTATGGCTCTGAATGAGAAATGGATCAGTGATCTGTAAGCCATTAACACCTGAAAACAAATGTTTTTCTCTTGAACTCAGGATAGGAAGCTGTCAGTTCTTTAGAATTTGACCATAAAATATAACTCATGAGCATTGCTGTCAACTTCTTAACTTAGGGAAACAGAAGTTTTGTAGCTACTGATTGGTTCAAAGAAAATATTAATAGTTGGTCATTTATGGTAAGATAATTGGAAGGTGCATGTATGAAGTCTAGCAAGTGTCTAAGGGATGTTGAAAAGGCTGTAAGGGAAATATGGGACTATTTTTTTACCTTAGTTTCTGTGAGAAATAAGCTTTGCATGGTTGTGGTGCCTGCCTGTCAGGCAGACATCAGTCTTTTTAATCTGTTGCCGGCTTTAAAAGAAATACAAATTAGACTTCTCAGAGATAAAGAATTCCTGTAACTTTCATGAAAACTGATGATTACTTAGAGGCTCACATTATAAATTCCTCTGTTCCTCTTTCAGCAAAGGCTGCAGCGTTTATTTTCTCTTTGACCTGTTAATCAGTTCATCTGAACAAATCTGAACCAAAGCACTGCCTCTATTGACACAGGCAGCTGATGCTGAAGGAATGGAAGGAGTTGGAGGTTTGGGGAAGAATAGAGGATATTGTAGTGGGGAAAAAAGCTGTGGAAGAGAAATGGGCTGTTGTGGTGCACATGAGGCTAATGACTCTGTTGCTTACTGAGTAAATAATTCATTATATTTAGCATTAACCTGTTGTGGAGGTTTCATTGTCCTAACAAACATGTAAACAAACTTCTCTGGAGAGACTGTATTCTAGGGAAGTAGATAACTGAGTTGCTAAGAGGGTTTACTGGTAGTGGTCCTGTTATTTTTTTCTTGTCTGTTCAACCAGCCAATCTCCTGCTGCCGCTTGCACCAAACCATTAGCAGTCTATGCAATATGTGGAATTTGTGTCTAGTCCTACAAGTGAACTTCTGGCTCAGTTTGAAGGAAGGAGCATTACATCTGTCTTACTGTTGTTTCAGAATGGGCTTGGGGCATGTGGAGGATGGCATTGATATTACAGCTTATATATCTCCAAATTGTTGGTTTCATTGTCTTTATAAACTTCTTAATTGTAGCTGGCCTTTAATGTTCATCCATGTGAAAATCACAGCTTCTTCACAGTGTTCAAGTTGCTAATCTCACTCAGGATCTTGATCATCATTATCCAGCAGGTTACTTTGTCTTTATTGTGTTAAACCTAAGGATGGTTTAGTTGCAACATCTCTGTTATTCTGGTGGAATCTTATGATGGGCCCACATTCTAATTGACATTGATACCTCTGGGCTTCTGAAACAAGACTTAATGGAATATTGGAGTATCCAAATAAAATGACTGTAACTCTATGGAAGACAACTACTTTTTTGCAATGCTCCATAGAAAATCTTTGAAGAAAAGTTCTGTTCTAAAAAAAACCTGATAAATATTGATATTGTGCTTTCAGGATGATGTTTCACTGAATGGATATAAAAAATATTTGATATCACAATCCTCCCCTGCACCTTTGACTGCAGCAGAAGAGGAACTTCGACAAATTAAGATTAACGAGGTACCTAAAATGTCTTCAAGCACGTGTGGGAAATGGTGCAGAGTTCCAAATGTAGGGTAAAAAAAGGCAGAACAGAAAATGGAAAGTTTCAGGAAGTGTCAGTGGGTGAGCATATTGGGTACTTCTCAATGGGTGGAAACTGCAGGATGATGAGGGCTGGAGTTGGAGTAGCTTGAATGTTCTCATTGTGTTTGAAAGGCCCTGTGTCTAAATCAGAGGCCTGGCAACTGCAGAGCTTCATTGTTGCAGCTTCAGCTTTTAGTATCACTGGATGCCCTTCTCTTTGAAGAGTGACCAGCCACTGGCACAGGTTGCCCAGGGAGGTTAGAGAGTCTCCATCCTGGAGATATTCAAAAGGTGTTTGGACAGAGAACTGGGCAGCTGGCTCTAGGTGGCCCTGATTGAACAGTGTGGTTGGACAAGGTGACCTATGGAGATGTCTTCCAACCTCAGTCATCGTCCAAATGTGATTGCCCCCATGCATTTCCCATGGTGGCAGAAACTGTAGAGAAAACACAGAATAGCAATTATTGCAGTGAATGATTGCCAGGGGTATTTCAGCAGCCTTATTCTTAGAGGAAAGGTACATAGTTTCCAGGACTAGTGCACTTGTCTTTAAGATTGACAGGAAGTGAAGAGGATTCCAATAAAAATAAAATAGAAATCCAAACCAAATAGCTAATCTCTTTAAGAGACTGATTTGCTTATGCTACAAATGCTTTTTAGAAAAATCTCTAACAAATGCCTTTAACCAAAAAAATTGATGATTGCCAGCTAGCTAGTGACTGAAAAGTTTCAGAGGATACTTTTTATTGCCTTTTTCCATCATTTGAACACTGTTTGTGTCAGATGTAAATTAAAATAAGTCATGTGCTGAACTTATTTGTTCTTGAGACTTGTATATTAGGGCTGTGGTACGTGTGTTTGAAGTATGATTTATTTCTGCAGCTGGATACCAGGCAGCCATTGTGTTAAGTGTTGTCTATCTTTGCTTATGTGTTCACTCTACTGTTCTTTTGCTGCAACTTTGTTGTTTATTGACTCTTTTTTCCCCATTGGTGTATTTTGTTAGTTTTCATGCCTGATTTTAACAATTCAATGCAGAAATACATTCATCGTCCTCAAATACTGAATTTTACTTCATCAGCTTTTAAAATAACCAAAATGAATGTAAAACTTCTGCGGGATCAGTGATCACTTCTGATATTATTGAATATACTACATACAATGTGTTCAGCAGCTGATTCATGCAGACTGAGTCTTTATATGGTATGAAATTTCAGCAGCAATACCTGTGCTTTTCAGGGACACATAAATTGTAAATTGCTGCCATTTTGGCCTTGTTTGAAACATCTCACAATACATGAACGTACATCATTTTTCTCTTCATTGTTTCTACCGTTACAAAGCATGTAATTAGACTTAGAAAACGAAAAGCCTTCTGATTTGAAAAAGTTTTCCATATGTATATTCTTTCATAATTATCCTAAGAAATATTTTACTGGGCCAGATCAAAGGATCACCTAGTCTGTTGTAAAGTCTAGGAAGGATGTAGGACCAGGGCAGGAAGGCCATAATGACCTTGAATGCTCTTCTGTTGCCTCAACTATTGCAGGTAGGGATCTTCCTGCACAAAAGATGACATCTTACTATATAACTCTTCTTAATGGGTTTGTCTTCCATCATCTAGCCTTGTCATTTCTATAAATCCACAGAAAGGTTTTGTTGGCCACAGGTCCTGTGGCAGCATATTCCACAGCTTGACAAAATACTGTCTAAAGAACCACTGACTGCTCTCTAAAATCTGTAGTTTATTCTGATGCCCCTACAGATAGTGTGGTGAAGGCAAAGAAGTGTCATTAAGTCAATTCTCAGTTTCCCCCTCCCTTTAAATAAAGTCCTCTGTATCCCCAAGTGCCAACCATATCCTGGGCTACATCAAAAGCAGTGTGGCCAGCAGGTAAAGAGAGGTGATTCTCTCCCTCTGCTCTGCTCTGGTGAGATACCACCTGGAACACTGCATCCAGCTCTGGGGTACTCAGCACAGGAAAGACATGGACCTGTTAGAGCGGGTCCAGAAGAGGGACACAAAAATTATCATAGGGCTGGAACATATTCCCTGTGAGAAAAGGCTGGGAGAGTTGGGGTTGTTCAGCCTGGAGCAGAGAAGGCTTCAGGGGAAATCTTAATGGCCTTTCGGTACTTAAAGGAGGCTTATAAAAAATATGGGGACAGATTTTTTAGCAGGGCCTGTTGCAATAGAACAAGGGAGGATGGTTTTAAACTAAAACAGTGTAGGTTCAGATTAGATATGAGCAAGAATTTGTTTTATGATGAGTGTGATGAGGTACTGGGAGAGGTTGCCGAGAGAGGTGGTACATGCCCCATCCCTGGAAGCATTCATGGTCAGGTTGGATGGGGCTCTGAGCAACCTGATCTGTTTGGAGATGTTGCTGCTTACTGCAGGNGGATGGGGCTCTGAGCAACCTGATCTGTTTGGAGATGTTGCTGCTTACTGCAGGGGGAGTTGGACTAGATCACCTTTAGAGGACCCTTCTAACCCCAGTTGTCCCATGATTCTCTATCCATGGACCTCTGTTGTATTCCTTGTCAGTTATCTCTTCCAGGCTGAAGAGTCCTAATCTGGGTAGTTCTTCCTCCTAAACAAGGCACTCCATACTTCTGATCCTTTTGCTTTTCTCTGCAGTTTTTCCAGTTCTGCTATATAATTTATGAAATGGAGGGATGGGGAAGCCAGATCTGCATGTGGTATTCAAGATGCAGGCATGTTACTGATATCTACAGTGCATAATAATGTGTTCTGTTCTCTGCCCTTTTTTTCTAACTATTCATAACATTTCATTTGGAGGTGGGGAGTGTTCAGGGGTTTTTTGTTTTGCTGGGGGTTATTTTCAGGCTTAGTCAGAATGAACTGCAAGGTCTTGCTCCAGAATGGTAGGAGCTAGCTCAGCCCCATCACCATACAAATAAAGAAGAGGGGTTTTTTCCTCTTGTGTACCTTTACATTTATTCACAGGAAATTTCATCTGCCATTTTATCCAGCGCTCAACAGCCATTACTAACGACATCTTAGTGAAGTGAATTTATATGTTCTTAAGTGACTTAGGTGGTTCTGTTCTTTTGCTTATGTCTGGAGTTATGCTGGGTTACTCTCTTCCCTTGTCTATCTCCACACTTGACAGTTCGTTTTTAGTTCGAATATTTATTTTTTACCTGTATTTTAATATGGTTTCTAGAGTATGATATTACATTATGGTTTATTATTTTTGTGATACCTATTTTACATTTGTCAATCAGGATTTTATGGAGATATATATTTTGCAAAACATTTTTTTCTATAACCTCATTCATAAATTTATCGATCTTTGTACAAAGTAAGCTCTCTGCCTGCTTTTCCTCTTTCCTTGTTGCTGACAAGCTGTTCTTTTAAATGTGAAGTACAACTTAGTGTTGCCACAAGTATGTTTGTTTTTTATTTTTTTATCAGTTTGTTTCATATTTTATTAGTATCTCTTTTTAATAAAGCTACACATCTTTTAGTTGATAGATCTGAGGCCCACACTTTCCATTTGGTATACTTTTTTGACTTTTGCAGCTTCATAACCAATATTAAATGTAATTGTGAAACTATAAAAGGAAGTGAATATACTCAAAAACTAGTGCTTAGACAATAAACTAAGACTGAAGAAGACTGGAGGCCAGAGCTCATTTTAAGAGGAACTGAATGAATATTAAGATAAACATAAATTCTTGAAAAATGGCTTTAAAATAACTTACTTTTCTCTCAAATAATTTGAGAGAAATATTATGACTGGATTATGAACAATTGTCTGGCTTGTCCTGGATTTTTTTTACTTTGTGTTAGACCTTCTAAAAGTAAGAAATTAAGATTTTGTTTATTTCTTTTGTTTGCTTTGGTTTTGGTATAGACTTTTTGGAGGAGTATGTTGAAGCAGGAGGGAAAGTAGTAGCTTTACTTTTCCTTCGAAAAGATCAGTTTGTCTCCTAATTTCTCTCTTCCTTCAAAAATTTTGACTCCCTAGAAATCATGTCTTTGTTTTGATCTAAAATTTCTCAAGCTATAGCAAAGTTTATAAGCAATATTGTCAGTTCAAAAGTATAACACATCATGTGAAAATCAAGATTTTTCTTCCTGGATTATTGTGTCTCTATACCAGATTTTAACTTAGAACTTCTTCCCTGACACTTGAACCAGTTTTCCCTCTGATGATTTGGTTGCTCTGCTAAGCAGAGCTGTTTCAGAGATATGAAAGGCTAGCAAACAAACATGACCTGTAAATTAAAAAATGCAAATCTTTTGTATATTCGGATGATTTCTTGGGGTGGTTTATTCTTGGAATGGCTACTTCTAACTCTATGTGTAACTGTATGGAATGCATTGTCAGTCATTGTATGAAACCAAATGAATGCTTGCAGAGGTTTTTGTTAACATCTCAGCTGNTTGTGTTAAGTGTTGTCTATCTTTGCTTATGTGTTCACTCTACTGTTCTTTTGCTGCAACTTTGTTGTTTATTGACTCTTTTTTCCCCATTGGTGTATTTTGTTAGTTTTCATGCCTGATTTTAACAATTCAATGCAGAAATACATTCATCGTCCTCAAATACTGAATTTTACTTCATCAGCTTTTAAAATAACCAAAATGAATGTAAAACTTCTGCGGGATCAGTGATCACTTCTGATATTATTGAATATACTACATACAATGTGTTCAGCAGCTGATTCATGCAGACTGAGTCTTTATATGGTATGAAATTTCAGCAGCAATACCTGTGCTTTTCAGGGACACATAAATTGTAAATTGCTGCCATTTTGGCCTTGTTTGAAACATCTCACAATACATGAACGTACATCATTTTTCTCTTCATTGTTTCTACCGTTACAAAGCATGTAATTAGACTTAGAAAACGAAAAGCCTTCTGATTTGAAAAAGTTTTCCATATGTATATTCTTTCATAATTATCCTAAGAAATATTTTACTGGGCCAGATCAAAGGATCACCTAGTCTGTTGTAAAGTCTAGGAAGGATGTAGGACCAGGGCAGGAAGGCCATAATGACCTTGAATGCTCTTCTGTTGCCTCAACTATTGCAGGTAGGGATCTTCCTGCACAAAAGATGACATCTTACTATATAACTCTTCTTAATGGGTTTGTCTTCCATCATCTAGCCTTGTCATTTCTATAAATCCACAGAAAGGTTTTGTTGGCCACAGGTCCTGTGGCAGCATATTCCACAGCTTGACAAAATACTGTCTAAAGAACCACTGACTGCTCTCTAAAATCTGTAGTTTATTCTGATGCCCCTACAGATAGTGTGGTGAAGGCAAAGAAGTGTCATTAAGTCAATTCTCAGTTTCCCCCTCCCTTTAAATAAAGTCCTCTGTATCCCCAAGTGCCAACCATATCCTGGGCTACATCAAAAGCAGTGTGGCCAGCAGGTAAAGAGAGGTGATTCTCTCCCTCTGCTCTGCTCTGGTGAGATACCACCTGGAACACTGCATCCAGCTCTGGGGTACTCAGCACAGGAAAGACATGGACCTGTTAGAGCGGGTCCAGAAGAGGGACACAAAAATTATCATAGGGCTGGAACATATTCCCTGTGAGAAAAGGCTGGGAGAGTTGGGGTTGTTCAGCCTGGAGCAGAGAAGGCTTCAGGGGAAATCTTAATGGCCTTTCAGTACTTAAAGGAGGCTTATAAAAAATATGGGGACAGATTTTTTAGCAGGGCCTGTTGCAATAGAACAAGGGAGGATGGTTTTAAACTAAAACAGTGTAGGTTCAGATTAGATATGAGCAAGAATTTGTTTTATGATGAGTGTGATGAGGTACTGGGAGAGGTTGCCGAGAGAGGTGGTACATGCCCCATCCCTGGAAGCATTCATGGTCAGGTTGGATGGGGCTCTGAGCAACCTGATCTGTTTGGAGATGTTGCTGCTTACTGCAGGGGGTGTTGGACTAGATCACCTTTAGAGGACCCTTCTAACCCCAGTTGTCCCATGATTCTCTATCCATGGACCTCTGTTGTATTCCTTGTCAGTTATCTCTTCCAGGCTGAAGAGTCCTAATCTGGGTAGTTCTTCCTCCTAAACAAGGCACTCCATACTTCTGATCCTNAGTTGGACTAGATCACCTTTAGAGGACCCTTCTAACCCCAGTTGTCCCATGATTCTCTATCCATGGACCTCTGTTGTATTCCTTGTCAGTTATCTCTTCCAGGCTGAAGAGTCCTAATCTGGGTAGTTCTTCCTCCTAAACAAGGCACTCCATACTTCTGATCCTTTTGCTTTTCTCTGCAGTTTTTCCAGTTCTGCTATATAATTTATGAAATGGAGGGATGGGGAAGCCAGATCTGCATGTGGTATTCAAGATGCAGGCATGTTACTGATATCTACAGTGCATAATAATGTGTTCTGTTCTCTGCCCTTTTTTTCTAACTATTCATAACATTTCATTTGGAGGTGGGGAGTGTTCAGGGGTTTTTTGTTTTGCTGGGGGTTATTTTCAGGCTTAGTCAGAATGAACTGCAAGGTCTTGCTCCAGAATGGTAGGAGCTAGCTCAGCCCCATCACCATACAAATAAAGAAGAGGGGTTTTTTCCTCTTGTGTACCTTTACATTTATTCACAGGAAATTTCATCTGCCATTTTATCCAGCGCTCAACAGCCATTACTAACGACATCTTAGTGAAGTGAATTTATATGTTCTTAAGTGACTTAGGTGGTTCTGTTCTTTTGCTTATGTCTGGAGTTATGCTGGGTTACTCTCTTCCCTTGTCTATCTCCACACTTGACAGTTCGTTTTTAGTTCGAATATTTATTTTTTACCTGTATTTTAATATGGTTTCTAGAGTATGATATTACATTATGGTTTATTATTTTTGTGATACCTATTTTACATTTGTCAATCAGGATTTTATGGAGATATATATTTTGCAAAACATTTTTTTCTATAACCTCATTCATAAATTTATCGATCTTTGTACAAAGTAAGCTCTCTGCCTGCTTTTCCTCTTTCCTTGTTGCTGACAAGCTGTTCTTTTAAATGTGAAGTACAACTTAGTGTTGCCACAAGTATGTTTGTTTTTTATTTTTTTATCAGTTTGTTTCATATTTTATTAGTATCTCTTTTTAATAAAGCTACACATCTTTTAGTTGATAGATCTGAGGCCCACACTTTCCATTTGGTATACTTTTTTGACTTTTGCAGCTTCATAACCAATATTAAATGTAATTGTGAAACTATAAAAGGAAGTGAATATACTCAAAAACTAGTGCTTAGACAATAAACTAAGACTGAAGAAGACTGGAGGCCAGAGCTCATTTTAAGAGGAACTGAATGAATATTAAGATAAACATAAATTCTTGAAAAATGGCTTTAAAATAACTTACTTTTCTCTCAAATAATTTGAGAGAAATATTATGACTGGATTATGAACAATTGTCTGGCTTGTCCTGGATTTTTTTTACTTTGTGTTAGACCTTCTAAAAGTAAGAAATTAAGATTTTGTTTATTTCTTTTGTTTGCTTTGGTTTTGGTATAGACTTTTTGGAGGAGTATGTTGAAGCAGGAGGGAAAGTAGTAGCTTTACTTTTCCTTCGAAAAGATCAGTTTGTCTCCTAATTTCTCTCTTCCTTCAAAAATTTTGACTCCCTAGAAATCATGTCTTTGTTTTGATCTAAAATTTCTCAAGCTATAGCAAAGTTTATAAGCAATATTGTCAGTTCAAAAGTATAACACATCATGTGAAAATCAAGATTTTTCTTCCTGGATTATTGTGTCTCTATACCAGATTTTAACTTAGAACTTCTTCCCTGACACTTGAACCAGTTTTCCCTCTGATGATTTGGTTGCTCTGCTAAGCAGAGCTGTTTCAGAGATATGAAAGGCTAGCAAACAAACATGACCTGTAAATTAAAAAATGCAAATCTTTTGTATATTCGGATGATTTCTTGGGGTGGTTTATTCTTGGAATGGCTACTTCTAACTCTATGTGTAACTGTATGGAATGCATTGTCAGTCATTGTATGAAACCAAATGAATGCTTGCAGAGGTTTTTGTTAACATCTCAGCTGACTTGTGTTCCAGGTACAGGCGGATGTTGGTGTAGACACCAAGCATCAAACACTGCAAGGAGTAGCATTCCCCATTGCTAAAGAAGCTATTCAGGCCCTGGAGAAATTGAAAAATAAGAAACTCAATTATGTACAACTGGCAAGTATAAAATATTTTAACTATTTTTGAATAGTCTACCCACATATTAAACAACATGTGTTGATATAGTATGCTGATAAATTACCATTTTGAATTAGATTAATTAAAACATTTTTCCATCCTGTCGTGTTCTCTGGTTTGCTTTTTGTTTATTAACTACATTCATGTTTGCTTTGTTTACAGCAAATTGATATGAAAAATGAAACTATTATTTTGGCCAACACACTTGATACTGAACTTAAGGACTTGCCAAAAAGAGTTCCAAAGGATGCTGCACGTTACCACTTTTTCCTGTATAAGCACACACACGAAGGAGACTATTTGGAATCCATAAGTATGCTAAAATTTCTCAATATGAAACTTCACTGGCTTGTTTCAAATTCCTTAGGATTTTTGAGGCAGAGAGAAAGATGTGTTTATGATCAGCATGATCATAAACTTCAGGGTCATTTTGTTGTGAAACTGTGAAGAAGAGCCCTTATATTTGGAAAGTAGTGAGCTATCCCTTTTGATTTCACCCATAAATGTGAAAACATACAGATATCAGCCGTTCTCTTATCTCCTGTTTGAAATGAAACACTTGCTGAAGTAAAAAAGCTCCAGAATGGCAATACATTTTTTGCTTTCAGATTGCATAGTTGATTTCCAGTGCCTCTCTGCTTTAAATGATTTTATGATACAGCTTTTGATGGAGCGTATTTATGGTCTGATTTGTGTTGTTGCTTTCTTTTCCTGCAGTTTTCATCTACTCTATGCCAGGGTATACCTGTAGTATACGAGAACGAATGCTCTACTCTAGTTGCAAAAGTCCACTGTTAGAAATTGTAGAAACACAGTTGTGGATGCAGATAGTTAGAAAGGTAAGTGCACTAGGTGTGTGGGTATTTTCTCCATCCCTCTCTTCCCTTCTTAATGAAAATCTATGACTGTCTCTGTCACCACTTTGTCTAAAGAATGAAAAGTGTTGTGTAGCTTAGTTTGTCCTCAACAGGAAATAATTGTTGATGTAGCTACAGATGCAAAGTTAAGTCATGGAAATTTTACTCTGTTTCATAATTTCTACACTTTTATCTTGAACAAATATATCCTTGTGCATCAAGGAAGTATTTGAGAGTGCTTTGAAGGACTTTATAGAATTTACATGATTTCTTACTCAAAGTTGTGTCATATTTTGGACCATAACACATTACTGTTGTTAAACACTTAATTCCTTTAAAGCCAAAGTTATGTAGGGATTTTCAAAATAATTTTGAGCTGTAGTTCTGGAAATTAGAACTGCTATCTTAGGAGTCCTTGATGGGGCAAACAAGGATTTGCAAGTAAGCTAATCTTTTCACACTGTATAGATTTTACTGTGATGCAAAAAGTTGCTTCTCACGTCCCAAGCAGAGACCCCAGAAATGGTCCCCTTGTGACCTATGGTTACTTTTTAAACACTTCTGTGGAAGCTTAGTTTCTGTGGAGATTGTTTACCTTAAAAATAGTAGAGTTAATACTAACCATTTTTACTGAGATGACAATGAACTAAGTAGATTTTTGCTATGTGTTTTTGTATGGAATTATTTTCCTGAAATTGCCTTTCTACAAGAAAATAAATGTGATTCCTGAAAATTCCTGTTGACAGAAATTCCTGAAGCATGTACTTGTAACAGCAAAACTGGGGCTGGCGAGTCTGTCAAGTGTTATGGTTGGCAGGGCATGAAGTGCTGAATGCTCAGCAGAGCAAGGCTGTAGCATTTCTCTGAATTCTAAGGAGTTTGGCTAGAGGACACTCTTTTCTTTCTGTTCAGTTTCATGTATCTAGTTTTTGAAAACTGAACCACTCCCCTCCATTTTGTTAATTAAACTTATTTTAGCTTTTCCTTGCTAAACACTTGAATACTTGCTGAGTGGCAGTAGCCAGCTAATGATATCAGCTTGTTCATACTCCTTCCCCTCTTTCTCAAGAGACAACAACATGTATGCACATTGCTTATACATTTAGTGTTTAAAGCATGCTATAGTGAACAATTTTGATTCTTAAAATGTGTAAATACTTGAAATGAGTAAAGAAGCACTAGTTTCACATGGAATGTGTTCTCCTAGTTAGTGTTAACAGGTACACTGTGCTAAAGCTTGGGACAAAAAAAATTCCTTGATATATGTACTGTTTAGTTGTGCTTACATTTCAGGAAAATAATTGTCGCACTTAATACTGGTAAGAATATATGGGATTCTCAGAAAAACTATCCAAGATTTCTTAGGGCATTAGGCACAAGTTGGAGAACTTCTCATGCTTGACTTTGAACATTATTGCACATATGGTTTTAATATACTACTGAGTTTCAGGGAAGTTTCTAAATGTTTTTGACTTTAATGTGAGTATGATGTTTTTTTCTTCCAGATTGAAATAGATAATGGTGATGAGTTAACTGCTGACTTTCTTTATGAAGAAGTACATCCAAAACAACATGCTTACAAACAGAGTTTTGCTAAACCAAAAGGTCCTGCGGGAAAGAGGGGAATACGAAGACTGATTAGAGGTCCAGCAGAGACTGAAACACCTAGTGATTAGAAACTGTTTGTATTTGTTAAACTATTAGAGTAAGAAATGAAATACTGGCTTTTGGTAATGAACTAAAATCATTCCATTCATAGATGCTAGGGATGAAAAAAAGGTCTTTTTACTCTTCTCTTTTCTGACCTCAACACTTTTTATATTGTTACATGATTATATTTGTTGACCATGTTTTATGACATACAGAAGAGATAATTATTTTAAAGCTAGAAGAGAAAAACTAAACTAGTACCCCATTATTTAATAGCTGTACGTGTGATCATAAACTTTGCAGACGTAAGACTATGAAGCCCATGTATTCTGTGGGTAAGTCACAGCTGTATTCTTATGCGTAGCCTATTAAACCTGTAAGACTTTCCACGTGAGAAGAGATGAAGGACTACATAGCATTGTCCCAACTCAAACTTTATTTTTCCTTGTAGCACTTATGGACAATAGGAAAATAGAAGGTTGTCTTTGGATTTTGACAGGATGCATTGTTGAATTTTGTTGTTGTTTTGTTTGGTTTTGTTCCTTTTTTTTTCTTGTGATGGAAAAGATAAACTAAAATCAGTTATTGTTCAATTAATGTAAGTGTTCAGGAATAGGTGGATGTTTTCCTAGGCAAAAGCTTGGTCATCTCAAATTTAGAATTAATTTAATGAATTATCTTTTAAAGAAATCTGACATAAAACCACCATAGTTTTTCCAGACTTCTGTATCACTCATAAGCCTTACATATGGTACTGAATGACCAAGTAAAAGGTGATTAAAAGTGCATGAGTTAGTATAGAGCAATACGCCTAAAGTATCTAATAATTAATTATCTGTGCACTTGGATCTAAAAATGTGTAAGTTCAGTAAAAATTGAAATAGACTTGCTTCATAATGGTGAATTATCCTTGAGATCCTAGTGTGTTTGCAGTTTCAACTGCAATTTTAACTTCAAAGGTATTCTGAAAATGACTTTTCCTAAATGTTTGAACTTCAATACTAGCTTACATCTGTAATTTAAATCCAGCTAGGTCTTGAATAACTGCTGGCAGCAAGCACCTAGTTAGGATTGGGGGTTTTTTTCCTTCCCGCTTCCCTTCTTCAAAATACTAAAATCAGCCAGAATAGTCTAAACTTGATTGAACTGTAAGTAATGTGTTTAACAGGAAGAGGAAAAATAGATTATTTAATAAGTGGATTAAGGAAGAATTAGATGTGGAATATATGAACTGTGTGATGAGGCAAATACTGGTGAATAGATTATATTCCCAGTGAGGACTTGCTTTTCAGTGTCTTGTATGTGACCTTTGTGGTTTTTGAGTTTTGTTAGTTTGGGTTTTGTAAAGCTACATGGGAGTTGCCGGCCTTGGTTCTTTGGATATTATCATAGCTGCTGGATATACTCATTATAGAGCTGAATCATGTGTTTACCTGGTGGAAGATGGACTTTAATCTAGTTTTGTAGGGAATAATGTTTTGACACTAGTAGTTCCTAACAAAAAATTGTTTTCTCTTTATCTATTATTTTGTTTGGTGATACTAGCTTGCTATTGACATCTGAGGTTGCACTATATAATGTGAAGGTTGCAATAGTTGGTTTTACTGTGTTTTTTTTATATACAGCAGAAATCCGACACTTCAGCTTTTTTAAATTTAATTTTACACACTACATCAGTCCAATTCAGTAGCTCTTGATCCTCAGCTAATCTCCTGCTTGCCCTTAGCTCTTGTGTTCTTTTCCTGCCTCTTGGCTTCTCCCTCTAGGGTGAGGAGCTGGTCTTTGAAGTGTTTCTTCTATACTGGGTCAGGAAAAGTGTCACTGTTTTTTAAATATGGTTACTGTATGTGCAGCTCATTGTACACTGTAATTAAATATATTTCTAGATTAACTCAGAATATTTGCAACACACCTAATTCACTTTGGAGTTTTTGTTTTTGGTTTGATTTTAAGGAGTGTAGCATTTAAAAATTGCTGCTAGAGGGTTGTTTGAATTTAGTATTCCTGCTCATGTCCCAGCCATAGCAAGAGTGCACATACTTTTGAGCCAGTAAAGAAGTTCACCTTTTTAATACTAAATGTTTTAAATATGAACAGTTTGACCTGATATGGTTGTATGCATGTTATGGGGGTTTTGTTGGANTTGTTTTTTTTTTTGTTTGGTTTTTTTTTTTGTGTTTTTTTTGGGTTTTTTTTTTTTTTTTTTTTTTTTTTTTTTTTTTAATCCTGTTCTAGGTAGATGAGGATAGAAGATGGAAAACTTAATCTGGAGGATGACGAGAGCTGGTTAAGTGATAAACACTCTTGTATAATGATGAGCTGCTTTAGAGTTCAGCCAAAACCAGACATTGTAAATTACCTTACATGAAAATATTCTATGCGGGTGTACACACCCTGCCAGCCAGCAGTCAGTCATGTCCTGAGCATGTCTCCCCCTCACCTTTCCCCAAAAACAGAATTGTATGAAGTCTTGCACTGCTGGCTGTCTCTCCAGGCCTCTTGTAGCTATTCTCCTGACGGCAATAAAGAAGTATCTGTTCTTTTTGTAAGATCTCTCACGTTTACACCTACATAGTTGCCTCCACATCTGTGCATGAATGTTCACAGCCAGCACAAAATGTGGGCATTAATCAAAGTTGCTCCTTTAACTGTCTCTGGTCATTAAATAATTGAAAGTGTCCATTCAAATCGTTATTGGCCTTCATAAAGCCCAAAAGCAATGCAGCTGCTTGCAGTTAACTCAAGCTATTAAACAGTTAATTAACAGGACAAGTAATTATTTAATGAATGTTTATGTTGCAAGGTAGGGAGATTTTGATCTTTTAAAACACTCCTATCAAAGGTTAAACTAATCAAGGTAATAATTGCTCTGTTGCTCAGATAGACACTGTAAATCAGAAATTTTGTTTATCAGTGTGTTTATGTATTCAACGAAAGCCACCTTCAGATGCAAAAATTAACTGTTTACCTTATCTATTTTGTAATTTACTTTATAAATAAAGATCAATGCTTTAACTTTGTGTTGTCTGAATCATTTCATAGTCTCTTTAATGAAGATCTATCTTCTAACATCAGAATGTGCAACAGGCAGTTCCAATGGGAGAAGAAAGTGACTGCAGGGTGTAAGAAGGGAAGTGAGAAGAAACAGAATCCCTGGCTTTTGCTATTAGAGAAAAATCACTGTTAGAAACAGCTACTTTCCCACTGCTTTATGGAAGCAGCAATGAGGGCTCCATAGCAGGATCCAAGGGTGTTCTTCTCTTGAGGCTTTTGAGTTTTCAGTAATAAGCCCCTTCAAAAAGTTCTTCTATCCTTTTAAAATGCTGAAGTAGTTGACTGGTGATTTAACAGTTCTATCTGTTCCCACTTGCTCAGCATGAACTACTATAATGAAACTACTCAAGTTATGTTGTTCCATTAACCTTTTTTTTTGTCTAAACTGAAAATAATTTTCTTGAAGACCTCCTGTTGCCCTGAAAGTTCAAGCTGAAAAGAACATTTACTGTTTTGGCTTTTCTCTTAACTGTCCTGCCAACACATCCCCATAGGGAAATACTTGTGATGCAGCAATTTTGCAATTGAAAGAAGAAAATTTGAAGATGTGAACTAGGATTTCAGGGAATAGTTTTAATGCCAAATGCTATCTACAATCAGAGCTGTAAGAGGAACAGGCATAAGGTATGAGGAGGGAAAAGGCTAGGCCTCTATGTAACCATGAATCTCAGAAGCAATTTTATTTGCCTTTTGGTGAGTTGGTGGTAAATAAACTCCCAGCTGAAACACCCAAATATAAAGATGAAGCATTTCCCATTTCAGTAATATGAAGTGCTGTGTCTGGTTTGTTGCTCAGAAGGCAACTGGACAAACTGATCCAAGAAAATTTAATAGAGTCTTAACAACTTAAGGAAGGCCTTACATTCTTTTCAAAGTTACTGAGTTGCAAACTGTACAAAGCTATCATATTCCAGTGCAGGATCTCTAGATCCGTATCCTGTTCTTGCTTGTGTTCCTCAGCAGCTACTCCTGGCCCGAGGGCTGTGCAGGCGTCTCTGCTCTGCCTTGTAACAGCCATTCTGTTACCCCTGCTGTACTCAAGGGGAGAACTGTTGCCTTTCCTATGAAGTTCTCTTAAAAAGGCAATTTTCTTTGGATCATTATAATTTGCTTTCATCCTGCTATTGCTTTCTAAATCTTGGAATTGCAGTTAATCACTCTTGGTATTTTTGATTGATCCGTCCTTCTCTGGGTGACTAAATTGCTTCATGTTACAGTTCTCTAGACCCTTAATGTGCAAAAGGCTGGCTCTTTCACTGAGCATAGTGATCCTCTGTTGCCCTCCATGGCACCTTTCCTGCTGAGACAGGATGTAGGCCAGCCAGATTAGCCCTATGTCTGTCCCATGTGGAGCTTTCCTCACCCACCAGGAACTGTACCGGATTTCTCTCAGCTCCTGTTCTATGAAACCAGATCATCCCCTCACAAATATCTTGAACGATTCAAGTTACTGATTTGTGTCCTAGAAAGCCTTATTATAGTAATTAACACAAAGGAGTATGTATTCTAGGATAATTTAATAGTTTTGCAGGGAACGAAGGAAACTGAAGTCAGCTACTCTAATCCTCTGTGTCTATAGCTGTTGACTTTACTGTATGAAGACCTCAAAAAGAAAATAGTTCCCACATAAGTTAGCTAGTTTTACCTAATTAATCCCTCATATTTTCATTCCTTGCTAGAATAATACTAAAGAAGTCCAAAACTTTTTTTCTAAATTGTATGGAATGATAGCTAACATGCTTCATTTTCAGTGAGGAAGGGAAAACTACTGCCAAAACCTCACTGCTGAGAGCAGCACTGCAAAGAGTAGTGTGGTCTAGTATAACAGAGCAGGAACTCACATGCTTGTAGCTGAAATTCTCCTAACACTAAGGATATCACAGTTGGTGCATGAACAAAAATGTTCTACCCCACCAGAGGTGAACAGAGCTGACCAGGAAGTTGCTACAGCAAACGCACTTCTGGACAACACTATGGATGTACTCCAGCTCCAGGGAATAGTAAAAAGCAGACGTGATCTAATAAGACACTTTCACATAACAGCTGGAGATGCTTAAAACTGAAGAATGGCTTCAGCAGATTTTATTCTAATTTAGCTTTATAGCAGCTTTTTTCTCCACAAGCCCAGGTTCAGAGCTATACAGCAGTGAGGTTAGCATAATGTTATTAACAGAAATGCAAGCAACATAAAATGATGATTATTTCCAAGGCTCAAAGTTTTAATAGCAGAAAGAAGTAATAATGCAGAGTTTTTATTTATGTTAACAGTCTTTTACAATTTATATTCAATAAAGCTAGAAGCCATTAGGTAGATCCTTTTTTCTAAATTAACCTAGCAGTTTGAAAAGGCAACACAAAATGAGTTAATAGCCAGAAATCTCATGATATCAATACCTTAGAAATCACATGCTTCCTGCAATGAGATATATATTCCTGAATGAAGTCACACATAATCACAGAATTTCCAATTTAACTGTAGGCCAGACTATTTTCCTATCCCTAAGCTATTAACAAAGTTCATGAGGTGCAAAATGAGTGTATATGAAAAGAACATCCTTCATTTACAACGGTAATATGTTCATACTTAGTCCAAAGTATCTGGAATCTTACTAGTCACTTTCATTCCATTTTTAGTTTGCTTTGATCTGTCAATGTTTCTATTTTAAAAAGCTTTCCATGTTATACTTTTAGAAGTGTACTTTTGTATTTAGTTAATATACATACATATATATATTAAAAATAGCTTAATTATTTGACTAAGTAAAATGCAGAATTGGTCTCAACATCATTATTCTAACCCCTTTAAGAAAAGCAACCATCTGTATTTATAATCCATATGGAATCCTCTCCTAAAGTACTAAAAATACTCAATCCTCTCCTAAAATAGTCAAAGTAGCTGAGATTCTTCCTGTGAATAAAAATTAAATGGTTTGTCATCACAGAGATCACTGTAAGAAAGCATTTGCAAGTGCAAATGCATCTGCATAGCAAGATAACTGTTTTGCTCAGGAATCCTTGAAAGGAAAACACAACCTAGAAAATATCTTGCAGCATTTATTTGACTAAAACTAATGCCAAGAAGACTTTATTATCATAATCACATTCACTAACACTACCAGACCATTCATGCTAATATGAACTCTCAAGCTAAAATATTAAGTAGAAGGTTAAGTGGGTAATACTATTGTCATTTCCCAAAAAGACAACATTAAGTACCATTTATAGCTATTAAATGGTTTTGTCTTCAATAGACCAAGGTAGTACCACCTAACGAAGAAAGCAATTTGCAGAAAAAAACATTTTGCCCTGTTACAGTCATATGCCCTTGCAGCAGACATACTTGATATTTGGAAATAAAAATAACCAAATAGATTCTAATATGGAAATACATTTAAAAAGCTGTGGGAGAAGATGATGTACCAGCACTGCTATTTGTTAATACAAGGAAGAGTTTTCTCATGTTAAGGGCCCAGTGGTTAAGGATATGTGAAAGAGCTGCTGACAGGCCAACAGCTCACCTTACATGTGTCCAAAAAGTTCTGGAAAGCAGAAAAGCTGCTAATGTTGCACTAAATACTAACTAAATATTTGGTACTGGTGTCTACTCCATTACAGAAACATTTGTGTATCAGAAGAAACATATTATCAAGTTCTTATCTCTTGGAGATGCTGTTGGACCTGCAAGAGAACAGACAAAAATATGATTAACTGATCCTGTAACCACACACAGGGGACACACACACACACACACACTCACCCACCCAAAATAAGCCTTTATCTGCAAGACTACATACCATCTTAATGTCTGGCCTTCTGGTTTTTTTGTCATTCAGACACTGATCAGCAATTGAATACATTTTATGAATTGAAGGTACATCCCAGTCACTCATCTTTTCATCGACATAGTCCTCAATAGTTGCTTCCTCATCCTCAATTTCATCTTTTATACTTAACTACAAGACAATTTTAACCAACAAGCAGATAACATTGTAAGTATCTGAACAGCTTGTGAGAGTATAAATGAACTATAAATTTTTATTAATTTTTTATTATATATAATCTTAATTAACACAACATCATAAAGCAAATTTAAGCTGCATCATACAGATTTAACTTTCTTCCACTTTAAGGCTCCGTTTTCTAGTATTGTCTCTTTTGTAAGAAAAGAGGCACAATCAACAAAGTATCTTATGTTTACTTAATAACCCACAAATAGGCAAGCTTAATTTAGTATAATTTTTTAAATCATTTTTATAAAGCCTCTTTCTGTAAACGAATGTCTGTAAACTGAACTTCTATCTCCAGTCTCAGTGGCTGCTGTATCCACTGGAAACTTGTATTCTAAAATCAAGTTTCAAATCTGACTGGTTTAGTCCGGAAGTCCTCAGTTCCAACACACTTGAAATGGGTTATCTGTAATCACACATACTGTTTGAGGAAGCATAAATGAATAAATAAGAGGCAATGAGTAGAGGCAGATCTTCTGCCTTCGTCTATGGGTCAGTCTGAAATTGCTGACCAACATTCAAATACCTCAAAATTTTCCTTTCAAGCTAAGGATGCCATATGATTTTGCAGTGACCATTCTTTTTATGCTCCCAAAAGTACAATACAAAGATAAACTGTACCAGTCATATTCCTTATTAGATCCTATCTCTGAAAAAGCCCACTTCAAAAAACCCAAGTACTCCAAGGTGTTTACAAGCTCAACATGATAACTATTAAGCTACTCCAGAAGATGGACTTTGGAAGGACAAAAAAAATCTATTAATAATACATAGGTATTCCTAAAGCTGCGGAAGAAAGTGATTTATACTGTTCCAAACAGTATGGAACAAAACCAATCCAGACCTCAATGCTATTTCATCCTTAATAAATAAATTAGTCTTTATGTAAAAAGTATTCTAGGAAAACCTTGGATTAAGTAGTTCAGAAGATGTATTTTAAGATACATGAAAGGCTAAATTATGAAGAGTCTTGTAAGATTTTTAATTCAAGAGAGTGAGCTCTCAGACATTAGTTTCCTAATTAGTAGACTGAACTACTAACTGAATAGTAAAGAAAAGAAAATTCAACCCACCTTCCACTCTGCAAAAAAAGCCCTTACATTTCCAACTTCACTAAGGTTAAAAGCATAAGGTACTTGCAAATCATTAGTAAAGCTGAAGAAGATGGAAATTGATACAGAACTATAAGGAAACAACTGAGATGAACAGTTCAAAATGTTTCAGGGAATGAGGATTTATGAGGGTATGTGGGAGTATGCTAACAGAGTACAATGGTATTACAATAAGAAGCAGTACCAAAACAAAGAATTCCAGTATCAGATCCGAAGATGATGACCTTGAGGGCTGAACAAATCTGCCAGCCAAGAGACAAAAGTTTCAGCTTGACCTCTAAGACAAAGATTGACATAAAGCTGTTTTCACAACCACATATTTTGATGACTAATTTGATTGTTTCAGAACCTGTTAACTGACTATGATTTCACATAAAGTGATCCTGGAGCAGTGGGAGGAGAGGAGAAAGCATAAAGAACATACCAGCAACTGTGGCTCCCGCTTTTCATCTACTGGAGGGAGACCCGTTATTATTTCTAGTAAGACCTAGGAGGAAGAAAAATCAGAAGAGAAAATGAAGCCCAGAATAACCCTTAGCCTATGTATGATTTGCAAAAAGGAGCCTGATCTCCAGTCTGTCAACAAATACTCCCAGGATCTGTGTTTGTACAAAGATTTCCTATACAATTAATTGTTTTTCTTCCCACCTTTATTTTCATTAACTGTTATTAGCAGCGTGGCTCACAAATTTCAACACAAGTTATTCTCGCCCAACCCAGTGTTCCTTCACAGCAAGACTGAAGGATTTCCAAACTATTCAGACATAGTGTCAGGCCTACCTGCCCATGAAACTAAACGCTATGAAGGAAGTGCTCAATAGTGAGTAGGGTCTCTGATCTATTCAGAATGGATTCATTATTCTTCCAAATAGTAAGCTCATTTCTTTTTTGTACTCAGCTCTAAGGCAAATCCAACATGGACATTGTACTTTTGGTGCTGAATACAGTAAAACACAATAATTTTGGACCACTTTCTTGAATTTTCTTTTTCAGCCTGAGTTACACTTTTGTGCAATACCGTGCAAACAGAAACAATGTTCCACACCACTTCAAACTGCATTTAGCTAGAACATGGAATATTATTTTACTCTGGTCTTTCACGCAGCAAATCAACATATTCAAATGATTTTAAAATAATCAAAGTTTAGAAACACTATCTTAAGAAAATATCTATTGGGAAAAAGAAAAATTGTAGACCAGAGTAATTATTTAACTTCAGATACTTGATTTTGTGTGCTCTTATAATTTACAAAAGAAGTCATATACTGCTTCCCACATTCTACTTACTACTCCAAAACTGAAGATATCAGATTTAGGTGTTATCTCTCCTCGCAGAGCTTCAGGTGCCATATAGGCTGCTGTTCCAACAATTCTTTCAGTCATGATTGTCTGTGTGAATGTTACAGATGCTCTTGCAAGGCCAAAGTCGGAAATTTTGGGCACATATGTATCAGTTAATAAGATATTTGCACTGGTGGAGAGGGGAGGGAGGGGAAAAAACAAAACAGAAAAGAGAATTTTCCAAACAGTACAGTAAATAGGTTTTATGACAGACTAGTAATTCTTTAGTAACCAAATGCAAACTGCTATTTTCACTATCTTGAAAGCTAAGATATTTATACATTATTCATATAACAAGTTAAGTGAATTTAGTTTTGTCGGAAATTGCTCAATTTCAAAATTCATTCCTCTAAATAAAGGAAGAGCTGACTGCAAGATCCATCCATGTTTTTTCTTGTGTGTGCATGCATGCATGCACAAAAAAAAAAAAAAAAAAAGGCAAAACAAAACTCAAGAAAAAAAGTAGACACTCCCCCTACCCCCAAACCTTAGAACTACAAAACTTTCTTATAACAGACCAATTATGTTACATTCATGGTTTGGCTTTAATAGGGACAATAGAGAATACCTGGCTCTGATCAACTTGCACTGGATCACAGTATAATTCTTATAGACTAAATCCCTGCTCAGAACTAACAAAAACGGGTTTTTTATACCTATTATCTAATACTGTGTCAAACATGGCAAATTCATGTGCCAAATGAGTAATAATACTCTTATTCTTGTCTTGAAAGAAAACCAGATAACTTATTACTGCTGGAATAATGTATGTGCTCTGTTTTCACTTTACCTCCAGAATTTATTTTCCTTAAAAAAAAGCAACCCTGACAAATGAGGCTCATCTCAAAGTCCTTAATGCTTTCATTGAATACTCAGTGGAATGAATTACAGCAGAAATCTACTGGGTTTTAAACCTGTACCACTTGGAACCATTTTAAAATAACTTGATTTAATATTTATGTAATCCTCATTTTCTGATCCCCTTAATGGAACTGTAAGAAAGCCACACAGCCTGATACAACATATAACCCTTACTAGAAAGTTGTATTTCTAACTTCCCCTTCTTGTACACTAAACTTTAACAAAATTAACACAGCTGTAAGTTACAATGGATCATTTGATGTTAGAACTGCTGTAAATAATGCTAAATATATGACCACTACAAAAGGCCAAACACTTGTCACGGCATCATCCACCAACTGGTTTCCTGTTTAAAGCTCAACTTCTCAAAAAAAAAAAAAAAGAGAACAAGATCACAACTTCATAAGTCTCAGCTTCTTACCAACTTGAGTCAAGTCCAAAAAGTGGTCATTTTTTTGGATACACCACAAAGAGCACAACAAATGCAAGTTTTACTGCAACTTTCAAGCTTCAAAAGAGAAATGAACTATTTCCTGGGCATAACTAATCCAAAAAACTACGAACAACTCTGAGAACACCCATTAAATCCTGCCCCCTCTAACCTAGAAAAACTGTTTCAGTGCCTGTGTGTTTATGGTCTCCACATGTCACAGTAAAATGAAGACTGAAGTTAATCGTCTTAGATGTTTCTTCATCTAAGTTTTATCTGGCAGTGGCAGCACTATTAATAGTACCAATCAAATTAATTGAACTATTCACACTACAAGTTGCAAAATGTTATCCAAACAAAAAAACCCCAAACCCCAATTCTCTAATATGATCAACTCACAGCAGTTAGAAGGGTAGAGGTAGCGTAAGGTAAAAGAGTGCATCTCTTCCAGTCTTTACACTTCTCCAGAAGCTTAAGCAGGGAAGAAAGAAGAAACATAAACTGTCAAAGCAGCAAGCACACACATGAGGCAGCTGAAGCAAAAGCTTGTTCCTCACAAGTTGAAAGGTCACAAAACTGAAGTTGCCTGTATTTAGCAGAGTTGCCAGAAGCCAGAAAGCTATTGAAACATTCATGCATGACACCAAATCAGTCAGTGGCTCCTTCTTAACCCTCAGGAGAAAGGCATTTGAGGCTTTTCTTCCAAGATTTGGGCTGCTTTTTTTAAAAAAAACCAAAACAATAAACTGTAGCAGGAAAGGGGAAACAAACAACAACAACAAAAACACCAGAAAAAAAACGACAACAAAACCCTCACCTCTTCTGAGTTCTGATATCCATAGAAAAAAACCCTGGTATAACAAACAGTGAATATTTATTAACATTGAAGAACCCTGAACTTCATGAACCTGACTGAAGTAATTTTATTGTACTCATTAAAAATAGGAGTAAATCAAAGTATACACTCTGAAGAAGTGTTCTAGGGGAAAAAAAAAAAAAAAAGGTGTGTTTTCATCTGAGAAATTCCCTATTTAAAAATTAATTGTTCTTCAACAGGAGCTTATTCGTTAGAAGCAGGTGTGAAAGAACAGAACTTCGTGTGTTCTCACGGCACTCAAATAACTGTTTGAAAGTAACAGATTGATGATACAAATTACAATTTATATGTTACATTTGTAACACAAATTGCAATTACAATGCAGAATCTCACAGCTGGAAAGCTGTCTCGTGCCTGAGGGAGCTGGCAGAACAGGAGGCTCAGGGGAGACCCTATCGCTCTCTACAACTGCCTGACAGGGGGCTGGAGCCAGGTGTGAGTCAGTCTCTTCTCCCAAGCAGCAAGCAATAGGACAAGAGGAAATGGCCTCAAGTTGTGCCGCGGGAGGTGTTAGGAAAAATTTCTTCACTAAATGGGTGGTGAAGCAGTGAAAGAGGCTGTCCAGGAAAGTGGTGGAGTCACCAGCCCTGGAGGGATTTAAGAGACATGTAGGTGTGGCACCTGGGGACATGGTTTAGTGGTGGACATGGCAGTGCTGGGTTAATAAGCAATTCTATGATTCTAGCCCCATAATTATCTTTAGAAGTCTGTACTGGTCATGTCCTTGTGGCACGGACAGGATTGTGGTGATGGATGTAACTTGCAGAAGATTGTGCCCTTGACTGAAGCAATGCTTTTTGCTGTTTGTTCTCTCTAAAATTACTTTAACAGGAGAAATTTGAAGTAGAAAAAAAGAAAAATGAAGAAGTGAAAATGCAGCCAGCAATAGTCTGCAGCTTTTACCTTTTAATATCTCTGTGAATATGATTATTTTCATGCAAAAAGTTGATGCCATTTGCTGTTCCTTGAACAATTTTACATCTTACATTCCAAGGAATTGGTGGAGTTTCATCCTTGATTAAGGAGAGAGAAAGGCAAGTAAAAATCTGAAATATACATATACACTCACATAAACCAAAACAAATATACAAAAACCACAAAACCCAAAAGTGACTTCTTGCTATGTTTTGTTGTTTTCATGTAGATCATTAAAAATACTACCAGCATACATTTCTTAATTGACTTGGGCAGAAATACATGCATTTATCACATTGCATTCTCTCCCTGCATTTTGCCTTAGATTAAGTTGCCAGTTACAGAAAATGTTTTTGGTTAATGTTTGACTCTGACCCTCCAAGGCCAGCTGCTCTGCAAAGACCTGTCTGTATCTACGACACCTCCCACTTCATACTGGCACCGATATGGGAGCCTTCAACCTGAAGCAAATAATTCAAAGCAATCCACAGCTTTTACTAACAACAAAGTCAATCTTCCAGCATTTTTGGATTTCTCGAGAGTTTAGCTTTATTCATACTACATTCAACTAAACCTTAGAAGTAAGGACACCTACATTTCAAAATCAGTTCTGAATCTTGTCAGTGGCTAAGGGAAGAGGATTACAGTATCTCACCATTCTACCACCTCCCTCTCCTGCTCAACATCCAGACACAAAAACGACACAAGCAAAGAGTCTGTGCATCAAACACAGCCAGTGAAGTCACAAAATAAAGTTATCAGCAAGAACACATATTGAAGTAAGTACACTACTCCCCTATCTGATCTTATTAGAAAAAGATTTTTTCTGATTTATAGATTCTGATTTAGATTCCTTGATTTATGTCATGAATTTGTCTCTTCCTTATAAAGGACTCAGTCGTTTCTCCTTTACCTTTCAATTATCACCAATCCTTTAAGCTCACTTGATGACAATGGCCAAAGTTACATGGATGAACATTTTCATATACATCCTTGTTAAGCACTGCTCATTTCTACAGATAAACTTGCACTGTCCTTAGGTAAGACTTAGTCTCTCTTCTGCATTGATTCAGTTAAAAAAATAAAATAATTGCACATGTAGCAGTGAATGCAAGCAAATCAATCAATCTAAACTGAGACAGCAGTGCAACTGAACAGAGCTAGTCCCTTCCCCAAGCACTGCTACTCATTCTCATCATAGCACCACTTCTTTCCCAGTGGGGCAGAAGTTTTTGTGCAGCCCTACAGAGGAAATGTCTCCAGGTGAAAATATTTTTTTCACAAAGTATTATTTTATCAGCCTGATCAGTTCCCTAATCCAGATCTTTCTCCAACTAATAGATATTTAAACCACTACAATCAGAGGATCATCACAGAAAAAAAATGCAAGCCAAACATTTTTAGGTCTGGGGACATGGGTGGTGGAAGTATCACCAATTTAAAATGTTCACCAGATTATAACCTCAGAAGCTGCACCTGCTTAGTATAAAGCAGATTTTTTGAACTCCATCAACAAACTAACACAGACACTAACCTACTATCTTAAGTCTATTGGACTGTGTGTCCTTGATACACAGAGTTGCCTCACCAAACCAAAGCAACTCATTATTTATTTAAGGCCAAGGCTAGAAGATACACCATTTGATTAAATCAGAAGCATTACACAAAATAATAATTTTTCAAAAGGAAATTCACATTTACTTAGGTACTTCAGAAAGAGATAAGCAGACTATGAGCATTGTATTATAACCACTCCCACAAGGACGATGAACGAAGGGCAATTTCACAATGCAGAATCTCAGGAACTAGGAGAGAACATGCCAGCGTCAGAACTGGGAACAAGACTGCAGCACCCTCTGCACTGCCTCACACAGACACAGTCAGTCCAAACTTTGTGACGCTTCAAGTACCGGCACATGACATTGTATTGTCTGCCCGATTTAACTTTCATCTATCTAAAACACTTGTATAAAATCTTATCGGAAGAATACTTGTTGTATTTTTTTCTAGAACACAAGAAGAAAGTGGTAAAACATCATTTGGCCATCACAGTTCAGCTCCATTTGAAAGACATTCCACAGATTCCTGTACTTTAGCAAAGTAAGGCAAACAGAAGCTAGAAAAGATTTCACTTACCAGACAAGCAAGTCTGTCAAGCAATGAACCGTTGGGCATGTATTCATACACCAGACAGGGCTGAGCACCATCACTTGAGAAACCAAGTAATTCTACTAAATTTTCATGCTGACACCTATTGAAAAAAAAAAAAAAAAAGGCAGAGAGAACTTGATTCCCAGTTAATTGTTGCACCTCTACTGCACAAAGCCAGGCTTGTGTGGTGATGCTTTAAAACAAACAATATGTGATTGTGCTGTATAAGAAACATTTTCAGTTAACATGAAAATCATTATGTTAGAAAGACAAAAATTGTATAGACGTACTCACTTTGCCATTATGTTTATTTCTTGCTCAAACTGCTGTTTCAAGTCCTGAACGCTAACATCGACCATCTATAAAAAGAAGTATTTGACATAAACATCATTGGTCATAATAAAATGCAGTTGTTCATTTTAAAACAAAAAGGAATTGTAAGCGTCTTAGTTAAGTGTTTACAATACATTTTCTACTCAGCTCAAGTATCAGAACATGACTTTTACTTCCTTGGAACACTGTATTACTGGACAAATAGATCTAGTTTCAGCAGCTACCAACTTACTCCATTCACTGCAGTTACCCCCTAGTAACACTCATTACAAAATTCATTATTCACACAAACCAATGAAGACTAAAATTCTGTGACAATACCTATTTAGCTTGTGAATCTTACACATCCTAATCTGAAATGGAAACCTCCTTAGGATCCCTTCTCTTCTGCCACTTCTTAAGGGTGGGGCAGAAGACAACCGAGGGAGCAATCTGCTCTTCCCAATGACTTGCCTGAGCCCCTCAAAGGAGAGCTACAGAGAAGGCACGAATTAGCTCCTGTGACTGTGCTGACTCACAACACTGATGGGACTAAGGATAAGGTTCTCAACCCAGCTAATGTTTAACATGGTGACAACACTTTGAAATGTATCATTCAACACTTTCCATAATAAACAAGATAAACAAGTCTATAATATAAAGTACGCAGTCATTAAAATGAAAAATTCTCAGGACAACTCACAGCAATGAGCTTCTTGACAGCCACGTTTCTGCCATTGATGTAGCCTTTGAACACAATGCCAAAGCCACCTTCTCCCAGTTTATTACCTCCAGCTGATTCTGGTCGGGCATCAAAATTATTTGTAATGTTTTCCAAGTCATGAAACAAAAAATTCTGGAAATCTGAAACACATTGACACTTAGCATAAAGCTATGCTTTCATTTAAGGAACAAGGTCTTCTGCTTCAGTTCTCTTAAAACAAAAACTTGCTACCACACAAAACCTGACACAGTGGAGCACTACCTCCAGCTCTGTGACGAAGATACCAGGAAAACAAAAGGAAGGCAGACAAACATCTGTAATTAGCTATGCATAATTTTCTTCACAACTAGCACTGCAGGATGATCTCATTGTATTTTTATTCATACTTGTAATACAGGTAGTAGAAATTAAATATGTAGCAGATTGCAGAGAGAGCCGCACTGCCTTATATATAAAAAATATACCAAGATTACATCATGTTTCTGGCAGCAACCCAAAAGCAGACCTTTAGGAAGGAACAGACCAACCACACACTTGCCTAAAATGCCTTCTTTAGTCATCTTTTCTCCACCATTCTTAGTCATTTTTGACATACAAAATCTAGTTTTAACGCATGAGATGCTGAATAGTCTATAAAATAAGTATTGGAAAAGGGCAGCGGGGTTATGTGCAGCACAAAAAAATTGCAATTTAATTAACAGCTAACTTTTCCCTCAAAGTAGGTGACTTATTGGCAAGATGGAAGCTGCTGTTTCCCACAGATGCACCATGACAGGAATACAGTCATCACTCTCATGCACCACTATGATTTATTTCACATGGGGTGAAGGACAGATAAACAAAAAAATAGCACTGAATTCTACCAAAGTAAGTGTCTACCTGTGTTACTGGACTGTGAGCTGCTGTTTTCTTCACTTAAGTAGGAAGGATCTGAATGTTGCTTCTCAGTACTCTGAGCAAAAACAGGCTTTACAGATGCCACTTCTTTTTCCTGTACAGGTAGCTGTTTCTCATGTATAGGCAAGGTTTCCTGTGAAGAAAGAGGTAATGTAACTTCTTGTGGCATCCTTACAGCTTCTGAAAAGGGAATTTAGAAAAAATGTTAACTACATTAGGAACCAGAAAAAAACTAAGTAATATTAATGCCAGTATTTTTAAAATTTTTGAAAATTAGGAGACACATAAGTATCACAAGGTTATATTCTGTTACCATGTGTAAACTCCAGCACTCTTATTGAAACTTGAAACTCTCATTTAAACTGTTATTACAAGTGATAGAAAGTGGAAAATATATCCACCTTTGGTCATTTTAACCGAATCCTTTCTGATTTTCAAGCTAGTGTGAAGCTCTTTAGCATCTTAGAAAACTAGGAACACAGTACAAGATGTACAAGAGTAACAGTTACCTGGAAGCAAAAGGCTTGCTGGTGCTAGGAATTGATTCCTAATCAGCAGATCCACAAGATCAGCAACTGTACAGTTTGTGGTTCCCCAGTCATAAAGCAATTCACATGTGGGGCTCTTTCCCATTTGTACAAATGCCTCAAATCTCCTTAAAAGACAAGTTAAGACCAACATTAAAAAAAAAAAAAGTGACCTCAAGAAGCATGAAGAGAAAAAGATTAAAGGCAAATGACAAAAAACAATCCACGCTGCAAAAAAAATCTGGATGTACTGCAAAAATCACAAATCTTCTGAAAATACAGCCAAAAAAACCATAAACACACTCAAAATCGGGGGAAAACATGCAAAATATGGGAAAAACACATATACATGGCTTCACCAGTTTGTTCAGGATCCATAATATATTGGCACCTCGGACTAATGTCCGAGAATGAGAATGTCAGCCAGAGACAGGGAGTAAGTCAGACCCAGATGAAATGGAAGAGTAATTGTTTTGCATCCATTTAGCATTCACATCCCATTTTGAATATTTTGAGATGGGCATTAAGAATAAAATGAGATCCAGTATTCTGACTGATTTAATACTATTACTGAAAAACAAAGAAAGATTTAATACTAACATTACTAGAAAAGATTGGAATCCCAAGGTGATACGTACAGCATCTAAAATCTCACTCTTTGAAACAGCTTCAACTAGGATTCAACAAGCCCTTCAAGCAACGACGTGCACATACAATATTGTGAGCATTACTTCTCAGGTAAACTTGTTAGTTTTGGGCCTCGGGCTCTCCACATCTGTTGGGCATTTTCTTGGAAACAGTGAATTAGGAGCTACAGTCCAGCTGTCTCTTGGGAACAATAAGGTCAATGTCTGGTAGTCTTTAGGGTACAGAAAGTTATGCCGCCAGTGCTACATTGCTAAAAATACCTATGTCTGTAGCTCTAATTAATCCTAATTTCCTTAGTCAATTTTCTGGGGCTTGCCTAAAAACTGAGCTGCAGAACAATTACGAGTAATTACCTTGAGTTCCCTAAGGAAACGGGGCTGTAAGACACAAGTGCCCACCGGCACACAAAGTGCAGCAAGTTACAGTAATGGGATGAAAAACGGGATTAACAAGGTATTTATGTCAAACGGGCAATGAATGAGTTTACGTTACAGGACTTTTATGTAGGACCTTATATGCACTTGGCTGTATCTGCTTTCACCGGAAGGGTTGGTTATATCCACCGCAAGTTTCTTCCACCCTTCCTGCGGGTCGATGAACTCTGCCAGCCGCCTCACGAGCCCGTAGCTCAGGCAGCGCACGTACGTGGAATCCGTCACGGGCTCGCCCATCCTCCGCTCCTGGTGGGACACAGGGTTACCCGTGCGGTTCGCCGGGACGCGGCCACCCAGAGAGGCGTCACAGCCGCCCCCGGCCCGGCGGGGCCGCCCCCAGCGGCGCAGCTCCCGCCCACCATTCCCGGCTGCGAGCACCCCTGCACCCCGCAGCCGGCGGCAGGGGCCACCCGGCCTCCCCTCACGCCTCACCGTCGCTTCCCGCCAGCGGCACCCACGATCCCCGCGGGCCCCGCTTCCCATCAGACACTACCAGCGCACCGCTTCCCCTCCACCTTTACAGCTTCCTCTTTAAGGGGGCGGGGCCCAGCTCCCGTGGCGCTGACGTCACAGCGGAAGCGCTCTCCCACCTGGCCTTTCCATAGGCTGCCCGAGAGGTGCCCCGCCTCCAGCACGCACCATGTGCGGCCAAGAGGAGGGGGGTTCGCTGCCTCGTTCTCTTTCCCCTCCAGCCGGGGGAACTTGGTAACGTCCTTGGGCCCCTTGTATGGGAGGAGGAGGTCGTGGCGCCCCCTGGCGGCGGCTTCCGGGGGCTGTGGGGATTGCCGCCTGTCCCCGTCCGTGCCTGCCTCGCTCCCTGGCTGCGTCCCTCTATCCATCCATCTATCCGTCCGTCCATCCCTGCCTGCCAGCCTCCCTCCCCGCCTCTCAGCAGCCTTTTTTGTAGCCGTTGATTCTATTCCGCCCCTCTCCCTTCTTCCTCTCCGCCCGTTGCAGGTGCGGCGGGTCTGGCCGCGAGCAGGGAAGGCCGCAGCCATGCTGCCCTCCTTCAGTTACCTGACCGAACACACCGGCTTCCGCGGCACCATCAAAAACTCTCCGAGGGACTTCGTAGTGACTGAGCTCGAGGTGCCCGAACTCCTTCTGAGGGACACCCGGGCTGAAATGCTCCAGAACACCAGTGAAGCGCCGCCGGGACGGAGCAGCCCGTGCCCGCGGCAGCGCAAAAAGCGGAGGACGGAGCCCCCCGGCCGCGGTGCCCCTGGGTCACCCCGGGATGGTGCGCCCGGGCCCCCGGGGCGCGGCCCGAGCCGGGCGGGGGGCGGCTGTGCTGCATCCCCTGGCAAAACTGAGCCTGAGGGAGACCTCGAGCTGCCGTGCGGCCTCGGGGAAGCCCCTGTGTTGGAGTCCTTACTCGGCAAGCCCGTGAGCGAGCTGCTCAACAAATTTGCCTGTGGTCTGAAGGATTCGTGGGGCTTGGAAAACAGTGCGGACGCTGGCACCAGGGAATTCTCGCTAGGACCTAGGCTGGACAAGAAAATTCGAGCTGATTTACACAGTGCTGTTAGGCAGAAATTCCCCTTTTTAGTCACTGTTACAAAAGACAACGAAATGATTGTAAAAGGAAATCCTGATTACAGAGAACTTTGCCAATTAGTGACTGAAAAGGAAACAAGTGATTTCTTTAAATTTTTAGATGCAAAGATAGAAAATTCTACATTTTCCTTTGAGCCTGATGGAAACAAAGAGCACAGAAAAATAGTTCATCACTTTATCAATAGAAAATTTGGAAAACTTTTAGAAACAAAATCTTTTACTGTGACAGATGTCAATGATCAGCCAAATATGTCAATAATGGTACGTTTTCGAGAAAAAAATTGGTCCAGAAAAAGGTCTGCTGGTGGTTTTCAGGAGAAGCAAGATGTTTATACAGGTAAATACTACATTTTTAGTGAAGGTGGCAGGCATTATGCTGTTCTGTAAAAAGACTGAAACTCAGGATCATTTTTGTATGACACGTAGGCCTGGTCAACCCATTGTTTATGTCGTACAAATCATTATCAATGCAGTGGCGTTACATCCCTGGAGAATGAAACGGATGAATCAAGTTACTGTAGCGATTTGACATTAACTGCTCAGTGATAATGGTTACAATGCTTTAGATTGTAGCCACTAACTAACTCGGTGGGATTGCCAGTGTGATAGGTTTCTCTTGAAAGTAATTGTGTGATCTTAGGAGGTGCATCTAGATACTGAACAAGTTAGTAAGGTCAAATTTGACTTATGATCTCATTCTTTAAAGCTGTTTCTGGTACAGAGAATGTTTCCGGCAATACACCAATGCATGTTTGTTGAATTGTGTTGCATTTTATGAGGTACTATTTTTAAAGGCATCAGGGTTATTTGGTTGGTCTGAGCTTTGTGTAGAGTGGTTTTTTTTTTCCCTGCTGTGCTGTAAAAGTCCCATTTACTTTAGTTTTGTGGGGTAGGAGGACAGTTTCTTTGCAGTTTCCATGCTGTTACAGTTTGAGGGAAGAACCTGCCCATCTGTCATGGCAGAACACTGAAACATAAAGGCAAGTTCTTGCTAATTCTGAGATGATTTTTTCAGCTTTCACCCTTCAGAAAGAAAATCTAGAAACACTAGAAGCAATCGGCTTGTTGGCAGCTGAACTTGATGTGCTTCCTTCAGACTTCAGTTACACTGGCGTCAAAGATAAGAAGGCTATCACTTTGCAACCTATGGTTGTGAAGAAGGTGACTCCTGAGAGGTACTTAGAATCTGGGTACAATCGGTTTAACACACAGTTTTTTGTGTTAATAAGTATCAACATGGTATGATCTCTTGGAATGTTCTTACTGATGTGTCTTCCCTTTTCCTGTGTAGAGCTCAGTGGATCTTTTGTGGCTTTAGGGAATTGCAGCTTAGCACTCAAGTCAATGGTAAAATTCCACTGCAAACTGGACTGTAAGGCTAGTTGTCCAAGAGAAAATTTGCAAAACATTGCATTAGTGTTTAAATGATGAAGAAGAATAGGTAAATGCATCCACACAGAAGGAGAAATAAATAATTTTTATAAATAAGCAGTTTATAAAGTTATTGAAATATTGCTTAGACTTTAAGCTGTTATGCTGAAAGTTTCCTTTGATTTGAATGACTCTGATTTACACATAAGAACAAAGAGGTTGAGTGGATACTTTAAAGGGCAAATATTTGAACTGTCAGCTATGTTTCCAATTACAAGCATATGTGAGCACACCCAGAGAATCAGTGCACTGAGTTCATTTTTGTTAAGGCTGACTGAGAAAGAGCGACTCTGTTTTGGAGTCTGCTAGAGCACATTACCTTTTCCTTTTCCTTTTCCTTTTCCTTTTCCTTTTCCTTTTCTTTTTATGAAAAATAGGTTTTGAGGAGTGAAGAGTAAAAAAATGACTAGTTTTTCAATTAAAAAAAATCAAAAAATTCAGTGCAGTTTCTTTCAGAAAGTCCAATGAATTTCTTCATTCCAGCATCTGTCAATATCATTTAAGTGCCAATGATGCAAACATTTAAAAAGCATTTCTGGATTTTAACTAAATTTTAAGACTTCTACTTCTGCATTTGATTTAGTTTTCTTATAATAATTGTTTGACATCCTATTTTAATTTTTTAAGTGTTTTTAATATCAGTGCAAAGGTGAATAAGACATTCATTAGAAGTTGTATAGCTTTAGTAGAGGATGATTCATAATTTCTCCCAATTATTTATTCAGGTTGAAAGAAATTGGAAACAAAATGAAAAAAAAGGGCATGAGAATATACAACATCCGTTCAGCATACCAGCACCTCAGACTTGGTCAGCTGAAGGGCAATCACTTTGACATAGTTGTGAGAGATCTCCAAAACCACAGTCATGACTCTTCTGCAGATTTGAAGGAGAGAATATCTGAAGCAATGGAAAACGTTGAGGTAAGAAAGACCCATGGTTGCTGATAATGAACAGAGTTTTAATTCCTTGCTATTATAAAAAGTACTTTTAAGGAAAATGGTTGTAATAGCACAATAATGGCAATATTTCCCGTTTGGTGCTGTTTGCAGTTTTATGTCTTTCCTGCATTACTTAAGGGATCAGGAGTAAAAGTGCCTTCCAAGGAGGGACCACAAGTGAATTGATTCTGTGTTAGAGACCGGAGACCCCAGAGTGGTGCAGCAGAAGGCAAGGGGAATTCAGTAAAAAATGAGCATGGATATAAGAGCCATTGGTGCACAGACTTGAGGCCATCCAAAGTGATTGGTCTCACTGTGGCAGATGAAGGGGGAAACAATGTACTTACCCATCTATATAATGTGTATGTAATATGTGTATACACATGCATATGCCCAGTGCACATGACAGCTGGTTGCCTTTTTTGGTCATGTGAGGAACATGCATGGTTGGCTTGGGTGAAAAACTGTAATGCTATGAACATATGTAGAATGTCCATATCTGAGAAAGAAGATTCCCATGAAATGCAGTGGATTTTGATTCTGTTTTTCTTAGTCCCTGAAGAAAACTCCTATCATCAGACATTCTTAATCCACTACGAAAAATAAAAGAAAACAATGGAAGGGAAAAACTGTAGATCTTTTTTACAGTATTGATTTTCTTGCCTGATCTTTCTAAGTAATAACTATAATATAAACTGCTTTAAGATTAATCCAGGAATAAAGTCTTGAATAAAACTACCCAGTGTGCAAAAGGAAAATACATAACATGTATTTTAGAAATTAATTTTATTATTGAGAAAAGCATTCAGCTTGTATTATAATGCTTTCTTCTCTCTGCTCCATCTGACTTGTTTTGTTTTGCTATTTGGAAAATGAACACAAATTCCTATGATTGTGTGTCTTGCTTTATTACATTTACCTTACTGGTCAGATAATATATGACAAAACAGGGTATGTATTAATCCAAAAGATGGATTTTTTCATCTTCTGTAAAAGCAAAATTGTGTATGGGACCTATAGATGCCCAAACTCAGATTATAAAATTTTAACTGAATAACCATTTGCAAAAAAAATACATGTTTTTTGTTTGTCTACTCCATGTGTACTTACTATTTTCTAGAAAAGGGTGTTCTCCTTGGGTCACGTGACTGTGCTTTTATTTCTCACATGTGACCTAGAATTCATCAGGAGATTTAAAATCCCAATTAGCAGAAGTGCTCACTATTGACCTTTATATTGCAACAATAACAGAAATAATCTCACGTGAAAAAGATTAGTGTTTTTAAGAAAAAATGTTCAACGGTGGTTACTGTTTGTTACCTGTGCTGCATTTGCTTGAGTAGAAATTTCATAATCTGACATATTTAAAAAGCTTAATTACTTTGACTTGACCTGTAGTAGTATTTATAATAATTATCTATATAGAAATCATTTTATTTCATTTACCTGTGATTGTTTTAATGATGTGAAGAAAATGGTAGAACTTGGTAGTCTTTTTAGATGTTTCTAACTTACGTGCCAAAATACTGTAATGAATTATGAGTTGTGCTTTTGTTCCATGTTACTTCTGATTTAAAAGTCCTGGTTTTATGCATTTTGGATGGAAATATAGATGTATGTGTGTTGTATGCCTGGTCTTATTAATCATATTGTACTTTCATGCATGTAGCATATTTATTTATTCTTTCTCATTCTAGACAAAAGGTTTTGTAAATTACTACGGACCTCAGCGATTTGGACAAGGACAAATTGTTCAGACAGATCAAATAGGATTGGCTTTACTGAATGAAAAAATGGTATTTCCATTTTGTAATTTGAGTACTCACTGTCAAGAGAATTTCATATTACTGTTGCAATATCTAGCACTGGATTTAACCTTCTCAGTGAACAATTTCATTTGTGAGATAAACCCATCTGTGTACTGGAAGCAATTGCTAGATCACACCATAAGCATAAAGATATTCCTACTGAAAATAAAAACCTTTTTTAAACAGCAAGTAAAGCTTTAATAGTTCTGGGGTGATAGTTCTGTCTGTGATTGGAATGTGATTAGGATTTTCATCATGCCTCTTGGCAGGAAAGTGATTGCATTCCACACAGGGTTTGAACACTGGAAAGAAGCAGTCTGCACACAGTGTTCATTCATGGTCCTCATTGCCTCCAAACTGTAGCTTCTTTATTGTGCTGGCGGTCTGTTTACTTCTTAAAAACACACATAAGATCATAAGAAAGGATTTGCTTTTTCAATACTGCAGTAATTTATCTGCTATATAGAAGAGATTGCTGCTTTCCATTATTCCTTGACTACTTTCCCTAACTCTCAGTTCTGAGCTTATTAAGTAATAATTCATAGGATAAGAGTAATATACTTTTAAGTGTATGTGCTATAGTGTTTGGCACAGGTGAAAAGACTAATCAGACACTACAAAGTCAAAAGGATACTTGAGTATCCTTTTCTTCCAATCTTGTTTTGATTCTGAGCAAAGTCAGGAAAACTTATGTTTCAAATAGAAGAGTCAAGATTTGAGGCCAGCCCGTAAAAGTTACTGTTGATGTATCTGATATCAGATAGCAGTTGGACCAGGTGCCAGTCCCTGAGGACTAATGATTTAAATCTTTAGTTTTAACTCAGTTACTTTAATTTAAAATAGGTAGGAAATACTATTTGTCTTAAAAATGTGCCATTATGTGCTTGCACAGTCCAGTACAGAGGAGGGCAAGAGCCAGGTGTCACAGGTTGGTAGAAGTACTAGCAAATTGAGCAGCTCCTCTGATGTTGCAAGTAGCAGAGATTCCTGTAGTGTTTTCCTTGTCACAGTGTCATTTGACTTCATACAGATCAGTATTTAAGAAAAAAAAAAGGTTGTCCCTCTGTATGAGACTATGGAAAGTGTTCAGTGTAAATTTCGCATGAAGCATGCAAGATGGAAGGAAGGAGCCTTCCTGTTCAGGACAGAATGATGACAATTTCAACTGGAGAAGTTTGAACTGGATGACAAAGAAAGTGACTGGTTTCTCACAGAGCTTTGAAAACTGCCTTATGTTTTCTGGGTGACTAAAACCTCTTTTTAATCTGAGAAGGGACACAACACATTGTTCTGTGGTTCATGGGATCTTCTGTGAGAGAGAGAATTTGACTTTGAAACTAAAGAACTGATTTAATTTTGAGAGCTTGCAGAACATGTTAAGACAGAATTGGATGCATTATTATCTCTTTAGCTGACAAATAGTTATATTTAACTGAAAATAAAATGTTCTTTTAAGGTGAAAGCTGTGAAATTATTTTTCACTCCTGAAGATACTGATGATCCTGTAAACAATGCAAAAAGATACTTTCTTCAAACTGGTATGTCCACTTAAATTGTACATATATTTATGCAGAGTCGGTATTGTGAGGTAGTAAGGTGTTGCTGCACAGGGAGATACTTTTTTTCCTACTGTTTTATGCCACTTACACTTCATTCTGTGAAACTCAATAAAGTTGCACATTTAAAAATCAGATGAGATCCTAAATGTGCAAAATAGTGGAAAATGAATGTACTTCAGGTGCCAGATGGTATAGAAGCAAACGCTGTATATCATAATGCTGGAAAAGACTTAAGATTTATCAGAGGAGTTTTGGCCTCCTTCCATCTGTCTACTTTTGGATAATGAACTACTTCTCCCTAGTGAGGGAAGTATACAGGAACGTGGCACCCAACTCATACTCAGCACTTAACACATCTACTTTCTTTCTTTCTTGAACTAAAATCAACAAAATGTGTCAAAGGCAGGAGTGTGCTAAGTGCTCTGTTTGCCATATTTATTGCTTTTATAATTTATCTGAACTATCTCTCCAATTTGAAGTTGCTCTCAACTTCAAATATATTTTTCTTTTAAAATATTCCACACCTATTAGCCTGCTTATCACTGTAGATTGACATAACAACTATGATATACAGCTTCAAAAGACAAAGATATGTTTGGTTTCACAAAAAAAAAATATAAGATGAATGATTCTATTCTGTACATGGCTGTATGATGCATGGAAAAACATTGATGTGGACCCTGAAAGCAGCTGCTTGCCTTTTCCCAAAAGCAAAGGTATAATTCTGTGCAAAAGGCTTTGGCAGGTAATCACTTGTACCATGCAAAAAAACCCCCATAAAATTTTAAATATATTTATATGATGTAGCACAAATCCAATTAAATGTATTTTCATTTTGGTTAAGGGTTGGACTTCCCTGAGGTCAATGTAATTTTTACCTTTAAAATAAAGACATGTTTTTTACCTGCTGTGAAATACATATTTTCAAATGACGAGAAGTAGAGATTTAATGTTCTTTTGTAGCTTGGTTTTTACTTTCATTTACCTGGTTCAAAAAAACCCTTTGGAATGATAAAGTAAGTTTCTAAAAAAAAAATTGTTCAAACTAAGCCAAATAACCAAATGACAGCTAGTTCAATTTATACTGCATGAAACAGAATAAAATTTATGGTTCTGTGCTGGTAGGCATATGAGATGAAATTTGTCTAACATGGCACTTTGAAGAAAAGGAAATAATCAAAGCATTGAGACATTAGACTGACACCTTTTTTTCCTATTTGATTATTTAATCTTCTTAAGTGTCAGGTAATATTTGAATAATCAGGGATTACTGACATGGTTATTTTTGTTTATATCAGAAGATGCAAAGGGCACACTTGTGATGCTGCCAGAATTTAAAGTAAGAGAGAAGATGCTGCTACGAGCTTTAAATCGCTATGGCGTAAATCATGAAGGTTGTACCAAAGGATGGCTCAGCATTCCTCATTCCTTGCGCATATTCTATGTCCATGCTTATTGCAGTAAAATTTGGAATGAAGCAGCATCATATAGGCTGAAGACTTACAGCTCAAAAGTGGTTGAGGGTGATCTTGTTTTCGTGGAAGAAAATGATGAAAGCATTTCCCTGAATGACAAGGTGAGTCTGCCCAAAGTAGTTCTTGTAAAAAGAAAACAACAACAAAAAACCCCAAACAACTTAATGCACTTGAATACATAAGCAGACATACTCTAAAGCCTTTATTTTGGTTCATTCACTGAAATATTTAATATTTGTGACAAAGTTGAAAAACATGATGTAGGATATTTTTTGTTTCACCATAAATAGACCTACGAGCTAGACAAATAATTAGCAGCTTTTATCTGTTTTGGCTGTTCATTTTATTCAAGTGAGAGGAAGGAACAGAATGTCAGGAATGATACATGTGAAAATTTAGTCTCCACGGTATATAATGCTCTCCTGAGGATCTGACCTGGGGAAAACCCTCAGAGTGGGCTCTGGGTGTGGCCATATTACCAGTCAGCGCAGATCTGAGTTTTGCTCTCTGCATCAGGCCTTTCCTATGCACATTGCTGAGTGTTAAGTCCAGGGTGAAAGGTGGCCTCAGACTGAACTGATATTCTTGTTGCAGCTACAGAGGCAAAGCATTGTTTAGCACAATTTCACTGATGCTGAGTCAAAACTGGTAACAGTTGTTCAAAAAATGCAGCAGTCTTCTTGGTACAGTAGTAAAGGGCAAAGTACTTTATATTAAGCGTATCTTAAGATTTTTTTTTATACCTGAGTTTATTGCCCGTGCAGTAGTTAAATAACCTTAGTATTCTTTGCAAGTTTGTGAGTACAGTGCATAATTCCTAAAATAAAACATATGTTTTTACTTTTTAAAAGGTTGGTGTTTTTTTCTTCTTAAATGTCTTGTCAGGTTCATGTAGTCACTGCTTCAGAAGAATCAGCTAACAAATATTCTATATACCAAGTAAGTCTGTATGAAAAATTCTGAGTTGTTGATCTCTTTATTTGATTAAAATGTTTTGTTTTAAATAATGTGATTAATTTAACTGATGCAATCTTCTTCCCTGCCAGAATGCTCATTGAAGAAAACACGTGAACTGATCTTCACTCTCATAACAAATTTACTTGGTAGTGGAAATAAGTACAGGGTCATTTGCAGCATGGCAATATTTATCCTGAAACTGAATACTTCGGAAAAGATTTCAGTCTTCCGGGAAAAACTTTCAAAAGCAGTTGACATTCTGATTTTTGAAGGTTTCAGGGTGTAGTTGTGAAGTCTTGCATGGCAACTGAATATATGGCAACTGAATGTCTTTACTGCTTGCNTCTTTTTAAGCTGCGCGCGAGAAACGCAGCACCGCCCCTTTCTCTCTCGTCGCCATTTTCAGCTCCGTCCCACATGACTCACTTTCTCTTTCTCTCTGACTCTGAAGCCGCCACGTTGAAGAGTGTTCTTGTTCAGGCTTTATGATAGAGAAAGCCTCGCTCTTTTTGTGCTGCTGGCTGCATGGTTTTCTTCAGTTCGGCACAAAGTCTGCTAGCTGCAGACAGGAGGCTCTGCTGGCTCTCGCTGGCTCCGCCCTGAGAAGGGAGAGGGACCCGCCGGTCCCGGGAAGCCGCGCCGGATGAGTTTAGCCGTAAGGCAGTTCATAGCTGGCTCCAGCTGCCTGCAGCTCTGGGATGGTTCTCCCCGCCGGTGACCCAGGGTCCATGCTGCGGTGTTGGGAAAAGGGGAGACAGACAGAGTCGGGGGCCCTGGCCCGGCCGGGCAGGGCCCGGAGGCTCAGAGCCCCCTCACCTTCCTCCAGGCCGGCTGGAACAAAAGAGAGATTCCTGCCTTTCCACGTGGTTTAAATAGGTAAATTGCGAGAAGCGTCATTAGTCAAAAAAACTGTCCATCAACTCAGGGTCAACCCACAACACTGCTGTATCTTTCCCAGCAAGCAAGAAAATTCATATTTGTGTATTTCTAGTTTATTTTAGGAATCCTGATACATTGATTTTTTTTCTGCTTTAATTACATTCAATATACCTGCCATGCACAGCTTCATTTCACAAGAGAAACTGCTGGTTTACTATTTCAGGCCCCAAAACACAAGGCTTAAAGACATTTAAAATGATCACATTTATTTACAGGGGAATGGGTTAGCATTACCTCAAACATGTTTGTTTTGTTTTTCTCTTTGAAGGTGGTTCTTCCAATGGTGGGACATAGTATCAAGTATCCCAGCAATAAAGTTGGACAATGGTACCATGAAAGACTTTCTAAGGATGAGCTGGAGTTGTGCAAATTCAGAGTGTCTCCATTACAGCTGAATATACCTGGATGCTACAGACTCATTTTGAAAAAAGTTCAGAATCTCTCATATTTTTTGGAAGGTAGTGAAAAAGAGACCAAAATTGAGGACAACCATCTGAATGATTTAAAAGTCTCTCTTCGTATCTCATTTGACCTTGATCCTTCATGTTATGCAACAGTCTGTCTGAGAGAAATAATGAAATGTGACTTTTAAGATTCCACTTAATGAAAGATTGCAGGACTATTGTACAGTGTTGATATTTTACATGTAATGCCAAGAACATAAGGGGGAACAACAGGTTCATGAACGGGAAAAATCTGTAGATTGAGATTCATACAGATTAGGAAAAAACTTTACCAAAATCCTTTGGAATGTTTCAAAAACATTCCAAACTCTAAATGCATTGAATGCATTGGAATAAAACACTGTTACACCAGGCAGGTCTAACAGAACTTGAAGAAACTGTGGGCAGCCAGCATGAATTTCCTATTTGCATAGACATCTGGCTTGCAAAGTTAGGTCTTGGAAAGCATTTGCAGCAAACAAATGTATCTTGTAATTTATAGTATTTTTAGAAAATGTTTTATACTAAATGCTTTTCAAGCAATAATGTTACAAGTTTGCAGCCTAAAGCTTTCTAACTGAAAAGTTGTTGTACCAAGGTTTGCTAAATATATTGTGTTTTCATTGTGTTCAGGTACTTAGTGTTAAAAGGTAAAAGTCCTGAGTCAACAGTGACAAGTTGTCTGTTGCTTTATCAGATATTCAATGAATGCCCCAAATTAAGTTAATGCTGATTCCAGGATTCAGTTGTGCATAGCTGGTAGTGCCTATTTCAATAAGCTCTTTGAAATCAGGAGAGTACTTGACATCACTGAAAAAACATTTATAATAAAACCAAAACCATGTAACATTTTTTACAGGATCCAGACCCTGTTCCTGTTACTGTGAAGCCTTATGGTAGCACAAAAAAATATTAACCAACTTTGGAAAAAAAACTTTTCAATTTTCTTCTTGATTAAGAAAAAAAGGGCAGTTAACCGTGATATGAGTGGATTTGTGAAAAAGGGGAGAACAAAAAACCATAATTTACCTTGTCTGTTTGCCACTGTACCACAATATTTGTGAAACCAAGTTAGGACAATGGGGTTTGGATGGGTGGACAACCAGATGAGTGAAAATGTGATTGGATGATGAGGCTCACAGAGGAGTGATTAATGGGTCACACCTTCCCAGGAATAAGTGTCACTGAGGTGTCTTCTGGGCCCCATCCTGCTTCATGTCTTTGTCAGTAGTCTGGAGGAGTGGATGGAATTCACCTTCATTGAATCTGCAGATGACACCAAATAAAGGGAACAAATGGATGATATTCTGGAGGTCAGGCTGATGTTCAGGGCAGCCTAGACATGCTGAAGGAAGAGGCCAACAGGAGCTGTATGACACTCAACAAGGACAAATGCGAAGTGCTGCCTGTGGGAAGGAAGCGCCAGTGCAGCAGCCCAGCCTGCGGAGCAGCTCTGCAGGAGTGGCCCCAGGGACCTGGTGGGCAGCTGAACATGGGCCCTGTTTGGCTCTGTTCCTTGGCAGCAAGAATGGCCAACAGCCTCCTGCAATAGGTTAGCAGGGACACAACCAAGAGATCGTGGGAAGGTATTGCATCCCAGTTTTCAGCACTTCTTCGACCACATTTAACTTTTACATTCAGTTTTGGTCCCCAGCACAAGAAAAACATACAAGAACTGGACCAAGTTCAGCAAAGGACCCCTGAGCTCTTAGTGCACTGGAGCCCTTGTCATTTGAGGAGATGCTGAAGGACCTGCGCTTTATCAGCTTGGAGAAGACATAGTTTGGGGGGGAATCAACAGCAGTTCACCAGTACCTATGAGGAGGTTAGCGAGAAGGCAGAGCCAGGATCTTCATAGTGTGTGTGGCAGGAGAACAAGAGACAACAAGCCTAAATTGAAATGAGAGATATAGAATGGTTAAAAGGAGGAAGGTGTTTTTACCTGTGACGACAGTCAGGCAGTGGAACAGGTTGCCCAGAAGCAGTGCAGCCTCCATCTGAGGAGGTTTGTAAGACCGAATGGAATAAAGTTCTTGGCAACTGTCCTAGTTTCAGCTAGGGTAGAGTTAATTTCTTCTCAGAAGCTGTTACAGTGCTGTATTTTGGATTCAGAATGAGAATGGTATTGATAACACACTGATGATTTGGTTTTTTGCTAAGTTGTGTTTATCCTGAGTCAAGGGCTTTTTTCTTGTCTCATGCTCTGCCAGTGAGGAGGTACACAAAGGAAACTGGGAGAGGGCATAGCTGGGGCAGGTGACCCCAACTGACCAAAGGGATATTCCACACCACAGAACATCATGCCCAGTATATAAACTGAGGGGAGTTACCTGAAAGAGGAGCCAATCTGTGTTTGGGAAGGGACGTCTGGCATCAAACAGAGGGTGGTGAGCAATTGCATTGAGCATCACATACTTTCCCCCTTTTTATTATCGTTATTATTATCATTCTTTTGTGGAGGCAGTTGAACCAGGGGCCTGAGACCTTTTCCAACCTGGATTGCCTGTATTCTAAGCAGAGTATTGCAAGTGCTTATTCAGTCTGTAGATGGCAGCATAACTTAAAGCTAAAGTGGGGAAGTCTACTAATATTTACTGAGCAAGAACTTATAATATTAATTGATTTCTGTTTGTGGCATTAGTTTTTCAGATGATGCTAACAGCTGCCTGTGATAAATTTCCCAAGCCTGAGAATTATAGGAATAGGAAAAATAGAAATAAAGCTCACATAGTTTCAATGTTTGTATAAAACTGTGCAGCAATGAAGGATCCAGATAACACTACACCTTAAAAAAGAGGATTACTCTGTAAGTCTGCATCAGTAATTCATTATTTGATCCTTAGCTTTTATATGAGGAAATAGAGTGTCATGCAAACACAGCTACAGAGCCACTGCAGGTGTCTTACAATGCTTACTCTATTACAGTGCTTATTCCACACCTCAAGTTTGTGGTATACAGGCAAAATGATGGAAAAATCCATTTCCCTGCCATGACCCAACTGATACAGCTTTCTTCCATCTTTCCTTTTTAGTTTCACCTCTTCTGTCTTCCACCTGCCCTTAAAAATCCCCCCTTCTGGAAAATTATTTTTAACTCAAGTAATCTTGGTACAGCACAGTTCAAAAAGAGTTGTCCTGTCAGCACAGGCATGGTGAAGTGCTCCAGTGCAGACAGGAAGCTGTATGCAGTTACAATGAGCAGAAGAAATAAAGTAGCACTGCAGTTCTGGTTAAGGAGACTCTTGTGGTCATCGTCCATGTGGATGAAAAGAGCCTTGAAAACCATCTCATCACATACATAATTTGTATACAGAAGGTATTAAAAGATGAGCATTGATTTGGAAAAGTACAAAAGGTCAGACTAAAAGATTTTTGACTGAAAGGCATGCTATTTCAAAATAAAAGATCAGAAGATGGTGTTAAAAGAGTTCCCTTATAATCATTTTAGGCTCATTTGTCAGTACTTCTATTGAACACTAAAAAACCCTAATCTTCTTAAGCAAATCATTCTTTCAGCAACTTTAGGGTGAAAGAGCTAATTATGTGTGCCCATAGGTTAAATTCCTAGAGTACAAATGTTCTACCAGGGAAAAGTCAGGTTAGCTGTTAGTGTGTTTATGTGATAAACATCCTTCTTACTTTATTTTATTTATTTGTAATTCATTCTTTTAATCCTAGCAGCTATTTTGCAGGATTGTGTACATGAACAGCTGAATTCAGAGCGTTTTGTATGAGTGCAATACTCAGCTTCCTAAGTATAATCTTTATAAGCAAAACATCTGCACCCCTGCATTTAGAAAAAAAGATTATCATCGTGCACTGATCTGAATTTAAGGAAAAGATTCGTGTGTTAGTCATCTCTCATTCTACTAAGCACTTCTGTTGCTACCATCCTTTTCTGATAATCCTTAAAGCAATTTGCTAGTACTAATGGAGAGGGGTTCCTGATTCTGTTCCTAACAAAAGGGGTTTTAAGTTCAGTGACCAGTTGATTTTTTTCAGCACACTTGATAGATAATTGGGCATTTGAATGGGAGAAATGCAAATGTTCTTAATCTGTGAAATCCTGTTACTTTTAATTCCCTACAAATTTGACAAGTAGTAAGAATGTATAAATTTTCAGATCTATCAGAAGGAGATGGCTTAAAATTACATTCCTATTGTGAAGGCAGTTCGAAAGCCAGGTAGATGTGTGATTATTGGCCCAGCTCACTCATTAAAACTCCATTAACTCCTCTCCTAGTAGCAGTTCCTGTCAGCTGGTGATTTGACCTCCCACACCCCGATGATGAGCACAAACCTCCTTTGTTTTCTCTTACAGAACTTCTGCCTGTAATAGGTACTCAAAGAAACAAGCTGAGAAACTATTAACACTTTCCTTTCTTTCAGTCTGAGGTCATGTCTTGCAGTGCATTGGTTGAGATCTAGATTCCCTCTAGAGGAAATAAAACCAGAAGGTGAGCTCCAGCTCCAGGCCAAGCATATTCATGTCCACATGGAGAAACAGGGGTCCGAATGAGAGCTTGGTCATTTGGAGAATCTCAAATCCTATGCATGTGTATGTTCTGTTGAGGACCCTGGACAACATTTAGTCCAGAGTAAAACCACTGAACCAAATGTTGTGTAAGTCCAGGGGTTTCAATGCTCCAGTATGTTCATCTGTTTCTGTCACACCAAAAACCTTTCTCATGTAGACATCATCTGGGAATGCTGTGTTTGCAAGGAAGGCAGAATCAATGAAGTCAGATGCTCACACCATCTGAAGCTACTTTATTCTGCTTAGCAGAGGTCAGTCTTTTCTATTACAGCAGTTTACATGTATTTTCAGCTAATATAAAAGTGCTTCTTCCTGCTTAGAACAGTAAGGTTTTTAATTAGCTTTAGACATAACTGATTTTAAAAATTGTTTCTGTCTTCCAGAATGTTCCTGCACTTGAAAACCATGGGCTTCCTCTCCCATACCCAGCAAAAGGCACTTGTCTTTTTACCTTCGCATCTCTACTGAATTTCATAAAATGTGTTGAGCTCATAAACAAAGTTTCAGGACTCCGCATACAGAGAACTCTAATAATATGTGTCCAAACCATTCACTTGTGAAAGTAGAACAAAATTCATTTAGTGATTTTGTATAGATGTTATGTAGAAACAAACACACAGAATTAAACTAAATTTGGATTTAGTGCACTACAACAACAGTGTTTTGGGTCAAAGCTCAGTCTTGTACCTTAGCCTGTCTCCAGAGATTCCTTTAAGTGGACATGTAGGAAAGGTCAAAGCTATGCATGATATTTATCCTCTTTTAAATTTATCCTATTTTAAGTTCCGGTGATTTCCTGATCCTGAGTGGTGTTATTTAATAACTCTTAATGCATTTATTTCCCAAGTATTTCTTATCTTCCCTTGACTATGTTCAACCTCTTCCTGGGGTTACATGTTTGCTACCTATTGTATTAAGATCTACTTTTTTGTTTTTAATACTGCTTCCTTCTGACTTCATTTGGTCATCCTTGGCTCTTACATTTCAATTCAAGGGACAGTAAGGAGTTTATCCCTATCCATCCCCTTGGTATGCAGCCATATGTGTATGGATACATATGGGTATGCTTCACAAATGTATCTCCTAAATGAGGTGCTTAGCACAACCATGCAGCTGTGCAGTCTCTGCTCCTGTGGAGGCTGTTCCACACATACAGTGTTTGTTGTCCTGTTAGCTTTTACTGGTTTTTAATATACCCTTTTGGACAGGAGTGATTAAGAACTGGACGTAGTTAAGGATGTATTTTATTTAATCCTTTTTTTGCTCCTAAAGGTCTGATAAAACTTGCCAAAACACATGAAGTTGCTCCTTGGAGCAATGTGCACACCTTCCATCCACCTCCAGCACAGGTTAAAATGATTGGGGAACGCAATACCTACCTTCACCCTAACCTGACAGTGGAAACATCAGATGCTGCATTAAGCCAGGCACTTTTGGTTTTTGGTTTTTATCCCACTTCCCTGGGACACATAGCTCAGATGACAGCTATCCCACAAAGCAGCTAAAAAAGTATGGGTTTTGTTTCCTGCAGGAAAGGAGTTTTAGGACGGAGACATGGAGTCTTTCTTCTAGGAGTCAGAACTTGCTTCAGATTCTGCACTGAATTTCTCTGGGTCCTGAGGGCACCTGCAACTCTGATTAGTCCTGACACTGCTTGTGCCAGATTCTCCCTTTCCTGCCCATGGAGTTGTGCCTGCTGCCTGGGGCTGGGCCTGGCCCAGTGGCCCATGGCCACCCTGTACCTGTCTGGGGCGGTGGAACAGGCTCTGGCCATGGCATGGCTGCCTGACAGACAAGAGAACTTCTCCTTCAAACTCAAGTTTTAACATGCATCAATTATGATACACACTGCAACCAGACATATAATTAATCCCAGCACTCCAACACTTCCTTTGTAAGCCACTTTCTTTTACACCTTGCAAATAATGCTTTTTAGCTAAAGGGTTGACAATTTATTAAATTGTGTTACTTAAAAAATCCTGAAAAGCTACAGGGCAGAGTTCACCATCTCACACTGCCCATAAGCCCTAAATCTTGGCTAGACACCTGATACAGATGGTAATTATCTCCTACCAGCATGTCCAAGGCAAAGAGTAGTTTTCTGTTTCACAACATTTTCACATAAACACACACTCAGACATTTGAGTAATGCCTTAAGCAGCCCATCATTTGTTTATTGTCCCAGAATTGTGTATGATATAATGTTACTGTGAATTAACTCTTGTCTATTTGGTTTTCTGACAGGGGAAAAGCAATATACTCCATCAAATTATAAAGCTCCCTTAAAGATCAAGAGTCCTCTACCTCTTCTTTACTAAGAGAGCTTCTCACAGCAAAGCTAGGGAAGTACATCTTGGGATGTGTAGAGCAAAGAAAATTTTTTGGATAAAAAGAAAGCTTTGGGCTGGATGCTTTCAACAACTGTTTTAAGAGAAGTGTGGAGGTGAGATGATTTTGGAGGATGGGATGACTGCTATATGAGAAGGGGTTATTGATAAGATTGATGTTCTGTGGAGTGATGTTGGGAACGGCAGGAATGGAGAGAGAGAGAGATGATCTGAGAAGGAAACAGTGCTTGTAAAAAGAATGATATTGGGAAATGAATAATACAGGAGGAGAAAGTAAGAGATAAGAAACTGTTTCTGTATAAATTGTCATCACCCCATTTCACTCAATATTTCTCAGCGTGTTTTCAGTGTATCTGTTCAGAGTGTGACTTGTACTCACCTATTGCATCTGCTTGAAAGAAGGAAACTAGTTGGTTTCTGAAATAGCAGTTCTCTTAAAAGCTGGGTGGAGATCCTTGTCAGCTTGACTGGCAGGAATCAGCTGAGATACTTCAGGGAATATATAGTACAGTGGGGTGTGGGTTGTCAAAGAACATGCTGATTAAAGGGCAGTTTAAAATAAAAGACAGTCGAATGGAGAAAAAGCATGATCTGGGTCTCTCTCACAGCAAACTCAGTGTGATTATAGTATTCAAACATTTTATTTTATGCTCCTTGTTTCCAAAAGAAGCCAAAGATTGTGGTCTGCTATTAATTTATAGCTGCTTTTTAAGTATTTTTTAATCAGTAAATAGGAGAAAAACATTATATATCAACCTTCCCCCTTCTCTCCACATCAAGCATTTTTATGTTATTTTACTCTTTTATTTTATCCTGACTTCTTAATTTCACCTTTTATTTGAAGTCATTCCTCCCTCTGATGCTGAGAACCATCCTATGCAGCAAATAACTTGTGCCCCACTAAGCCAGAACTGTGACCTTTTAATGTTAACCATACCAGTCAGAGGACCTGCCATGGTGCTTCAGTGCCCATCCCTGCCCTGGCGACTGACCATTCAGCTTTGCATAGCTGTACTGGCATTTCTTTACCAGATTGGTGGTACAGAAAGAACTGTGTGAAGTAAAACTGCAGGGCAGAGGTTCAGTTTCACTGTAGGGACATAGGTTCAGAAAGCCACTGCCTCACGTTTTGACTGAGCCCAGCTCTTCAATGCTTGAGAGCTCTCCAATATGGGCTCAAGAGTGTCAGACAGCAAGAAGAGACCCAGCCACACCCAGAGCTTGTCCTACTTGAATTTACCCAACAAAGACCTTTGCAAACAGAAGAAAAATAGCCTTGCAGAAGGCTGGTATATTGTCTTTGGCAAAGCAACTGGCCTACAGCTGATACTTTTTCTCTGAGGGTGTTTTTGATGCTGAATCTGTTCAGGAACTGTGAAGTGATTTGTTATCTTCAAAGGACATATTCATCTTTAGTGCTTTTAAGGCTTAGTTGAGCAAACAGATGAAGTGCTATTCCTAAAATGCAGTAAAATGTGGTGCTCTGTTCAGAATCTAAAAAATGCTAATGAGTTGAAAAATGACAATCAGGTGAATATGAAAACTTTTCATCCTTGAAAACTTCTCCCTCCTGCCCCATATACTAAAGCAATGCAGATGTAGAAGGTAAATCCCTTACTGTGTGGTACAACTATGTTTTGTGCTGTGGTCTCTTAAGTTTACATCAGTTTGCTTTTTAACATAATTTTCTTCCAATTTTACAATGCTGAGAAACGATACGTGAAAAGAAGCGATTAGCATTTCGATTGCCAGAACTTCAGCTGTCACTGGTATTTACTAGCCTCTTTTATGTGCTTCATTGTAATATATGAGCAATTTTCCGTGCCTTACAACACTCCTGTTTTCAGACAGAAACTTGTGCAGGTAGAACAATTCATAATTCAGTTTATTATCAGCATAATTGTCCATCCGAGGTAAGAACATCACAAGAAATTTGATTCCAGGATTTAGGTTGCTTTTAGGCATTAGGAAATTTCCAGCCTGTCATATTTTTAACAATTGAGTAAAGCATAAAATAGCATATTGTGCTGAAGTTCTTGTTGAAAGACCATCATGTGGCTGTGAAGGAATGTTGAGGTAAAATCAGAGCCAGACAGACAGATTCTCGAAAAGTATGTGTGTGGGAAGGGCATTTGATTTTACATGCCATGGAGTCTAACCACAAAGGTTATCAGAGAGACCCGTGTAGGCACAAAGTGCACTGGAACAAGGTGTTGAGTCAAAAGAATTGCTACTTTCCATCAATACACATATGGAGGAGAAACTGAAGATTGTGTCACATTCCTGATGTTCTCTGTTTTATAAAGCACATTGGCACATGCTTGCTATAAAATAATTTGGTAAGCATTCCTTATTCTTAGAACATCAGATTGATACAATTCATAGAAATCAGATTCCAGTAGAGGCTGCACATACAGGCACACATGTGCATGCACACTTCCAAGGATCTCTCTGACCTGTCTCTGGTCATCTGAGGCATCTGAGGCAGAAAGACTTTTCCAGGGCTCTCATTCATGTGGAGCTGCTTATCTCAGCTACAGACATATCATTCTACTGGAGTGTAACAATTTGCATGACAGTACTAATAGGAATCAGAATGTGGGCATAATTTACCGCTGTATTTTTTCCTTTTAATGGCTTAATTATCTGTTTAAAAATAGAGTCACACAGAGTTGAAATAAAACCAAATCTGTGTTAATAGGCTCTTAAACTGAATATGCTTCTTTTCAGGGTTCACAATTAGTACATGATACAACTTTATTCCATAGAAGGTTTCTTTTGTATATCTTAGCACAATAGCCTAAATTTACTAGATTTACTAGACTTACTAGATTATTCTGGCACATTTTATTGGGAAATGTGCAGAAGACTGTCTTAAGGGGTTTTAGATATGATATAATTTAATGGATAAAGGGTGAGTTTCCAGGGCAAAAACCTTGTAGGAATAGCAGTCGACAAAATAGTGAATACTTCCCTTTAAAAGCTGAGGCATTCCTGATATTTCATACCTGCTCCTGAAAATCAGACCTGCCTGAAAGCCGTATATGAAGCTGACTGCAGAGACCTCCCAAAGGAAAAGAAGGCTTGGATGTTCTAGATGCTTTAGAGTAGAGCCAAGCTGTCTTTTACCCAGTTCATGAGGGTCAGGATATTCTAAGCCAAGCACACTCACAGCCCCGTCCACCAGCAGATAGCCTGAGGCTGGCTTTTTCTAAGCAGTTTTAATGTTCTTTAATGTTCTCAGCCAAGCTACAACAGAGTCCACAGTAAATAATGTGGGCAGTCCAGGCGTGGCTTTCCCACCCTTCAGCTTGCTCTTAATCCTGCTATGTATGTAGAGAGGTTATGTGTGGACATAATTTGCTATTCCACATTAAAGAATTTTTGGGGTCTGTGCCTACTTTTCTTGAAACCCTAGGAAACTGCTGGCTAGGAAGTGCACAAAAGAATGTTAGGGTAGCAAGAAGAAAGATACCGAAACTGAAATTCCCTGTGCAACCTCAATTCAATCTTCTTCTGTGTTGCTGTTATTCTACAGCCCTTTATTAATTTTTTTCCCACAGGAAATGTGAAGGATGGATAGAGTTCTGAGGAAGACTAAGAATTGTGTAGTGAAAGAGGCTTTGTGTTGTGATCTGTTCTTATGATGGAGGGATCCATAGAGAAAGGAAAAATGGTCTTTTGTTTCAGACCGTTGAATACAGAATTGTAAAATGTGGAATTGCAGCAGCTGAGTTCTGTGAGACTAGATTCTGTGCTTGCCTCCAGTGTAAAATTCCTGGGTAGCATTTTTTAAGGCATTTACCCACAGATTTTTTACAAATGTGTAAATCAGTCTTAAGGAAAGCTTTTCTGAGACCATATCTTCTGCAAAGTGTGAGCCATGAACTGAAATTGAAAGTAACAATACCGTGAGTTTCCTTTTTTTGAAAATTCGTTGCTAAGGATCAGATTTTTCACCTAAATTGAATGGAGAATGTTTCCTTTAATTTCTGCCCTCCCATTTGGAGATAAATGATTCTTTCATTTTCTAGAGTGTTTGAGAAAAAATTGTTTACTGTTTGTGAACCATGTATGGTACTTTAATATAATGAAATGTTCATAAGGAAATCAAAACGTCTCTTCAGAGCAGGGTTTTAACTCTTGCATGGAGCCTAGAGCTCTGCACTGAATGCTAAATGTCAAAAGATGCTTTCCATACCTGCCTGTCTGATGTCAATGGCTGTTCTATCTCTTGGGTGAGACTGACTCATAGGAACAGAGTATTAAAGTTGTTTCCTAGCACATTGTCACAATGGCATTCGGTGGCATTTTCTAACTCTGAGTGCTTGACCTTGAGATTTCTGATACATCTTCTGAAAAAGCACTGGTAGTCACAGCACCTTAACTTATAAATAAAACATCCTGAGGCATCTAAATAGTGCAACTCTATTGCGTATATGATCTCTTTTCAACAGTAGCCCCAAAGGAGTGATTTATTTCGATTGAACAAGCATTTGTTATTCAGAAATAGTCTGAGAATCTGATCTAATCACCACTGATGTCAGTGTTAAGCATCACATTTGTTCACAAAAGGTGATGGAGTTGATTGTTATGATGTGGCCCTCAGGTCACAGTTTAATTTGTCTGAATGTATATAGTAATTATCTCAGACAAAGAAACATGCAGTCATAAGATGGTAACGTTCATTTGCTGCCAATTTGAGCACAAAATACAACAAATACACTGAAATTTCTGTATTTTTCCATTGTTCTGTAATTTTATAGCCACCTGCAATATCTGTTTAGATGTGCTTTAAATTGTGAGAGATAATTGAATAAAAGTGACAGAGGCAATGGGAGCTAAATGCAGAGTTCTGAAGGTAAAAACACTCTGCCCTTGCCCTTTTGATCCAAACTCTGTCATTGTCAAGCAGAAGGTGATTCAAGGGAATAAGAACTCCTGATTTAACTAAATCGAAAGACAAAATGAAACAGCAGGTGAGAAAACCTCCATCATTATGGAAACAATGCCATCCCTTGTATATACACTACAGCTGTCTAAATCTCCAAATGAAGGTATTAACTCAGATCAAAGATTTTCATACAAATGGAAAGGGAAGGCCAAAACTCAAAGTAATTAAGCAGGTAACTATAGGCAGTGACAGCACAATGGTTTGCATTTAAATCAGCAATAGCACTGGTATCCTGTTTCTGGGGGCTATAGCACCTTTCTTTCAAAAGGATTTTCTGAAATATCCAGAAAGGAATAATTTCAAGTGGTTGAATCACTGGAAGGCTGACGTAAGGGCGCAGCACCCAGCCTGCAGCAGGGTGTCAGATTGCCCTGATGGAGCCTTCTTTGAAATCCATCCTGTTCTGTAAGAAACACAAAGGATGAACAGCGGGCTTTGCACTGGGACTTTGCAGATGAATGTTCCTGAGTATTACTGCTGTGACCTTTAGCAGCTCTCCTAAAAATCTCTCAGTGCAGAGAATTTAATATTCTAGCACCTGTGTTTCCTTCTCTTCTTCTGTGTTTTGGAGGTAAGCCTCCAAAAAAAAAAAAAAAGAGCCTGTTCTCTCTTCACAATGAGGAAAAGATGGGATATAGAATCAACATGAAACTTCAGTCCATTTAGCATTAAGAACTGCTCTAGGCACAAACTCCCTGACTTGCACAAGGTGGTCATTTTGAGGAGGAATGTCAAACTAAGAGTAGCTGCCAGTGAAAAGAAAGAAAAAGGAGAGAAAAGGCAGACAAAGTATTGAATACCAGCCTGATGGTCAATGAACATGTTGTCAGTTCTCTGGTTTGTGTGCAGCTAGATCTGCAGATAAAACTGCAACTTTTTGAAGGAGAAAGAAATTGTGGCCGACTGAGCAAGCCCTTGATTCAGAAGTGAATGATGCAGTAAATTGTGCATCTTAATGTAGGTGACTTGGAAGATAAAGATTGAGTGGTGCTTGATAATTTACTTTGTTAATGCCAAGTATTTCTTATGTGATGGATAGCCTTGAATTCATTTGATAATAAATTGATACTATTTTCAATTTTTTAATTATTAAGATTAATACAGACAATAGTGAGCAGTGTGGGACTGCACAAAACAGAGAAGTTGTGCCTGTGTGAGCCCTTGGAGCACCATATGCCCTGCCTGAGGACAATCAAATACCTCAAAATTAGGTCCATGGAATGCAAAACTGGAGGTGTTTTGAACATCCATGTCCTTTGGTACTTTGGTACCTGATTTGGGGCTGTAAGGTGACGTGCTGGGCTGGAATTTGTTGTCTATACTCTGTGTATCTTCTTCCATCATGGTTTCTACATGGTTTCTTTCAAACTCGTGGATCAGCCATTCCTTTCCTTAACACAGTTGCAGAAGACAAAGAGCTGACCTGATAGATTTGTCCTCAACTTGAGAACATTCAGTTCTGGAATTGTTTTCTCCTGCTTACTGTGGGGTGGATTTATCCTCTATTTCTTTGTGAAACAGTGCCACTCTGCTAATGAAAAATTCATAATTCATTGTAGTAATAGATGGCAGCAAGAGTGAGCGCAGTTTTGTAGATTGGCAACAAGATATTCCTCTGGAAGAGGATACCTGCTAAAAAGATTGCTTATAAATTTCACTCAGGGATTATTTAATTACAAACAGAATTTATTACCTTATGGATAGTGTGGGAAATAAAGCAAGGAGACGGGAACTGTCAGACTAAGGGCAGGTCACTGGTTTGATGACTTGGTTAGCTGCAGTGATGGGAATGGACTGGTTTATCATCCAACAGGATTAAAAAGAGACAGAATAATGCAAAAGAAAACGTAGAAAGTAAACTTAGGAATAAAAAATAAATCATCGTCTGGTCAGAAAGATGTTAGAAGTCAGTTTTCTTTGGCATTTACTTAATGTGAACCCATTACTTTGTGGAGGGAGTAGGCGTAGGTTAAAGGCTAGTAAGTTCTTTTCCCATGTAAACTTAAAGCAAGATAATAGAAATCACATATTACAATTTTTTTACTAGGAAAAAGCCCTTCTTAATTTTATGACAATGGCCATGGTGTTGCATTATTGGAAGAATTATTCTTTCTAAGTATTGGGTTTCCAGTGCCTCGCAGTCCAATATCAGGGCATCAGGGCACACTTCAGCCTGGCTAAGCCCAAAACAAAGACATGCTTCAACAGAAGCTCTTTTGACCCTGTCTTCCTGCCAGTGTTGCAGTAGGTAGTCGATAAAAGGTCTGGCTTTGTAGCTAAACTCAGCCTTCGGCTTTGGCTTTGTTATCACCGTTATCCACACAAGATATTTGAGAAACTTTTAGGAAGTCATCCCAGCATCCATCAAGGAAATGTGTATTAACTCAGCAGTCTGAAAAGCTGAGCACAACAAAGATGATTATACCCTCTTATGTCTGAATTTGAATTCTAGGATCTGGCTCTGAAAGACTACATTTGCATCCGAGGTTTTGCACTATTAAGTACAAAGGTTCCTAGAGAAGATACTCAAACCAGAAATGGCAGTAAAAATGTATGGTAGGAATACATAGCAAAAGGTTGATTCTGCTGAAATGATAAATAGATAGAGGGATATTACACTGCTGCTGAGGACATGGAATGAGATTTCTAGATTGCAAGATATAGCAACTATGTACTTCAAACAACCACCCACGGAGCTGCGATGTTTGTGCAGAACGTGACCTGCTTGTGAGGCAATTCCTTGTAACAGTTTTGGATTTAATTAGGACTGCAAAGAACAGCTGAAAGTTTTGCACACAGAAACTACTCCAGCAGAAATAAAATGGAAAATAAAAATAGCTTTGTTTGAAAACCATGGAAATCTTGGAAAGATTAAAACTATGAGATAGCAGAGATCGTGAGCAAATATTGCAGGCAGATGCAAAGAAAAGGGATTTCTAAATCAGAAGCCAGGGAAACGCATTCTAATTCTGCAGAACTGGAGAGAGTTTCAGTCAGTTTACCTTCATGATGTCAAGATCAGTATATTTTTTGTATCTATAAAACCTCACAGAAACTACCCATTTTGGTAGCTCAGATGCCATATGGTCTCCAGCATTACAACAGATGTCTACACAGGGGCAGAAAGTTGTGCTTGACCTGTATCTCTGATTGAGAGGATTGTTCTTAGCTTAAGACTTGATTTGATCTCATGGCAGTAATCTTGAACATACTGTGGACTTGGACCATTTTTTTCCTCTCCAAAACCCTCCCTTTGAATGAATTTCCTCTCTCACAAACTTCACAAAGTTGACTAAATATAATAATCCTTCTGTATCTCTTTCCTTACAGTTACCCTACATTATTTTTGTCCCATTATTTTTTCTTTTTATTGTCCTTAAATCTTTGGTCAGTAAATGTCAGTGGATTAAGAAAGGAGAGAGTTTTATGCCTTCAGGAAACAGTCTTTTGTCTACTGTGAAAGCACACACTGGCCTTCCTCACCAAAATGTGTGAAAGAGGACGAGGAGTTTTCAGAATATTGATATATTCCTATAGCATAAACTGTTAAGATTATATGTGTAATGTCTTTTGAGAGACTACGAGGTTGCCCTTAATCGGCACCTCTAATTTGCAAAATCTTTTTTTTTGTTACACAGAGGAGAAGGGCAAACATCTGGGAACATGATCAGCCTTGGATGCCAAAGCATGCCCTTAACTCCCGCTGCAGGTATTTGCCTGCATCATACCTGTGTTTGCTTTTCTCTTCCAGGCCACCCACATGGGAATGTGCTCTCTGTTCTTCCAGTTCTTCATGCTATAGCAGGAATGTTGCACGAGATGTGCTGCCACATGGTTCAGTTGAGAAATACCCAACTGGTGGCAAAATGGTGAAAGATGCTGCCCATGTACCCATGCTGCCATAATCACTGAAAACTGGTGACAGTTCCTCTTCCTAGATAAGGTGAAGGAAGACAAGAAAAAAGATCTTCTTTTTCTCAGACAGAATGACTTTGAGTGAATTTGCTGGAATTTTGTTTTATATGTAATGACTTTCCAATAAAATATTTTTTTTCTGCATCTCTCTCTCTAAAATCTCAAGGATTTTTTGTTCTTTAAAACTTTTCTCTGGATTTTTAATTTTAGTAAAATGGTATGGAAAGAAGATTATATCAGAAGAGAAATCAAAGTTCCAGAAACTGGTCATAGAGGTTTGTTGATAAAAATGTTTCATAACTGTATCAGAAACCTTATGAAAATTTTCTTAAATGATCAGTATTAATGCATAGACTGCTTCAATGACCAGCATACTAAAGACGCCAAAATCAGTGGAAGAATGCTTTCAGTCATTTTGATGAAAAACAAAATTAGAACATCTATGTTTTCCCTACTGTGACTGATAATGTTAGTGACTGAAACAACAGTAAATATTCATGATGAAATTATATTAAATGATGGTATGGGAACTATGTTTTCTGCTGTAATATGGTTCTTGCAAAACCACTTGTTGATACATTGTGACTTTGGCATATTAAGCCTTAGAAGATCTATTGGTTCTATTAAATAATTTTCTGAAGTGCCACTAAAAGTTCTCTCCAATTTAGGAGCAATGTCATCTAGAAATTTTGCATTTTTCTTAAACTCTGTTTAGAAAGACACTGAAAAAGATCTGACATGAGCAAAATACTTTTTAAAATCTGCCTTCTTTTCCATATGAGGCATTGGATGGTTAATCACTCCATCAATCATTTCTGCTTACTCAAAAGTTCAGGAAAATAATTCAGCATACATTTAAGGCCAGGAGGAGTGACCAAGGCTCCACACTTGGCATCTAGAACATTCATAGGGCAGTAAAGGAGCTGTGAATTCTCTTCCTGTTGCCAAGAACAATGTACAGCTTTCATTCACAAAAAATACTGAAACCATGACAAATTAGACCCCAGGCTCATCTAGCCCCATAGCCTAACTCCAAAAGTAGCAGGTGCCCAAGGAGATTAGAAACAGGCTAGGAGTGCAGTAGTAACTCCCTAGAATATTTTCCTGCCCTCCAACAATTTGTGGGTCAGGATATCACTTGTCAAAGCTAATATCCTTTCTCTTCATTTGCCTCAATTGAGACGTGTTTCCTTTGTTCACTTTCCCTGGAGAAGTTGGAGATTTTTATCAGCAGCAACATCTTGTGGCACCAAGTCCTCCAGCTCCACAGAGCTGTGAGCAGTGTGAAGAATGAACTCCTTGTTTGCTGTGAGCCTCTCTCCTTCATTTGAGGCCTCATAGTTCTGTACTAGAAAAAGCAGCAAACAGTCATTCCCTATTCACCTTATCCAGGCCTCTTAAAGTTTTGTAGTCCACATCCATATCACTCCTTGGTCATATCCAATCTGAAAGTTTTTGTCTGCTGAGTTGTTTCCCATAGGAAAGTTGTTCAACAACTTTGAAGATCTTTGTTATTCTTCTATGACCCTTTCTTATTTCGGTCTAGTCTGAGCAGAGCTAATTGTCTTTGATTGGCTTTGATTCCTCAAGAAAACAAGAATTAGCTGTTGTTATTCACTACAGATCTAAATATCTAAGAAGAAAGGAGCTCTACTCCCTTTTCCTGCCTTTTCATATAAGCTTTCAGCTCTCGTTGTTATAAAAAATAATTAGTTGCTTTCTAACCAGTAAAAAAAAGAAATCCAGTTGGTATTTACAACTACTTCTCACTTATCCATTCCAGAAGAAGTCAGCTGTTGCCAGAAATAAAACATCATAATTTACTTTTATTATGTTTCAAGTCATATATTTTACTTTATTGCAATAACATTTACTAATCAAAATTAAAATAATGCTAAAATCAGCAAAAAATTAATACAGTAAAACAATACACAATAGCAGAAAAAATTATTAAATCCCAAACATTTTTTTCTGTATTTCAGCAGAAATGAACCTAATTTTTCCAATGTCCTTCTTGAAAGGCTATAACCCATCATTTTAAGATTCTGCATCAGGATGCCATATAGAAGGCCATGAGCCTCCTCCTTACAGCTTTATTTTTTTTAATTCTTAAAAAATTGATAGCTCCCCTTGCCTAATTTAAGTAAGAGGAACACCAGAGTGGTGTCTCTGGAGTGTGCATCGTGCAGCTGGGGCCAAGGGCCAGGAAGACAGGCAGCAGTGGGATGGGGGCACCACTCTGCAGGTTTTGGTGTTGCTCTGCATTGCCTCTGAGAAAACCAAGGGCCCAACTCACCACCCTGAACTGCACTCTGGAAAACAGATGCTAAAACCCTGTGAGAGCAAAGTTAGCAGCTGAGAAGTTTTCACACAGTTCAGCATCCAGGCTCCTTTTCGGATCTAGCTCTCTCCTAGCATGTAGAGTGCAGGGTAACAGTTACCGCATTAATCCACAGAAGCTTTGATGTATGTCTTGCATCCTGCTTAGCAAAGGATAGGGAGTGGGAAGCTGCCTGGCCTTAAAGCCGTTTGAACTATCTCCATGTTTAACTCTTTTTTTGGTAAACGTTCCAGATATGAAACATCACCAAAACAAAATAAACAAACAAAAAACCAAACAAACAACCAAAAACCAACCAAAAAACCACAAAAACAAAACCCCCCCAGAAAACCAAAGAGCCCAAAGAACCCCCAAAAAACCTCTATCTTAAAAGAAAGGATAAAAATTCGCAATTTTTTATTTCAACAAATGAAAAATACTGGAAATCAAAGGACAGATTCAGTTTTGAGTAACGTTAGTGTTCTTTTCCTCTGATACTGCCTTTAACTCTTGATATATATCATGCCTCTGAGGAAAGGTGGTATTGCAGCTGCTGGTAGTAATTATTAGATAAATGTTGCAATTGTGTGCTTACTTTCCTCCCGCCTCCCCAAAAGGGTCTGATTGTTAAAACATTCTCTGAAGAAGCTGTTTCAAGCTTTTCTGCTATGCTAGACTTCATCTGTGGTGATTAGCACCCTCTTTCCTTTGAAGATTTAGTGCAAGCAAACTATACTTCTGTGACCTTTCATTTATGTTCTGAACTCTGAAAATTCTTGCTTGGCACAAAAGAAGAAATGCACATGCCAACCTGACAAAAGGAAAAGAGCTTTCTCAAACAGAAAGATATAAATCAGGAAGCAATTCCTTATCCTTGCCTATTTAGATATTCACTTCTAGCCCAGGGAATATAATTTACCTTTAGAAATTGCCATTCAGAGTTTGCCCTCGCAGTTGAGCCTTGGGCATGACACATCAGATATTTGTTTTCAGTTTGTGGCTCTGATTTAGATGTGCTGTAGAGCCCTGTCAAGTGACCAGTTACAAGAGTAATCGGTACTAACAGAGATCAAAAGATTTACTTTTAAATCTGAATGAGTCACTGTCAGGATGCTAATCTGAACTGGACACTCTTTATAGGTAAAGATACATTTTCTCATTACACAGACAGTTAGAGTAGATCAGATGAGTTGCCTTGTGACAGTACTTATTTATCTACAGCCTATATTCCCTGTGGAGGGACTCCAAGGTGACAGGGTCCTACTTAGCATTGGCCTCCTAAAAATAAACTTTTTGGTGAAGACTCTACTTAAAATCTTCCTGGTGCTATCTGTAGAAATTATGATAGTACCTTTCTATTCTTTGTTTACTTTTTCTTTTCAAATAGAACAGTATTGGCAGAAAATGAATGTTTTACCATGTGAATTTGTGGTGCCTGCCCTGTCTGGAGGGTGGAGGGGAAACACAGATTCAGGCAGGGTTCTTAGTTCTCAAAAAATGCAAATAATAAGCCATGGCCACAGACTTTAATGGAAATAATATTTTCAAATATGATGCACTACAAAGACATTTGTAGTATTGTTAAAGGGTACCAGGAAAGTTTGCAATGCTCCAGAAAACAATCCTTGTCACTGAGAATTTTACGTACTGAACCTTTGGGAACCATAGAAGTTCATCAGTAAAATCTGTCTCCTTTTGGTTTTCTGCAGTCAGAAAGTTGACCTAACACCAAATACATCACTGGAGAGTGGTTGCCGAAATTAAGTTTTTGATTTCCACAATGCAATTACTGGAAATGTAGGAGAATTACTTGGCTGAAATGAGCTTACCTCTTGCCATAGGTAATCCATGTCCAGTTCTCTGAAAATGCACTACCACCTCTGATGGGGAACCAAAGTAATTCAGTAATTATTTTCCTTTTGGCAGAGCTTTGTTTATGGTAAAACATTTACAAATATCTACTTTGCTTTTCAAAAGGTTTTGTTCAAGTGCCATAAGATGACACATATATTGAATCCCTTTCTGGTGGCTTTGTACAGCCTTTAGCTGATAATTTTTCCCATTAACCTGCGTAAATCTTGTTTCCAATCTCCAGTGTTGGAATGAATTTAATTTTTCACAAGTACTTGTCAAAATGGTTTTATTTTCTATCCTCTCTGGTGGTTTATAAATATTTCACAACTGCCTGGTGATATGCCTGTTGATATCTACATTTTTCCTTATGGAGAACCAGCAGAATACTACAGTTAATGAGTTTTCTTTGACACTATTCATAAATGGATAAATCATATAAAGTAATTCCATCTGTCTCTCATCTAAGAGGCAGCATAAGGCATAACTCAAAATATTTCTAGACAATTAAGAGAGTGAAGTTACTGACGTTCAAACACTTCAGCTGTTTGCCTCCATTATAGAATTGAGTTTGACTGGTCCAGGCCCGTCCTGGTAGAACTAGGGAGTGAGAACATGCAAAGAGGTTGGTTAGCGGGGTTTGATAGATAATGTGCCTTCCTCTCAACAACAGACACTGTCCTTTCTTTCCTAAAACTTCACTCTCAAAAAATAAAATGCTGTGGAATGGTAGTTCTGGTACAGCAGGAAACGCTTACTCATGATTTTGCAGCTGATGCAGAAATAGTAATTTTGAAAAAAGAAGAGCTCCGGGAAAAAAATTTCACCTGGTAAGATGGAATAATATTTTTTAAAAAGCGAAAAACAAAACCACGAGACAGAACTGGAGAAAGAGAGGATAGAGAAAAAAATTAACACCAACATTCAGGAGTGTAGCAACACAGAAAAGAAAGGAACAAAGATAAAAGAATGAGCTAAAGGGGAAAGAGGACATAAAATTAATGTGTAAATGTTTTGAAAGGCTTTTCAGAGGGAAAACATGGAAAATAAAAATACAAATGAATAAAGGATATTGAACCATGTGTTCTGAGGTATTTAGAGATCAGTTTTATGCAACATGATGAAAACCTTTTATTTATAACAGTACACTCTGCCAACACTTAAATAAGTCTGAGCTGATTCCATCAACATCACTAGCTTTCCATGTAACAATTTTCAAATTAAAAAAAGTCAGAAAGGTCAGATGACTCCCCTGGAATCCCCTGGAACTCATGGGATATGCAGCCATATAAACTAAAAGCAGAATTCAGCAAAGTAAGTTGAGTCAGTGCCAGTAATAATAATTTTCTGTGCTATTTTGGGATTAGTGTCATGAACACATGAGGTTTGTTCAAACCTTACTTTGTGATGTTACTTTCATCATCCTAAGAGGTATATTTTTTAAAAAAAACTTAAAAATACAAAAAATAAACCCAAGTTTGACAATTTATTTTCATTACGTTAGTAAAACAATCTAATACGCACTTAGTAGGTAAACATTTATGAATCAGTTCTTACCCAGATAGTTATATACACTCATATTTGAAGATATAAGCTACTTTTTCCTTCACATTTTAAAAAAATACTGCTCATAAAAGATTTTCATGTGTTGTTTTCCCATATTTTTCTTTTGGGATCAATAGTGCTGAGGGTTACTGTGCTCAATTTGTCTTTTCTTGCGGGAAGTTGCTGCAGATCCTAGAGACCACCCCTCTGAAGTGTGAACAAAGGCAATACTTGAGCATATCCTTTCTAATTGAAACAAAACAGTGGGAAAGAAAATTCCAGACTCTGGGACTGGGGTGAGAGGCTGGAGTGATTCCATAGTGTAAACTTCTCTTTATACTCTTTGATACACAGAACAGAGATAAATAAAGAGCAGCTATTGTCCAACAGATGTACTCTGAGCTAAGCCTCTATCAATCCAATCATCATTGCATTAATGAAGTGGGATAAAGAGATTGCCCCGAAAAAAGTGACATAAGTCACTTTTCCCAGCTCCCTAATAATTTCCTTCCTTGGTTTTCTTTTATTGCGGTGTCCCTATTATTAGATGCCAAAAGTTCAGAGGATTTGGCAGGCTGCTGCTATCATGTGGCAACCCCCTTTGGTGCGCAGTAGATACGTTGTGGCTTTACATTGTGTATGTCCTTTCCACATGCTTGAATCAGAGGACTCTTTTTATCCCATACAATGCTGAAACATTGCCACAAAACTGCAGCTGGAGCTGTAAAGAACACCATCAACTTGAAGGCCAGCCCTCAGAGCAACTTTACTGGGTAACAAGGCAAGATTTTAAAAAGAAAGGAATCAAAAAAGGCAACAAGCATAGAGGACTTTTTGATTCCATTTATCAAAAGTGGAGTTTTCCAGTGGGGTTGCAGATTTCACTTACCAGTGGGCTTTAATATTTTGCCACCTGAAATACCTCTGATGTGACTATTAAGAGTTCTATTCAGTATATGTCAGATTCTATTACTGTAAGAGAAGATGAAATCAGCTGTTCTCCATACCCTGCTTGGAGGGATGATCTGAGTGCAGCAAAGTGACAAATCACATCCACTGACTGTAAGATCTTCAAGTGAGGGATCTTCCATTTTACAATATATCTATTAAAAAAAAATGAAACTAATAAAGGAGACCATTAGGAAAATTATAAAAACCTATTCTTATATTTAGCAATAGAAGTACTTAAAAAGCTGAGGGCAGCAGGGTGTATAAATCCTTCTCTGAAAGACAATGTATTTATACTTTAAATGATGCTGGTAGACAAATCCAGCTGTGGGCATGGATAGATTCTTATTTATTCTGTTATCATCTAGAGAACAAGATATTTTGTGTCAGAATTAATTTCATGTATGACTGGAATCCTCTATTTTCATCTCTACAGTTATTATTAATTTAATTTTTCTTAAGATCAAAAATAAATGTTTGCAGCTTTGTTGTACTGAAAGAGGACTTTTGAAAAAGTGATTTTTACCTAAATTAAAGAGTTTCTTGTCCTTACCATGTCCTTACATCTCTTCAGTCTAGTTCCCATCGTACCTCAGTTTCCCATGGGCATGAAATCTATTAATGAGTTGGCTGTAGCACAGTTGGGCAATTCTGTTCTCTGAGTTTCTTTCTGTCTGGAAGAAACAGCAACTAAGGGCAGACTGCAAACTTGAATACAGACTGAAGGTGTACGAAGTCAGATTTTAAGGAGAAAATTATAAATTAAAATATAATGCTATAATTGCTATAATACAAATTAATAATGTGAAGTTAAAAATTATTTCTGAACACTCCCAGTGCTTGAATCAGCTTGCCTCAGCAAAATTTTCAGTGTCACCAGCAAGCATTTGACACTGACAAATATTTCTGCAACAGGAGTTATGGTGTCAGATCTACTTTTGAGGTGCTCATGTCATAGAACTCAGCTGTACCCCTAAAAATGTTCTACAAAGAAAATACCTGGATAGGTAAATACTGAACAGACTTCATTCTGCCTGATTTTTTTCTTAATCCTGTTTATGCTGAGGATACACAGAACTTACTGCTTTACAAACTATTACAAAATGTTCACTTTAAAATTCTGTCACAGCTAAAATATGGTTAAATTTTATGAGTAAATGTTTCTCTTTTCCCTTTAAATAAAAAGGAATTTAAGAGGCCATGCCTCCAGTGTGCCTTCAACTCTCTCTGAAGTTGAGGCAAGTGTCACATTGAAGGAGTGGAATCAGAATAGCTGAATATAAGCTCTGGAAGGACAGCCTGAGAAGATGATGGGGTGGACTTAACTTTCATTAAACTAGTGTTGTCCTTTACAGAGTCATGACTGAGATCAGAGTCTGACCTGTAGACTAAGGAAAACACCACCTCTCATGGTGGGAGCTGCTTGGCTAGAGGGAAGTTGTCAACACTGGCAATAAAAGGCAAAAGACCAAGAAAAAAAGTAGTTGTTAGGATTAAAAAGATTTAAGAAAGGTCCAAAAAAGCCCATGGGGTAGAGAGAAATCAAGATAAAGCCAAACTGTGCCCCAGTGTTTCCTCCTGTAATATGAGATAATGGGGATCCAGAGTCTGACTAAAGGTGTGCCTGAAGATGCTGCACCTGAAACACTTATTTTCATGCAGGAGGAGAGGATCCTACCCAAGAAGGAAAACTCTATGGGCTTTCCTTCACTCTCCTTAGTTACCATAATAGAGATTCAATGGATGATGTGACCCTTCTTCTCCTCACACCTAGAAGCACCTTATGTTTGCAGTGGAAATGCAAGTGAAAGTGGATTTCCTTCTTCCTCTTTCTGGAAAGGTTTGTAGAGTAGCTTCCAAGCTAATGAAAGAAATGCAGATTGCTATTCATAGGAAAGCTGAAGAACATCAGGGTATTGCCTGCAGAATACTGAACCACAAGAATGCAACAAAAAATGCTGAAGGAGATCTGGAGGCACTTTTCAAAGTGATCATCTTTTATTTTGATTCCGCTTTAGGAAAAGAGACAGCTTAAAACTCCAGGCTTCCACATCCCCTCCCTTCAAGTCACTCTAAGACTCCCAGTGTTGTGGTTAACCTGGACACCCTGTAGGTAGGGAGGTCCAGGATGGTAGGATGGCCCAGGATGGTAGGACGGCCAAAACCAATATGATGTATTCAACAATCATGGACCATGCTGTAAAAAAAAATAGAAAAATTAATTAAAATACAATGGAGGTTTAAGGAGACCAGTACGATCTATGAGTGCATGACCCAAAATGCTCCTTACTTTGGCCCAAGTGACGAACAAAACAGCACAATTTATATTTTCAGCCACTAACAGATGCCAGTTCACCTTAAAAGCTAAACATAGAGATCAAAAAAAAAAAATTACTTCACCTGAAGAGTAAAGTTAAACATAGAGAACTGCATTATGAAAGTCAAGAAAAAGATCACAAAATGATAGAATTGTTTGCTCTGTGAAGTAAATAGGAGAATACCTCTCTGAGTATCTATCAAAGCCCTTCAAAGACCCCATAACACAGAGCCAGCCTAAACAATTTCCGGAAATTGAAATTCCCTTATATCTGACTTGCCATCTGACTTTACAGAAGTTCAGCCAGAACAAAAGTAGATTCTGATGTTTATATTGCTTGGTGTCTCTTTGAGTTCACTATGAATTAGTTCTCATTTTTCAATTTCAGTGCAAGCTTAGATGGTAATATGAAACATATTGAGGGTAAAACCTGCATGACTTGAACAAGCATAGGAGCTACCTGGAAGCTTGGAGGCCAGAATTAAAATCAAATTCAGTACATCTATATAATTTCCTTGATTTATTTGAACTCTATTATTGTTATTGTTAGCATTACTTGTTTGAAAGGTTAACTGCATGCTTGCTGTTGCAGAAAATGTAAATTGAATACTAGTGAGAGATGTGACACTGATAATGCACTTCCTAATTATTTCCTGATGTCACGTTGTTTTGGTATTTGAAATAGTCATTATTTTTATGTCTTTGGAAAGGGCATACCTCAGCAGTACTACAGATAGGGAACTAATGCTGTGTTTTGCTGGCAATAACCACCAAATTTTCCAAAGATGCTCTCTGGTAATTGCAGCACTGTGTATTCTGGCATCTCATTCACTAGGCTACTGCTTTTAAAATGTCAAATTACAGCAATGTGGAGGCAAACTGATCACCTATTTATAGAGACATTAACAGAGAATTAATTGGAAATAGGAATTTTCTGGACCTGAATGGAAGAAGGAAGGGTCTAGAGTCTTGTGTGCTGGAATAAGGGAGTTTGGGAATGAACTGTGTCAGACAGAACCAGTAGTTGAGGACAAAATAAAGGAGATGATGGAGAGAGAAGGACTGGAGAAGGAATTTCTCAGAGCAAAGCTGGCAGGAAGGTAGTTGGAATAGTAGGAAATGACTGGGAGTCTTGGCATTGTTCTTCAGTCAGCCCTTCAACAAGGTGGTCCCAATAAAGCCCCTCCTGGAGGTCACCAAGTGGTAGGCACAGGATGTTTCCAACCAAACAAAATCTCCCTCAAACTGTTGATCTGGAAGGTGGCTGTAAGTCACAAGTGTGTTCCAGAGCGATCCTCAAGATGGATCCTTCTTGTTCATTTTGTGCCAAAATCCAGTCTGACCCCTTACAATTCACCAGGACATTTCTGCCTTCAGGTTTTGAAGACGCAGTGAAAACAGCAATTGCTTTGGATTTGTTTCCTCAGGCACTGTTGGGCACAGAGATATCCAAAAGGAGACCATTTTTTTGTGATCTTGTCAGAGCTGCATCCTTGGGTCCACTCACCCGCTTCTTCACAGCTGGCCCCGATTGCCCTTCCAGGAGTGGGGAGCTTGTGGTGTGTGGCAACCAAAAGCACACAGAGCACAACATATGCAAAGCCATATAATTCCTCAGTGTCTCCTCCCCCCAGAAAAATGTAATAACCTGTGTACCAGTAAATATTTTAGGTCAAATCCTGGCCTTGCTGAAAAGACAAAATCCCTGGTGAATTAATGAAAAGAGAATTTTTCATTCTTGTGTTCTCTTATGGGTGCATTATATAAGGAGAATTAATTAACTGCCATAGAGTTCAGAGTAGGTCTTATTGTGCTTCAAGTTAAAATTATTAAAAGAAAGGGAAAGGAATTATTCCTTTTTTTTTCCTTACATTTTTAACTGATCTGGCAATTTAATAAGCCAGATCATTTTGATTTATGAAAATAATCTGTTTTAAACAACAGCTCATCTCATTTTTTAATAATGAATGGCGTAATTTACCATCTGAAGACACTAAAATACACTGCAAAGTCTGTCAAATGGAATGACCCAAACCTCCAGAAGTCTGGAAACGGTTGTTAGCATGCACAGTTGTGTTCATGAAAGTATTCTTTCATACTCGCCTGGAGTTTTAGTATATGTAATACTCATCCATGGAACAATAAAGAATTTAGTTACCAATTTGTGTTAAATTGAAACAATGTGTATATATAAAACTTGCTCACTCAGTCACTTAGAAATACAACCATCCACTTTCAAAAACTTGCATTTCAGTCATACTTGGAGTTTAAAGCTTGGAAACTATTCCAGGTGTCTTTATCTGCAATGCCATTCTTTGTAAAGTTTGGCTCTGTTTCGCTGTAGATCTGCTCAGGGTGAAGAACTGATTGGCCCTGATTTACATTACCTGTAGTAAACATGAAGCAAGGGGGTGCTGAATGTGAACAGCTTTGAGCAGAATAGGATTTGAAAACTGACTAAGGTGAAACGTATGAAAACTTTTGTTACTGTGTGCAGCATATTTTGCCATTTCATTGTAGCCAGCTGCATATCCTTTTTCACTTTTCTTTGAAAGACTTGGTAAAAAATACAAATAAAGAAGACTATCTCTGATCAAAAAAATAAGGCCTTGAAACAGAATAATTAAAAGACACCCGAGAACATAACAGAGTAAAAAAGGAAAGTTGTCAGGGTAGATCAAACATTGCATTTTGCTTCATGTAAGAGATCAGTGTCCTGTTCAGTGAGAGCTGTCGTCTTTCAAGTTAGAGCCCGCTGTTATCCTATCCCTCACACAGGTTTTGGTTCATAACCAAACTCTTCAGACACAGGCAAACGTTAATAATACATAATCTCTTGCTATCAATAGCACTTGCTGGCTTGATATCTCATTGACTCTGGCCTATTTTTGGCTATATTTACATATATTTCTCCACAGTATGTAAGTGAATATCAAACTACTGAGACAAGTGAATACCTGAAGAAGAGCTGTATGTCTGAGTTGCAAGAGGCAATCAATTGCTTCCACCATACCATCTCCTCCAATGCTTTAAAATCTGTTTCAGAAGGGTTGCTTCTTCCACTAAATTGCAGTGGTAACACTGACAGCAAGAAACACGAATTCTGGTGATATCTTCTTGGCTTGCCTTTTCTGGATCTTTTGACGACAATAAAGTCTTGCAGTAGAAGCATAAATAGTGTTTGTCACCTTGTTTGCATATGCTGTTAGAGCTGAATAATTTCAGACAAGAACAGAAGATAATCTAAATCTGTCAGAGGAATGAAAGACTGAGCTGTCAAAACTGAATGACGTGACAGCTGTGAAGTTCAGTAAGCACCATGAAAATAAACTGCTCTCAGGGACTACTAAGTGCTGTTTCCAGAAATTAGTACTATTAGACTACACCCACATACCAATCTAAGTTCCTCTAGGTCAGCAATAAAAAGAGACTCTAGAATAAATCAAAATAATACTAGCAGAACTGAGACTGATGTCACCAGAAGCAGAGCTGCCTGCATTTCTTGGAAACTGCAGAGATTAGTGAAAGCTGGGGATAAGAAGGACAATTTCTTGGAAATGACAACAGTAAAGGCAGCTACAGCCAAGAGTCAGTAGATTTGGTAACCTATCAGAAAAGGGACTCTGCTCAGTCCCCTCATTTTCTTTGCAAGCTGGATTGCAATGTAATGGATCAAAGTCTCTGTTGCACTGTAGCTTCACTCAACCAGAAACATAAAGGGAGCTTCTATGCCAGTACAAGTCCCAACTACTGCAGAGCCAAGAGCTGCTCTAAAGCCTGACAGCTTCCAAAAGCTTTTCAGGAGCAAGGCTGTCTGCAGCAAAATATGCCTTCTTCTCTGTGGAACAGTGTGTATCCAGCTGTGTGATCAAGCCCAGACTGCAATTCAGTAAGTTAAATAAAGTTTTAAATAAAGTTTGGAAAGGGCGTCCATTTATCTGAGCAACCAGACAGCTCTACTTCACTAAAGCATTGCATTAGTGAATGAGTGGATGTGGAGGTAAGATGGATGGAAATTACACTTCCTTCTGCACACACATGCCTCTCATATCAAAAGAGACAAACCCATTTTTGTTCACTTCTGCACAGCTTAGGTTTCCACACTTTACTCACTACAACTTTAAATATTATACACATTTTAAGCCTTTTCACCTAGAGGGTTAAAAAATGTTTTCACTTTTCTGCTGTAACTTAATTAGCATGTACAAGTTGCTTTGACAGACCTGAAGAATGAATTTTGGTCATCTCCAGAACAGCTACATCACAGTCAGAAATGCCACATTTTTTCCTGCATGCTGTACCAATAAATTTCAGCTGCTGTTCAAACAGAGTACTTTTAGGAACAAAAGGACAGTTTAATCTTCATGTTCATTCAGTTTCTGGCCTCTGTAAAGAGACTGCCAAAAAAGTTGCCAATTAGTGCTAATTGTGGAGGTTTTTGTGATGTGTGATGTGCGATGTGCACCCTTCTCCACTGAAAATTGGATTACAAGCTTCAAACTCATTTCCTATGCTGCTGATATATTTTATTTAGGTCATCAGCATTTCTGCTGTTAGCCTTTTTAAAAGTAGTGCCTGATCAGACACAAAGAGAACAGAGATTGAAAACTCATCATTATATTTAACTCTCTTTTCTCTCAATATATTAGACTTACTTGGGGGGGTTATGTTAGTTGAATTTTCTCAACCACAATACACAAAAACAAAATAAGGCTTCATGAGTCTTTCAGTTCTCATGTGGTTATGTAATAATGCATTAATATAAGGGATTTTCATTTTTAGACATCAAGTCCCTGACAGATGTTTTTGGATCTAGTTGCATTTAGTTAGTCTGCATTATTATGGCACACTTTGATCTGGAGAATTCCTTGTCTGTGATCAAATGTAAAATGAATTTAGATTCATTCCCTTTCATCTCATGTGAGCAAGATGTGTGAACCATTTACTTAGTTCTGCGACTCTGTATGATGAGTATTGTCTTTTTCACTGCTTCCTGGTGAGATTTTTTTCTTTTTCTGATAGATGAACCAGCTCTTTTATATGATCTTACAAAAGACACAGGCGGAATGTCACTTCACATTTGTCAAGAGCAAGCCTCACAACCTCTTTAACAAGTGATGTTGTACAATGTCTTGCAGGAGATTTTCACAAACTGATGTTAATTAGCCCAGAGAAAAAAAAAAAAGCAATTAAGGCATCAAAACTGTCTTTGGAAAATCTGAAAGGTTTTACTCATCCTCGGAGAGGTAGATATTATGAAGGCTAACACGACAAAAGACCCCTTAACTCATCTCCATATAACTAAACATTGTAGTAATGAGACAAGAAAAATCACCCTTGTTTAGGAGCCTTTGCTGCCACTATTAAGGCTCCACAGAGTGTTCTGAAAAACTTTTTCATTAATATTAGTTTCTTTGTTTTCAAAGGTTTGCACCATGTCATCATCATAGCTGTGTGCATTTCCTATACCTGTACGTTGTTATTACAAGGAGAATGGAAAAGGCAAACAGGTAAAACAAAAGTAGTTTTCCCCTCACACTTTTACCATCAGTAGTTTAAAATAAAGTTGTACTATATATATTGGACATTATATGTTAACCATTTAAATTCTGAACTCTCAATTTTCCCATAATATTTTCTTCAACCTGTTAGAAAAACTAATGCTCATAGAAGCTTTGCAGAACAGGTTCTTACATATTTATTTTGTACATATGCTTTTTGTCACCCATTTATTTGCAAACTATTTTATGACTGACTCTTGTGCCTTAAGCCAGCATCTTTAAAAGTGAGATACTATCATGGACTAAAATCCTCCAAGCCACACTCACAGGAGAGACATCTTTAGACAGAACAGGATAGTTTTAAATGTGTAGTCCTAGGTGCTGTGAGCAGTTCAGCTTCAGCTGAGACTGATCTCGGTAGCCAAAACTGAGCCTGGCCCTGCTCAACACCTCTGTCCCTGTGGATTTCCCAGGGGAGTTTGGTTATATTATTTCTGTGTTTGTCTTGCTTACAAGGTCCTCATCTTCCTTCAGCACAGGCTGTCAGCCCAGTTCTCAACTCTGCAGTGCTACCTTGAAATCAGCATCTCTGCCAAACCTTTTGAGTGTCGATGGCAAGAGTAAAGGCCCCCACATCTGCCCATCCCCAGGCACCCTCAAGCCCCTGATTCATGCTCACAAGGTGGAAGACTCCCCATTTGAGCTGAAACTCTTAAACTGAGCTTTAGATGACCCTAGACTGCTGGAACTGCATTTTGCACCTCTGGCAATATGCCAAATATCAGTACCAAAATGGAGTATAATTTCGACTTTAAGATATATTTTTTGCCCAAATTATTAACCCGTAATTTAGAAGTATCAAATAGAAAGGATTAGCCTCTTGATAACAGCTGCAGTTATTTACTTGAACATCTGTACAATGTTTTGGTTTTAATCCCAACCCATGTTTATGATACCATTGCTTGTTTTTATTGTCAGTTTAGTGCATTTGAAATACTTCTTCAAGGAAAGCTACTTTAATGCCACATTATATTGTAGGTTAGGAAGGGGAAGTACAATTTTTGAAATTCTTGAAAAGGTCAGTGAAATCAATAATTGCTGAATTGAGCCAGTAGAAAAAGACTGTGGAAGGCTAACTTCGTCTTTTCAGCCCCTTTATATCTGTGTGGGGCCTGCTTCTGGAAGATCAGAGAAATTGCTGGACAGTCTTTTAGAGTGAAAAGATTTTAAAAGCAATTGTTGCAGCTGACTGGACCGCACAAGCAGAGGCCAGGGGTGCATTGTGAGGGTGAAGAAGCAATTTTTGTAAATACATTACTAAATAGCAAAAGCTGAAGTTCGTTTCACAAGTAGAAAGAAAAAAATACTACAAGCTCTCTGTTGCTGTCTTTTTGGTTGATCAGAAAGTGCATACAAACTTTGAATCTGAGTGAGAAGAGACAATAAATATGGAGAATTCTGTAAAGTTTTGAAATTCTGGTTTTTTTCAAAATAGATGGTTAAAAATACAATGTGAAGAAGCAGATAAAATCACCATTTTGTCTGCTATGATCCAAGAAAGCTCCCATAGGGTATTGTTGTTGCTGAGCTTACATGGAACTGTATCAAGCCATGGTAGCTGAGTCCCTTGAGAATGCATGGGATTACAGTACCTGTCCAAGGCAAAGCTGTATTTTCTCCTTCTTATTACTTTATAAAACTTTCTTCTATTTTGGCAGGAATTCAACTCAGTGAGTCCTTTTCCCTAAGCCAAAGCTTCAGCAGCACACATTATATATAGGGTAATATGCAGCTATTACTGAAGGCAATACTAAATGTAAAGGAATAAAAAGATACGTGTGGTATGTATGACCTGAAGCTCTTATTGGCACATGATTGAAATATCTTTTATAGGCTCTTTTTACTTCAATTATGTGACCTGGTAAAACCTTAATGTCAAACCACCTTAATCTTATCATTGCCTTTTTAGCCATTTTCTGTTGGAATGAAAATTCCGTATATCCAACACATTCCATCATTTCTATTTGCTTTCTGATTTGCTGAAAAGCCTTGGCTGACTTTTTTCTCCAAACTTTTTCTGTCTCTAAAGTGATGTTTGCAAGTAATTGATATTAATATTAATATTAATGTTGGGTAATTAATTAATGCCTCTGGATGGCAGTAAAGAGGCTGATGTTAGGGGAATTGTTTCACTTGAGATATTTGTAAGCCTCATTGTGTTGAGTGTTACGTCAGGCACTTTGAATTCCCAAATGTTGCAGTTCTGGGATAATAGGAAGGCAGGGAATCTCAGTCTCAAACTGAAATGTTCCAGTCTTCAAGAAATATTTCTGGCCCAAATTTTTCTCCCAATAAATCACAACCTTTCTGGCTTGCACACAATTCCGCAGGTTATGGCCAAAAAATTTAATGCCACTTGAAATCACTTAAATGTCATGCATGCTTTCTACAGCAGCACATGTACAGAATAAATTGAAACAATCTGAAAATTGGCCCCTGAAATGGTGGGTATGCCTGCTATATCTTATTGCTTAGGTAACTGATGGGATATTTCAACTGTCAAATTAATGGTTCAAAAGACCAATCATTTAAACTAAAAATGAATTCTGCATTTTGAGTAGCATTACATCCTGGAGAAATGAATACACAAAGGCTACTTTGCAGCTGCGGAAAAGATTGCAAATAGTTTTGTTCTGCCAGCAACTGCCAGCCAGAAAGGGCATGCAGTGTTACGGGTTCTTGTTCTGTATGGCCATGGTGAAATTTTTTGTGCATAACAATAAAGCATTATGCTTGTAGACAAATTTCATTCAAAATAGTAGGGCCCACAGAGGGCCCATAGTTTCATCTTATAAAGAGGGATAACAAGAACTGTGGGGCAGGCAGACAAGGAGCCTTTTGGTGCTCATGTTGGAATTAGTTAGCTATTTTCTTTCAGTTGCAGGATGTTGGGATTTCCCCTTCCTTGCATTTTATGGGGAAGAAGGAAGTTCAGTCACTGTCAAATGTTATCATCTTAAGCACGGAGACCCCGTGTTGAGCCTAGAAACTGTGATGTGTGCAGCTTCTTCAGAGATACCTGCAAGAGACAGTGTCAAAGACCTCTCGGGGATCCTGCTAAGCTTGAAGAGAGAGTTATAGCAGGCAGGCATCTTATTTTTCAATGTTATAAATATCTAACAGCAAACCTCTGTTCCCAAAGGAAGGGGTGATGTGTCAGTTACCGCCGGTGAGTAATCGTTCGATGGCATCAGCCATCCATGCATCCACTGCACTGCGCAGTGTAGGGTCCAAGAGGCAGTTTGGGATCTTGCTCAGTGTCGATATTGAAGTCATTTCTACCCAGGAGAATTTACTGGAGAGTTTAAATTCTTCCAAAGAGCTCATCTCAGAGAAATCTCAAAATTGGTACAAATACTATGCAGAACTAGACCTGTCTTCTACTTAGAACTACAGCTAGGCAACCCTTCACTTCTTCCATCAGTTGACTTTGGGAGAGCTTGCCTTTTAGAAGAAACCAAAATCAGAATAGGTAGAAACACATATAAATTGATTAAACTCTCTGTTGTTCATTTTTACATATCTGTTTTTGTTACTGTGTAATCCCAGCAGCCATTTTCCAGAATCTTGCTAAGAAGGCCCTATGGAAGAAGGTTATTTGCCTCTATCTTCTTTAGGCCTGGTCTGGTTTCACCTGTGATGTATGTATGTATGTAGTCACACATAAAACTTATCCCAGTTGGGTTATTTTTAATGGGATATAGTAAGCAGGTTCTCTACAGTCACCTGTGAAGATTGGTTCATCAGTTGTCAGTGTCTGCATGTAGGAAAAATTTAGTTTCATCTGTTCACTCAGTGATGTACAAATCTATAAATAGCAGCTTCTGACACAATTTCCAGAGTTACTTTTTTTCATAAAAATTGAGAGTGAATGAAATGCATACAAATGTCTTTAGTATGGCAACTTCCTGAGTTCATTTGCTGCCCCTGGTTCCTGCTGCAAACAGTGCCAGGACAAGGTATTTCTTAAGTGCTGTTGGAGTGGGATCATTACCTTGCATTCAATATAGTATTCTTTGGCTATTCCATTTTATTTTTCTGCTGCCACACTGTGGGCAGCATGATCTCTCTAATATGGATGTCTCATGACAAGAAGGGGTAAAATGAGCATATGGCAGTGTCTCCTTGTCAGTCACTTAAAATAATGGTGTAGAAAAGGTGCAACAAGGTATTTCACGCTTTCCAGACTTAGCCAAGTCTGGTTATACTATTGCTGTTAGATAAACGTGGAAATTCTACCAGAGTTCCAAGTACTTTCCCAGTGTTTCAGTCTCAAGCATTTCAGTCCTCAGCTTTTCAGAGTCTCTTAAGGTTTTCCCTTTCCTAATGGAAGTAGGTACTCAGATAAAGTTACAGCTACTCAGAGAAGAGAAGGCTTTGGGGTGACCTACTTGCAGCCTCCCAGCACCTGAAGGGAGCCTACAAGACAGAGGGAGAGAGACTATTTACAAGAGCAGCTTGTGACAGGACAAGGGGCCAATGGCTTTAAACTGAAAGACAGTAGGTTTAGATTAGATACTAGGGGAGAATTCTTTACTGTGAGGGTGGTGAGGCACAGACTGCACAGAGAAGTTGTGGAGAACCCTGGAAGGGTTCAAGGCCAGGCTGGATGGAGCTCTGAGCAACATGGTCCACTGAAAGGTGTCCCTTGAAGGTCCCTTCCAAACCAAGCCATTCTATGATTTTATGATAACAGAATTCAGACAATGATAATTCAGGACTGAAAATTCATATTTGTTCCAAAAGTCACTAAATAAAGCACAACTTCCCAGGGTCTGATAACTGAAGAATACTTCTTTTACATATGCTTACTTCTAGGCAAACTGAAACGCATTATTGTTCAGGAAAGAAAAAGAAAGCAGAACACTATGATCCCTCTGTGTGTCTACAGAGCATGACAATTTGACTAGTCTTGGGTATTTTTCAACAGAAACACTTCAGAATTAAAAGAACTGTCTTGCTACAGTTTTTATCTTCCGCATTTGGAAAACATTTGTACCCGTCATACTGGAACACAGAATTACAACCATAAAAATCAGGGGTTTGGATCTCCCTGAAGAACATGCTTCCCCATCCTGCATGCCCCACATAACCTGCAGTGCATTCAAAGAGGGGTGTGAGAGTGGTCACGCTCAGGCTGGAAGTGCAAACTAATATATCTCTCTAAAGAATGTAAAGCCACATACTTCACTCCATCTTCACTTTAACACCATTTCTGAGATCCATGCACACTGTGGTAAGTGATATAATAACAAGGTGTTGATGATTTAGCTAAAGACATTTGTGGGAAAGGTATGTTCATCTTATGTTCAAACAAAGCCTCCAACTATGTGAACAGTGTTTTCTTGCAGGCCACATAGAATAAAAATGGCAAGGCTTCAAACTGGGAGTTTAAATTAGGTTTGAAATTCTGGACAGAGATCAAATGCAAAAGCATGTTGCATTTAAAGTGTAAGACTTTAGACTGATAGATTAAAACGTGAAGTCCTCATATCTAGACACGTTTCATGGTTCTACTGCTGGTTTCTTGAGTGAAGCTAAGCGAGTCATTTAAATCATGAAGTGTTACAGTGTTTTGATCTCTGAAATAAGGATAGTGACACCTGTTCATCAGGAAGGTTATGATGATTAATATTTCACTGAAGTATTTTGGAATCTCTGGGTGGAACTTGATATACAAATATGCAGTGCGATTACTGTTGCAAATGGGTAATTTATTTACCCAGTTTAGATACTACTTTATACCTTATGTCTTTGTTTGCAGTGGCTTTTCCTGACTATCTTGGACTGCAAACCCTATCTACCTTAACAAGGAAGTTTGAAGGAATGCCATTCAGCTGTTATCAGAATTCAATTTCTTTTAATTCTTTCAGCTGTTAGAGAAATTGAGCAGGAGTATTTGGCACTTGGCTTCTAGTATGCATGTGCAGGAATTGCCACCATGAACTGCTGCTTTGTTAAAAATAGTTTAAGATCCAAATTCAGCTATCTTTTCCATAAAGAAGTATATTCTCCTTACCTAAGGGGACATAAGATGAAATGTACACATGCATTTAAATAACTAACAATACATAAGCACCTGCTATGGAAAGATATTAAAAATTTAGAGGTAACAGTGAAGAAAATCCAGTAAAAGTAAGACATGCTAAATCTTCTATACAGTGGATTTCAAATTACAGACATAGTGAGAGTGAGAAATTCTAAATCTTAATCATCTGGCTGCTTCCCTGAAGATTTTCCTTAGAGGGTCAGTATCTCTCAATCTATGGATGTCTTGGCATTATACTGTTTTTGCTCCAAATTTCTAAAAATGGAAAGGAAGCAGGGTTAGAGCAAGTCTGTGATTTGGCATCCTTAAATGATGCCTTTGCAGACAGTGACAACTCTGCTGCCCAAGAGACATGGATATTTTCAAATAAGGGTATTTTTACCATAAAAACAAAAAAACAAACAATAGAAACAAAGGAAAGAAAAAAAAGAAAAAGAAAAAGAAAAAGAAAAAGAAAAAGAAAAAGAAAAAGAAAAAGAAAAAGAAAAAGAAAAAAGAGAAAGAAAAACAAAACGAAAAAGAAAAAGAAAAAGAAAAAGAAAAAGAAAAAGAAAAAGAAAAAGAAAAAGGAAAAAAGAAAAAGAAAAAACAAGAGTTGTTTGGGGTTTTTTGGTTTGTATTCAGAAGTTGTTTCCCCATCACAAGCTATAACAATATAAGTTTGCTCACTAGCATGGTCTTTTTTTCATATAGCCTACATCTACTCTGTTGTTTTGGTGAGGCTTTAGCAGAGGAAGGTCAGTCCCAGCAGTCAGACTGATATACGAAGCTTTTCAGTGTCTTGTTCTTGACAGACCAAATCAGTCTTTTGGTTTGTGAAGATAAAAAAAGATACAGGTCTGACTTTTATGTCCTTTCATAAGAAGTGGAAAAGAACCAGCTAGCACAAGTTTGAGAAAAAAATACAGACAGACACAGCTCCTTTTTTTTGTCTTTTCCCTAGAGCTTCTGTCAGTCTAAAGTTCCAAAGTATCAAATACTTTACTTTCTAGTAATGTACATAGCTGTGGTAGGTAGACCTTCTACAATTACTTAGTATTGAGAATGAGCAAGGCGACCTTTGCAGGATCCTGTTGCCACTGTTCTTACCTTTACCAGACTTTGGGCTGATTATATTTGAAAAAATTCAAATAAAACATTGTAGCCATCTCTGATAATTTGATTATGCAAACACTAAGTTGTTTTGCACCTGCTGGAAAAATGCTGCTCACCTAAAAGAAAGTTTCTTGGAGCAAAGAAATTTGATATATCATAGTGGATTTTCCTTTGCATTCTCCCAGATTTTGGCAAATTAGAAACCTCTAAAAATTCAAACTGCACTAGACTTTCACAATATACAAGTTAGATACTTCATAGGCTTTTGCCAAATGGAATTTGTTTTATTTCTTTGCAGCTTCTGTGCTGATTAAATTGTATGTACACCATCGTCAATTCTCCTAAAAGGATACTAGATAACTCCTTCTGGCACTTGGTTTATTAACAATGCAAAGTAAGTTGGAAAAACTTTTTTGCCTTTTTTTTTTTTACTTTTTTTTTTTTTTTAACAGAAAAAACCCCAGATCTGTTAGGAATTATCAATTCAAACTGGAATGGCTGTAAGGAATTCCCTCCACAACATAGGGAGACTTTTCCTAGTCCTGGTTTCTTGCTCCACGTGGCTGTGCAAATTGCAGTCAGGCTCACGTGGGACGAGGCTGTTTGGGTCTGCTGCCTGCAGCAAGCAGCGGCTGGATCAGTATTTATGTAGCAAACAGGATTCAATCAAGCTAAGGAGTTTTATCCTCTGTCACAGGGATCAGCAGCGTCTCTCTAGCATAGTCCTCTAGCACGAGCAGAGGGATGGGGAATGCTGCCTGATCCCTGTTTCTACCACCTCTCTCTTATGATTCAAAGGCTTAACAAGCCAAGGGCAGTCTTTGACAGCCCGTCACAAACATCAGCATTCAGTGCAGAGCTCCCACACGCTCAGCTGAAAGTGCCTAAGACTGCCAGGGATTCTAAAAGCAGCCAAACACACCCTGCCTTTGTTAGGGAGTGTGAAACCAGACATGGGAGCATAGGAGACAGTGGCTCTGAGGCACTAGGGGAGCAGTTCCCTGATGGCAGAGGGTCCCTCTTCACTGCTGGCAGTGTCTGAGGCAGGAGCTTCTGTCGCTCTTCATCTAGCTCTGCTCTGAGACTCTCCCTCCTTTCTCTTTCTTCTTTTGCCTTTTCCCAAGACACAAGTGAACTTGTCTCCTGGATTTTTAGGCAGCACAATTTAATTTTGCTTCAAAATGGTAAAAATCTTTCAGCTGTTTTGTTCCAGGAGAACAGGAAAATAAAAAAATGAATAGGATTAGTATAATGCATTTTTCACTAATTAAATACTTAGTCACATTTTAAAAAGCAGAATACATGTAATGAATGTTGTTACACATTTATCTAACTATATTTCATCACTTCTAGTTGTTTATGAAAACTAGCTTTAGTGTATTTGGTGGTCAATTAAAAATAATAAGTTGTATAATTTCATCTTTTCTACAGTGCTGCAAGTAATTTTGCATCTTACACGTGCTTTTTTGTGTCAATCAAAATGACAACAAACAGATCATTTAAAATAAGAGATATGCTTCAATAATCAAGTTTTAGCAGCTTTGGAAGTACATTTTAAGCAAGGGTAAAGTTATGTTCTGGCATTTCTTCAGGACTCTGTTTCTTCTTGACGGTGTTTAATTTTACAGAAGTGTAAAAGAAGTGACAGGTTATTGTGTACATAATCATGGCTAATTTTTAACTTCAAACACACCTCTGTGATCTTAAAAGCTTTTCATTTGTTCATAGGCACAGGTTTGTACAAGCCCTGTGCAACATCTGTACACTGTTTTAACAAATAGCTATAGTGGTGGCTCTCGCTCCCAAAAAGTTTAATTAGATCTGAAAAGCAGTTTAAGCTCTTACCTGACTTTAACATGTATGAGCACCATCACAAATGTTCCCACTTTAAATTGCGAGGTGCTACAGCTTTCGCAGAAAAATGTCGCATCCCCAAATCCTGCTGAGATTGATAGGTTTCAAGGTAAGCAGCATCTCAGAAGATGTGGTCAGCTGAACTGGGAGTATCTGGGAACTTGGAAGTCTAAGCTGTAAACCCCTCATGCACTCTGGTGCATTTGGTGAATTTTGTGCTCAAATACTTGGCTGATATTTCAATGATATTCAAGATCAAGATAATAGAAAAACATCACTGTGTAGGACCTTGTTCCCAAACACATATTCTCCATTACCACAATGTTCTCTATATCATGGATACTCCTCCTCTGGAGGTATTTTTCATGAAAAAACCCTAAACTCTCTTCCTAAGAATGTCATATACATCATCACAGATGAAATGTGTTATAATCTCTATATATTGTCATGTATACAAGGTAATTTACTTTTCATTCAACACAGATAACTAAATAAGACAAAATTAATCCCATTCAACAGTAATATTTTTAACTTTGTGGTCAGTTTAATGACATTCAAAGAGGCGATATATGTATTTCAAAGTAGTTTAAAATTTGTTAAAATATATTATCTTTAAAATAAATTAAAATATCAATTTTTAGAAATTAATATAAAATTCCATTCCTTCAAAAAAACCCTGAAGTAATAAAGCTATTCCTGTGTATTTAATACTTAAACCAGTAGCAAGATTTTAAAGAGTTCTTGATGTACAATTTTGATCATTAGATTTACATCCTGATAACCAATTTAACATCTTTGCAAGAGCCTGAAACAGCTCTATTTTGGAAACTTATAGCAGAAGTAAGCTCAGGGTAATCAGTAAGAATAGAGTTAATTCTTAAACAGTGGCCAAAATTTACTGCTTCAGTGAAACTATACCTACTTATGTCAACTGGTAAATTCGATACTAATTCTGTTCAAGCAAAACACATCACTCTGAAAAACATGTGAGTGCTTTTAGGATTCTTTCCCAATTAATTCCATCCCATAGTCCATGATGTTAGTTGTAGAACTGCTGCTCCTGTGCCAGGAGCAGCACTGAGCCCATAAAATTTCTTTTTGTGTGGTTCCTTGCGTGGATCTGTCCCACTACTCAAAGCACAGAGCAAGGGGTGAGGCTTACAGTAATACTTATTTATAGCTCCTGCTTGCTCCATGAGAGAGCAAGCACAGAGTGAAATGGGATACATCTGTCCAATTTGGTGGCTGTAACCTTTAGAGGAGACAAAAAGTGAGCATCGCCCGGGCTACTGAGAGAGGGAAACAGTGCTTGAGTCTCCAACAGACCATCTGCAATGCGGTGGGGACTCCTGGCAGTCCACACCCACTGCCCACTGTCACTCGATGTTTCACATTTAATCAGTCTTGTTTTTGAATTGGTTAGTGGATGGCAGGTTTTGATAAAATGTTTAATTTCCAAGTTTCATCTTTCATCTCCTCATATTAAAGCTTTTTTTGGCACATCCCACAAGGAGCTGCCTTGACTTGCAGGTCATATTTTGATACAGAGAAGCCACTACCAAAGGTACAACAACTGAGATAATCCCTCTCTCTGTACTAAAAAGGCTAGGTAAAAACAGATATTAATAAAGCAGCTGTTTAATATCTATTTTATATGGTATAGCTCTCTTTAGTGATTGAAAGTCTATCATTTAAAAAACCTAGCAGTGATGTAGGAAAATGTACTTATTCACCCTACATGAAGATCATCTCATCAATATTTCTTCCTAGATGCTGAGATGAGTCTGCTGTCACTGCTCTACAAGTCCTGTAGTGAATCTGAGGGAATTGTAAGCGTGTTCTTTAGCCATGCTGTGAGTCCTGATGCTACGCACCAACCTAAAACTGATTTGATTAAACAACATATCCCCTTCTGGTGGGATCTCAGCGCTGTTGCTCACTGTGGCGGCTTTTAGTTGGCACTAGAGCTTACTGTCTGTCACACCTTTCTGTGCACTGAGAGGAACATGCCATACTGCAGTCCTTCTGGCTGCTGCTCTTTTTGGTGGCACCAGACTGGAGATGCCGCAGCACGACTGTTTCCCCCTCCATTTTTGTGCATACAGGAGGATGTCTGAGAGGAGCACTGAGTCCTTCAGCTTGGCATGACTGTTGGAATTAACTGCTTCCTGTAGAGACAGTTGCATGTCACTCCTCCATCTTGATATCTAAAGAGAGATCTTTCAACGTGCCAGCAGGATTTTTTCAGGGCAAAATTAACTCTGAGTATTTTCTTTGATGCATGCTCATTGCTCCTTCACTTTGCTCAAAGGATTTCTTCACAAGAGACTTACCTTTCCCCATATTTCTCAGCAGCAAATTAAGGAAGTTCCAAATGAGAAAAAAGTGCGCACATTGATTTCAAGTATCTGGGAATCTGGAAAGCAATATTCGCTGCATTCAGCCTGCTCTGCCTTCTAATAAGGGCAAGAACAGGAACAGTATGCTGTCATCCTGCCTGGCCTCCTGCCGTCTTGTCTCTGACATGGATGACCAGTGGCTCTGTGCCTGATTTTCACCTCCACCCTGATGCCAATCCACTTTACCAGCCTTCTGTCAGGTCACTGGGGTAACTGCTGATCCCTCTAATCTCCTGCCAGGCTCTTTTGTTGGCAAGAACCCATTTTGGATACATGACATTTGGTCTACTTTCACTATTAGACTGCTTGTAAAAGATAACAAGTGCATTCACTGAGGTCCAGAGTATTTAATACAATAATGCTGCCTAGCAAATACTCTTGTTTAAAAAAAAAAATTGCATAATTTATTTTTCATAAAGCTTTTTGTTTTATTTTATATTTTGATGTGTTGCACAAGTCTAAAAACATGAAGATACTAAAAATGGATATACATGGATATATACATGGATACATAAATGGATATACAAATGGACATACGAAACAGTGGTGATTGCAACTTGCCAGTGTATAGGCAGAGGCATTTTCAGAAGCTGGAAGATTTTATAACAGGGAATGGAAAACTACAGGGAATAAGCTGAGCAAAGCTGAAGAAACATGATCCATAATACTATACTGCTCTATGTATGATGAACAGTTCTTGTTGATAATTACCATAGGAGATCTTCCCAATATATACAGATTTAGTAGTTCAAGGGTGTATCTGCTGCCCTGTAGGCTTTTCCCCATGGTTACAGAGATCACGTAGCTATTTCATTGCTTACTAGAAGAAATGACCCAAGTGAGGTAGATTTCTGATTGTCTAACAGTCCGTCACAGTCAGTCTTGGCAGCTAATAGATTCCACCTCTAAGACGCTGTAATAGGGTTACAGATAATTATATTTAAGTGTTCCTCTGCAAGGTATCAGATATCTGTCTCTAAATGAAAACTATATCAGACAAAGGTTGCTGAGCTCACTAGGCAGGAATGGTGCAATTCAGAGAAAAGTTTAGTCCTCGATGTTCTCTCAACATGGAAGGAGATAATTATTTTCCAAATGGGAATAAGATACAGTAATAATAGTAGTATTATGCAAGCAACACAGTTTAGTTTCCACTTCAAGATAGATAATGTGCTTGCTGTATTCCTGAGTGAGTCTTTTACTGTACCTGAAATATTATATAATTCATTATTGGGTGAAGACAAGAGCATATTGTTAGGGCATTCACTAATGCAAGGTATCTGTGTCCAAGTAGAGTGCTAAAATATGTTTCCATATGTTATCAAAAATGATCTTTTAGCAACTAAAGAACATCATTCTCCATATTTAGCTTTTGAGAAAATTGGATGCAAAATGTTTCAAAAATCAGAATGACTGTAACTAATAGCCATGATTTATGAGTGAAAGAAAATCAAATACTAAACATAGTGTACAGAGTTGAGTCAGCTATTAGAACAATGTGTGTGTGTACTTGCTAAAAAAACCAAAAAGAGCACATTTATCAGCAAAGTCCTTTTGTTACATTTTTTGGAAAATGCATTATATAAAAGAACTCATAGCGGTTATATCTATTGCATTTTCAAAATCTGTTTATTTGTATATTTACTGAATATGTAAGTACATGAACTGCAAGAAGGGAGAAAAAATCTAAATAAATATCATAGAAACCATAAAATAGTATAAGTAAAAAGATTGTTTAGAAAAAGGGAATTACAGAGCAGCTGACACTACTTCATTGATGAAATATGATTGGATACTTTAAAGTAAAATTATCTCATTGTGATGCATGTAGGAAGAAGAGAGTTAACAGCATGGTCCTTCATGACAATCTTAGAGCAGAGAAATTTGCAGGCACAGATAGTGTGTACACACAAATCCATTAAGTCTAATGAGAGAACGATCACTGGGCAATAGTCATTAGGCAGTCTTTATACTAATTTTAAAGAGCAAATTATAGTTTGAATATTACAGAAAAAACCATAAGGAAAGTAGGTAAACAAAACTGATACATATAGTGACAACTTTATGAATTAAGATTGCTCCCTCACTTGTATATTTTTGAGCCACCATAGCTAGTTAAATTATTTTTGCAATGACTTACCAAAACACAAGTTAAAGTGGAATAGTATTTTTCTCAGTTAAACTTTCTGATGAGGACAATTCACTTTTTATGAAAAGCCTGACTGATGCCACCACCTGCTAACTTTGGATCATTGTATCAGATTATTTCCTTCTACCACCTGCTGTATGGAATAGAGATGGAATCCAGCTGATGTTTTGACATTCTGGTGACAAGATTGCAACTCTTTCTGTAGCCTGTGTTTTAATCTAGGCATTTCCCTATTCTGCTAATTTTAATTAGTTCAAAATGTCGCCATTATGAATTTAAAAAATTTGACTCTGATGACTCTGGTTTTAAGAATTACGCTTCTCTTACTTATAATTCAGTTTGATCCCATACCACATCCAAATACTGAATTTACCTTAGATCTTTTACTTTTTTTACTCAGTTTGTACTTGTTTTGTATAGGGTTAATTACCAATAAGATGCCAAGCCACAGAGGATGGCGTAGTATCTGTAATAACATCTCATTATGTATAAACTAGGATGTAGATTGTCCATGTCTTCTAGAAACAGAAAGAGGCAGCCATTCAGAAATTACCATAAGTACTATTTTTGCCTGAACATCTTCACAGGAATGCAGAAATGACAAAGTCATGCGTAATGTCTCCCTGTGAGCCCTGATTTAATGTTGCCATTTTTAAAGAATGTTCTAGGTAACTCACTATTTACACTCATCTACAGTTTCTTGCTTTATAGCAGCACTTTTCAGGAGGTAATGTGCATGTGAGCAAAGTACACATATTCCCCTAAGAGGTCTGACAGCCACTTAGGTCCCTTTGAGGTCTCTAGGTTATTCAGTGCCTCTGAATAACAGTTACAGTTATTATTACAGTTTTATTAAGTACCAAATAAAAGTGCTCATTACTGCCTCAAAGTGTAATGAGAGAGCTTATCTTTATGCATGTGTGGGAGATGTTAAAATGACAGTGGAATGAAGGATTTCTCATTCTTTAGTGGTAAATGCATTATTGAGTACGGAAGTTCAATATTTCTCTGGTTTTAGAAATTAAAATGCTTGAAAGAAGAGGGAATTAGTCTTGGAAAGATACAAGAGGAAATGAATCTGTCTTGTTGACCCAAATTTAAAGTACTTTTGTTTATATTACTGTTATTTAAATATTGTCCATCTTGTGACTCTCCAAGGCCTGAAATCAAATGACCAGATGATTTTGCTTCAGTATTTAGCAAACAGGGTCTACAACACAACACCCTTTGCTTGGCAGGAAAGTCTTAGGATTGTTAATAATAGTTATTTGAATTTTGCTAGTAACATTAGAGTTTGTGTCCTAGGTTACAGAGAGCATACACACGCTCTCTCAATACTGGTTTTAGACAAATGCCTCAGTTTTGTACCTCTCACTGGCTGGAAGTTGCTTTATGGGTCTTGCATGAAGTGAAACAGTGGCATCTCAGGAAAATACTGCAAACTCTTATTAAATCAGTTTTTGAAACACTGAGGAAAGTATCCTTGTACTGCTATATCAAATTCCCACAACTTACAAATGACTTGGTGACCTGTCCATTGAGCAGCCTGAACTTCAAATCTGTTCAGTACAGTAAGAACTCAGGACATTTATTTTAGGTCATGCTTGGCACCATATAAAGTTATTACCCTTTTGTTCAGTGGCTGAACCAATTTTTTATTTTTGTTCCTTTGTTCAAACTAATAAAAAATATTTTTCCTCAAAATTTTTGACTTGAGGATGTAAAAAAATTGGAAAACCTTTCAGTTTGATGCCATTTCTTTCAAGCTTATGAAAAAGTTTTGCCCAATAACTCTGACTTAGAGATCTCAAGAAGAATGATGTGGGATCCTTGCATTCATTTCATTTTGGAGTCCTAATGAGTCATGAAACCATGCAACAGAAAGCTGATCTAACTGCTATACAGTATATATCTGTTATACAAATTTTCTGATAGGGAAATGGTGAGTCTGTAGTGTATAGAGGAACATCATCAAGAAATGAGCAACAAGCATACCCAGTATACTCTATTGAACAGTTAATGGAAACGCAAGATCAAATTTCCTTTGGAAGAAATAGAATTAAACATGGATTTTCTCCTGAATGAATTCTGTAACTGCTGGATGGGATAAAACAATTCTCCTTAATTCATTTTGTAAATCTAAAACTAAATTCAGATAAAATAATCTCCTGAACTTATATATATTTATCAAAATAACAATTTCTCTGCAATCTCCTTGGTAGTTAGGGCATCACTGCTTTCTGCAAAGTCAGCATTTTCAATTTGGCTATCAGGAGATAATCTTTCAGAGTTACTAAAGATGGAGAGACAGCATAGCTCCTTACATGCAGCTTTGTATTGCTTTGCCATGGAAGCCCTCATCCATCCATTGTCTTGGTGATCAACTGGGTATTTTCCTCGTGAGTCTCATAGCTGGGAAAAATAGTGTCTGATGGAAGATAAAAATATCCCATATCTGAGAAAAGCCCAGAATAAAGATGGTAGTTTCTGGTATGCTATCAGCTGGCCGAGAACTGACAACTCTTTTCTTAGAAGTTTCTTGCAAGACATGAAGCATATACTCTCTCCAGGAAAGCCTGTAAATACTACACATGATTTCCCTCTCCTTTTGTCTTCAGCAATTTCATAGTCAGAGTTATGAATTCTAAAACATGAATAGTATTCTAACAATGAATAACAATATTTGGTGCAGTAAGATATTGCAATGATCCATGAATTTGTGATGTTCCAACATTTGTGTGATACGACTATGACGCTACTGTCAGAACAGTGAAATTAATGCTAAACAAGCTCACATCTCCTTTTGAAATACAGCACTGAGATACGAGGATGTCTCATGATGCTAGTGTTGTGCTCTAAGCAATCCTTTTCATCATGCTATAGAACCACACCTAGCAGAGTGATTTGAGTTCAGATGCCTCTGGATCCACCTAGCCTTTGTGCAGTTCACCACATGGACACATACTTTAATGCAAATCTCTAGTTTGAGGAGTCTAATTCCTGCTAAAGCCAGCATAAATGGCACAGCATACCACTGGGCAAAGACAGATTTGTTAGCACAATTAGGGACCATTTCACTTGCTATTAATAATTAGATGCCCAATTTTATGACTGCTGTTAGTGTCTTGGAATGTTAAATTTATATTCTCTTGTAGACTAATTTTAGGTACTACACAGAGTGGGAATCTGAAAAAGGCTGGTAGCTAGGAGAGTGCTATGTGAGCCAAACTATCCTTGGCATAACTAACGGCGTTGATATGAGAGATGAATTGGGGCCTATGTCTCTTTACTTTCTCTCCAGCCAGAGAAACAGCTGCAGTGTGCTTGTGACTTTGGAAAAAAAAATAAAGCATGCTTTTTGGCAGTGAGTGCACATGCCTTTGTCTTCACATTACAATAATTCTTATTTTTCTGGATTATTTGTATGGAATCACTTGTACATCTCAGGTTAGAGGTTTTTTTCTTGTGCATGCTTCTCTAGGAGTTTGTGGCCACCTACACTTGCCTCTCCTTGAAATTCTCCCATCCAATACAACAGGTGCTCTGTGCTGATGGAGCACAAAGACAGGGTGAAGTTCAGAGCAGGATTCCTGACCCAGGGTTAGCAGAAGGCACAAATCAGTCTGCATCTGTCCTGGGTCACCAAGCCCCAGTACACCCATGGTACTTGCTTGCACCAGGCTGGGTGTAACACCTTGTAGCTGGCATATGCCTCCTGGCTGTCCCTCCTGGGGAATTTGTGATGATTTACAAGTGCTTGTCTTCACTTGTTACACAAAGAAATAATATTAATCAATCATAAGCTTCTTAAATTAGTAGTTAGGATTGTCTGGTACATATCCATTTGCAAATAATACTTTTTACCAGTAAGTTAGTATTTAACAGACAATGGTACAAAATTATTCATATAAAAATCATTCAAGATCTCAATAAAACTAAGTGAAGCAAGTTTAGATTACATGGTATGGTATTCAGTACCTTTCACTCTCTATGTAAACCTGTATTTCACAGGACAAAACTTGATAAACAACTTCATGTCAAATAATATAAAAGTTACGAACCTTCTGTTACTTTTGATTAAAGAACAAGTAAATTTACAGACATTAACCTTAGAGTTAGTCACCACTGTTGAAAAACTACTATAGCGTGAATGCAGAAAGTAGCAGAAATGTATACATACTGTGGGGAAAAAAAACCCCTTTTTTTTTCTGCAGCAGTGTGTATCAAAATCACCGGGCTGGTCACGCAGGAACAGCCCAGCTGCCGACACACAGAGAACACTGCCTGACCCACCCAGACACCTCCCTGCAACAAGCCCGGCTCCCGCGGCTCCCTGCAGATGGAGCCGTGCAGGAGGCATCGCGGGGCACAGATGGGAAGGGCTATGGGATGGGCAGCGAGCCAGGCTCGCTGCAAGGCTCAGCGTCTGGGCAAGGCCAGCCTGCTCCTGGCAGCAGTAGCCTGGAGCAACAGGGACTCGGGCCACTCTTGTCCCTGTGCTGGAGGTCAGGTGGCTCCATGGTGTGTGTATATATAAATATATATATGGTATTAATATCTCAGAATAAGTGGATGAATAAGAGAAGTGACTGCAAACTGGGCAGATTTGTGCAATGTGCACAGTGTCCTGTTAAGAACAGTAAATAAGAGCCTGAAGGTCTGATTAAAATTGTATTCCACAAGACAGAAAAATGCCAAGATATACTAATAAAGAAGTAAAAAATATATTTCATACAGTCTCCTTTTTAAAATAAAATTTGTTCATAAATCTTACTTTTTATAACAATTTCACTTACTTGTGAAATATTGTCTTTGCGTTTTCTGAATGAGTGACTTTTATAACTCTATTTTACACTTTGTAATTTTCAGCCAAAACCACTTACAAAAGGACACTTAAATCAAAAAAATGGAGTCAAAAACAGGTGAAAGGATTTAATAGCCAACCTCTGGTCTTAAGGAAGAAATTTATTAATTTTTTGGTATGCATTTTTACAAATCCTACTGTTTTATCCGGTAAGCCTTATCTACTGCAGCATTTTAAGTGCACAATACAAATATTTGAGTAATCATGACCTAATTGCAATTCATTTTGTCCATGAAATCCTAGAGAAACCCCAAGGAGGACAAGTGATTTCAGCAAGCACAGACTATCCTTCTATTTCACTGACTTCCAAAGTAACTGGTGAAACATACTTCATTCCAAACGTGTCAACTGAAAGAGATAAGTGAAAAGAATAAATACTGTAAATAGATGGATTTATTTCACTAATGTAGGTGGCATTTTAAAGACAACTATTCAATAGCAGGCTTTAATGTCAATGCAGATTTAATGAAGTCAGAATACATTACATCTCTGAGGACTGCATTTGCAGATGAAAACCAGCATAGTCCCACTGCCTTAGCCAGAGCTTTACCAGTGCATAACTTCTAGCCTTGAAAAATCTTATTTGTTGTTGTGTCTTCTTTCTTCTTCTGCTTCTTTGTAGCCAAAGACAATTTTCTCCTGATTTTTCCCCTACATCTCTGTTCTTTTAATAGGTCTTTTCCTTTCCTTTTTCCTCTCCACTTCAGTCTTTTTAGCTTTCTCCAATAACTTTTTCTCAAATTTTTGTTTCATAGTATCATAAAATAATCTGGGCTGGAAAGAAGCTCTGGAAGTCATCTAGGTCAACCTCCTGCTCAAAGCAGGACTAATTTCAAAGTTAATTCAGGTTGCTCAGGGCTTCCTGACCAGATGAGTTTTGAGTACGTACAAGGATGGACCCTGCACAACCTCTCCCTGTGTTCTTGTTTCAGTACTTACTCCCACCATTTTTTTTAAATTTAGTTTTTAATATTTCATTATGGTTTTTTTGCAGTTCTGCTTCTTTGAATGGCTTCCATAATTCTTCATTTAATCCTTATGCCTGTCTCTACCCTTCTACCACTAAAAGTTGTAGCAAACATACTATTTTCATGGTTTCTATATTTTCTGATGTACTTATTTTTCTTTGTAAGAGAAATATACCTCTTGCTTTGATATACAGGGTTATATTTGCCCCTCACAAGATTCAAACTGATGCCATATGGGTAGAGGTCAAATGAATGACCGCAGCTTTTTGCCCAAAGGCATTCAGGTAACATGAACACTACCAGATCTGCCTTAACGCCCTGCCTTATTGCCCTTTGCTCCTGCACAGCTAACCCATCTTGCATTTGAAAACCAGACATGCGCCCACTACCTGTAAAACTTCCATGGTTTTTGAAGGAGTAGTGGCTGCTAAGTATAAAAAGGAGTTCAACTGTCAGGCCTCACATTGCCTGAATCACCAGATTCAAGTTTGGAAATTTACTTTTTGTTTCAGTTGAAAATTGGGAAAAAAAGGTGGTGTGCCGGTTTGGCCAAAATCTAGCAATATATTAGCTGGTTTTTGTCCACGGCATTGACAGGAGCTACTGGAACATCTGTCAGTCTAAATGAAGGTTGTCAATTTTAAATTGTTCTAAACAGTCAATCTTCAGGGAGAGATAGACCTTCAATGTTTACCCTAGAAGAGCTGGGGTTCTGTTCTCACAAAGAATACAGGGAAAGTTAAACACATTAAAATGAGATTTAAGAAAAGTAATTTTATTGCTTTTGAAATATTCACATTTGAAGTAAATGTCTCCTAAAATACTGGAAACACATACATTGTTAAAAAAATGGAGTCATCCTCTGATATTTTCTTTGAAGTGGTCTACAACAAAGTTCTGTGCTTGAATTGGGAACACTGAACCTTTGACTTTCCAGATGCTTAGTGCTTCTGTTTATTTTTACAACAAGTAATTTTGCGAATCATAAACAAGTGAAACATCACATCTGAACCAGTGGGTATTTTCTTACATTTATTGAAGTAGTGCCCATTTGCTTCATCACTGACAACCATTTAAGTTGCCTGGGAAGGAGATAACTTGCTGCACTCTGAAGACTGCTTCAATGAGTAAGATCCAAGAAATGGGAAAATTCTGATTTGCTGGAGAAATCTGAGACATGTACAACAATTGCTCCTCTCAATTTAATGACTTACTATTGTTTGAACATTTTATGCCAATAAAATCAAAGCACTAAACTTTGCTCTACTTTTGCTCTACTCTACTTTGCCCATGTGCATTCTGCAACAGGACGTCTCAGAATACTGAAATGAGTCTTGTATCTTCATGCTTCTGGGGTGGGCAGAGTGGACCTCTCTCCTCCCTATTCTTTCTCACACTCAATTCTCAGAACTGGAGTTCTGTTTACCTATCATGACCAGTGTGCACTGGTGTACGCAGTTGAAAAGAAATAGTTTGAACTTCTTGCTTTTTGTTGGATTTCTTTGATATTCATGATATTTGGAGACATAAGCTTTCTGGTTGCTTTCACTTTGCAGAACTCTTCAGATTTCAAATATTTTTTTTCTTTTCATATGACTGTGCTTATCAGTGACTCCACATAGAGAGAAGCTTAATATGCATCTGAGTATTTCTATCTTCTGAGTAGTCAAGAAGAAATTCAGTATTCCCAACAAGACTCAATATTCTCAAGGTTATGCTGGATACCAATATACATTGGAACAATCCAGATATTCCTTCTACAGTCCTGGATTCTTGACAGGGGATGTATGATTTTATTCTAGCAGTGCAGGCTGTTTCAGTACTACACAGCTTCACTCAAGGCCTCATTCCCTCGTTTCAGGAGAAAAGTATTGTCTCCTATGCTTTCAAGTAAAACAAATAATCCACACGCTCCATGCGAGGGATGCCGGGTTCCCTGAATGCTGGGACAAGCAGCTTTATGAAGACTTTGCCCAGGCAGAACAACCTAAGCAGGGGACCTGGAGCTAGAACCAGTCCTGGCTGTCGACACCGTGGTGTCAGGCTCTGCCTGAACATCCCCTTCCTTCGAAGCTGCGTGGGGAAACGGCTTCTCCCCAGAGCTGAGGTGCAGGGGACGGTGATCTGCGGGGGCTGCGTGTCGGTGACACTGAACCTTTGGGACACTGACACCGCTGGGTTTCACAGCACGGCCTCTGCCGTTCCCGGTGGGAATGCCGAGTTGCCAGGCTTCTCAGAAGCCCATATTTTTGCTGGAGCGACACGTCTCGCGTGCGGTAACGCCGCCCGCACCCGGCGGCGGGACGGGGCCGACAGCCCCGGGCCGGTTCTGCCCTCGCCGGGGGCGGCCGGGGAGGGGGAGCTGCCCTCCGCCATTGGGC
>VZRS01000507.1:379570-450246 GCA_013398055.1 Ifrita kowaldi | reverse complement strand
CTCCCTCCCAGGGGCGGCGGGGCCGGGCGGCCGCCGCGGGGTCTCGCCGGGCGTGCTGGCGGCAGCCCACCGCCCTCCGCCTGTCACCGGACCCCGGGCTGGCGCTACGAGTGCCGTGCCAGGAGCTGTGCGGATGCCAGCGAGGGCTTGCTGCTGTGTCAGGCTGAGCCTCCTGCCTTCTGTTGCAGAGACCTTAGTGAAGCAGCTCTCCTCTTATGAAATCATCACACCTGTCCGAGTGAATGAGTTTGGAGAAGTTTTCCCGTACACCCATCATTTCAAAAGGAGGAAAAGGAGCTTGGACGCACCGCTGGAGCCCTCTGCTTTCCGAACACATTACCAGCTCAGTGCATACGGGCAGGTCTTCCAGCTCAATCTGAGTGCTGATGCAGGCTTCGTTGCCGCTCAGTACACGGTGGTGCACGTCGGGGCTCCGCAGAAGCAGTCCTCCCCTGACTTGCGCCACTGTTTCTACCGCGGGCATGTCAATTCCCAGGAGACGCACATGGCTGTTTTCAGCATCTGTGGTGGTTTGGTAAGCATGTTGGTCACTGCTTCCTGTCTCCATTCATATTCTCCTCCCTGAAAGAAATGTAGTGGGATGCCTTTGCTGGAGAGCTAAGCTGGAAATTCTTGGGCGTCATTCCAAGTAGTTGGTCATGAAATGTCTTGGCATCAGCCTCGTGCAGTCATGATGATACTTTTCTGGTGAGATATACAAATGCCGCTTTCAAAGGATCTGTTGCTGGCCAGTAATATGGTTGGTTGATGTAACTCCTGACACCAAGAGCATTATAATGGAAGAAAAAGCATGGCTTAGAAACACAGTAAGCTATTGATTTGATAAAATGATGCTGTCAGTTGGCATTGGTTATGTGTTTGTAGCTTAACAAGATATTGTGGTTGTGAATGAGTAGTAATGGTAGTTGAGATGATGGGAGGAGCTGGTGTTGATCAGTTTCTTCCTCAGCTTTCAGCAATACTGGAGAGGTATGTTGTATCCTAGTAAGTGTGCACCAGTGCTCTCTAAACACATTTCTGCTAAAAGGGAATAGGAAATTCTCTGACTTAAGTGGAAGTGTGTCTTTGAAGCACTTCTTAAGAACTGAGTTGAGTAAACAAATCAAAACTCCAACGATATACATTCTGTACTTATCCATTGATAGCATTTGTTGTGTCTTCCAAAGTGAGAATGGAGAAATAGTATTGCACAACTGTCTATGAAAACAGTTGTACTGTGTTGCTAAATTTTATAGTTTTGTGCCTAGAAACATGAAGACTGATACCTTGTGCTTTATCACATCACAACTTATTGAAATGCCAAGGACAAGTTGTGTGACATGCCCACTGTAGAAATACAGCATTGTAAATATTTCTGTGAATTTAAGATGGGGTTGTTCCATTTTTTTTGCAGTCACTCAGGAAAGTAAAGTTTCAAGACTCTTATTTTTGGGACCTCAAGAAAATCCAGATTCATATACTAGGCTCTTTCTAGTAGCCTACAGAAAATAGAATGCAATTGGTTGGATGCATTTAGGACTGTTTAAAGTGTATTAAAAGAAGGTGATGCACAGGACAGAAGAGAGAATCAGAGAGAATCATGATGTTTGAGAGAGACATCTCTTTCTTGTGCTTCTTGGATATTTGGTTATATACCATCTTGGTTTTGGGTTGAGGTGTGTAGACTTTGGATAGTCCTTGGAAATTACTGGAGAAGCAAGCATTTGAGAACAGTAATTCTGTATTTGTCCTACATTTTGTCTATATATATTGCTTTACAAACAACTGTCATTGGTTCTTGACTACATTATGCAAACCCCAATTCAAAACTATATCAAATACCTTAGTACGTTTACTAACCCAGAGAGGGAGTAGGAAAGATGAGAGATCACAAATATGGTTGGTTTTCGTTTATTTCTTCCATGTTTCATATTTTAATAGATGCTCAAATACCATGTCATTGAGAATGGTTGCATACTTTATATGGAATAAATATGAGAAGTTTTAAAAGTTTCTACTTTCATAACCTTTGCTGCCTGTTGGAATTCTACTCCTGTAAACTGTTGCTTTGTATTACTTGAAGGGACCATGTGCATTGAAAATAACTTTTCTGCAAAACACGTACTTACTGCTGTTAAAAGTTGTCTCAACTACCTTATTTATCAGTTCTCGAATTCTTTATCACAAGACCATCTTCTTTCCTGAACCAAAATGAATGTGCCACTTCTTGTTTCTCTCCCCCTCCTCCTTACTGATACATTACAGTATCCTCATGTGTGTGTATGGTCAGAGATCCCTGAGTGCCTTTAAATTAGGCCTTTGCCTCTTCTAGATGAGCCTTGTGAACTTTGACTGCAGCTTCCAGCTGTACTTTGTGTCCTCAGTCGTTGTCTGGCTGATGGAGTACCCAGTCTGAGCCACCAGCAAAGACCTTTCTGTCTTGGTGCTCTCTCACCTCGAACCTTCTCTCACCTCTCATTTCACCTTCTGCCCAGGCAGACACAGCCTTGGAAGGTAGCATAGCCAGCGTTGTGTCTACTTTCCCCTCAGTGGTAGAGGTTTTCAGAAGAGGAAGCAGAGCCTCCATGGATGCTGTTGCACTTCTGTGGGACATGCCTATAGTTTGCCAGGGAGGGATTGTGTGGTGGTCATAGCCAGCTGGTTGCATGTAACTGCACAGAGTGTCCTCCAACCTGAGTCAGAACCTTCAAGCTAATGTTCCTCCTCGTCTTCATGGATTCTGCCTTGTGTGACTGCCAAAGGAGAAAACTTTTTTGGGGTTTAGAAAAGAATGGATGTGTAAAGAGGGAACTACAGACCAAGTGGAATTGTCCTGTGAGATCTTGTCCTCCCTGAATGCATTGCCCATTGCTAGATGGGACTACCCTCAAAAATGAGTAAAAAGATGTTTTTATTCTCAAAGCCTTTAAAATTTCATGGGTTTGTGCATTCAACAAATATACCTGCAAAAATAGATTAGTCAGTTATTGCTCTTTAAATGTACAGTGCCATGCATCATGAGTGCATCCAGACATTTAAAGTCTGACTGCTGCTGAGGTAAGATACTATTTATTGTAAGCAAGACAGTAGAAACCAGACTAGTCACTCAGTAGCCTTGTGTTACTATATTTATTTTAAGTAAAATCCCTTCTCTTTGTTGTATCACTGAACTTGAGTTCGGTGCATGGAAGTTAAGATACTGCTTTGAACTATTAGGTATAATTTTATCTTCCAGCTTTGCATATATAAGGCAATTGCTTATGTTTGACCAATGCTGTAAAAGCTAGGGAGGAAGAAATGACTTGTACTTAGTTATAAAGGTACAGGAAGTGTAACAGTGGAATTTTAAAAATTGCTGTGGATATATGCCTGAGTCATGTGAAGTGAAACCAGGTACCTGTGTTCACTTTATCCTGTAGGCATCTATCCCCAAGGTCTGACTGCATTCATTCACGGTTTCATTCCTCCTTCTCAGGTTCCTTCTTTTCTGTTTTTTGCATTCTCAAGTTGAGTGTGTTCTGCCCCTCCACTCTGCTTTGCCATTTCACCCTCAGTTAAGCCTTTTCCTGCATGTGCTAAGAGCATATACAACCCAGAGTACCCATGGAGCATTGCTTAATGGCTCCTGACACCCTGTATGCAGTTTTGTTGTGTTACATTTCAGAGCATGCCCTAGGTTCAGGGGTGCAAGTAGCACAGGGAGGTTAGAAGGTCAGCAGGGAGTCTGCAGTAACTGAGAGGAGGGAGTGTACAATTAGGGAATTTTGGGATCTATCAAAGGCAGAAGGTCATTTGGAGTGATGGCCTGGCTGAACATGTGATCACATACAGACATACTTCTTGCATCTTTGGAGGAATTTTTTGAGATTTCATACTTTATTTCACTTAATTTTCTTAAGTTCTATCTTTTTTACTTTTACTGCATTAGTCAGTTATAGCCTCCTACAAACATGGGAAACAGGATCTGCTGAGGATGTCCCCGGATGCATGTAGGCTAAAGAGACCTTTCAAATGTTATCCAGACAGTGAAATCAAAGAGGTAAAACCCCAAATAGTTAAAAATCATTTAACTTTTGAGAACATATGACTTATGAGTTTAATGACAAATACAAGCAAATACCAGTGAATGAAGTGAATGAATTGTCTTATGAATGATGATAGCTCCCTTATTTTAACTAGAATGCACCTTCAGTTCCTTGCAGGATCCCATCTAAAGAAAAGAGCTTATTTATTTATTTATTTATTTAAAAAAAAAAAAATTTGGTGGTGGTGGTTTTGGTTTTTTTTTTTGTTTTGGTTTTTTTTGTTTTGTTTTTGGTTTTTTGGTTTTTTTGGTTTTTTTAAATTATTTTTTTATTTTTTTGTTTTTCTTTGTTTGTTTGTTTTTGGTTTTTTTCATCACCCTGAATGAATGCTATAGAAACAGTTTGTTTAGTCTTTTGAGAAGCGTGGTATTTTTTCTCAGGAGTTAGGAGGGTGTTGACTGATGCTGAGGATAGTTAAAATCAGTTTTTGTGAGCTAGAAGAGTGCTTAAGTGCCAAAGGTGTTTTATGTGGCTGCGATGAGAGAGGGAAAGGTAAGAAGGAAAAAATACATTCATTTGGATGTATGGTCTGGTGTGTAGAGCACTTTTACATGCTCACTGACTGGCGGAAGTTAGGAATAGGAAAGTGCACATGAATCTCTTCTTGCATGGATTTGCCAGCTGCCAGCTTCCTGCAGTCCAGGAAGGCAGGACCCCTTTGTTCTAATGTAGCTTTGGAGTGTGACAAGTTCCTTCTCTGGCAGCTCAAGGAAGCCCTTGGGTAACACTCCCTTACTTCACATCAGACTTACTTTTGTCTGGAGAATGGCAAGAGTATGAACCTAAGTGTGGATCTTCACAATCCTCAGTACAGGAGGCTGTGTTTATTTTTTATTAGTATGGGTCAGTGAATCACCTTCCTGAGAGGTTTTGAAAACAGCTCTGTCTGCTGCTATGGATGGGTAGAGTGGCTTCTTTTAAGAAAAAGCAGGCAATCCTGAAATTTGTCTTAAAGAAATGTGATTTTCAATTGTTTGGTTAAAAACCCCAACAATCCAAAGCCCAAAAACTTGCTAGAAGCTACTGCTGGCATAGCCAGCATCTAGTTTCTTGTGGAGATGTAGTGCAGGTAACGGACTCCAAATATTTGCTCCCTGGTTTTGTGCTCCTTAGTACTAACAACTTCAATGAGTGAAACTACATTGTTTTTTTCCAAGAAACTTTTACACTTGTAACTGGAAAATATGCTTACCTTGGTGTAATTTAATGCTTTAACTCCTAAGCTGTCACTTCAAAAAAGTTATTTTCTAAAACTGGAAGGCAGCATAGTTTCAGCATTCAGGTTACATTTATAATGCTACGAGCATCCATAAGGCACATACTGGGTTTCATAGTTTTTTATCTTAGTGTACTGATTCCATCATAAGCTAGGAAAAAATCCTATTAAAATTTCAACTCAAGGCAATTGATTCTTGCTTGAGCAAACGAAGTCTTATTGCTGCTGGCTGGGTGATGTGAAGACATCCACTTGGTAGTTCTGGTTTCTTGTGTCATACACGTATATAAGGTGAGACTCCAGCTCTGGATCTGCAAAACATGAAAAGCTTCAGTGCTTCCAGTATCACCCTGTGCATTTGCTCTCTCTCTGATCAGCACAAAGGGGTTTTAAGTAAATGGTTTCGCTTTGCAAGTTCAAGATAAAATGTTCTTTCTTTTCGGCTTGTTATAAAAGGGTAAGGCAATTTAGGTACCCCCTACAGCTGTTCTAAAAATCCTGAAAGTGCTCCAGTATGTCCTGGATCTTTACATCTCTGCTTTTCCTGAAAATATTTTCAGAGATGCTATACCTTCACACATGGGCCAGCACAGACCAGCAAATACGGGTGGTAATTGCAGTTTTAAACTAAGATACATGGAGTTGCGGATTGTGCAGCTGAAGGTCTGTCACAGAAGATGTTTTATCAAAAGCAGTAGGACCTGAGTATGTGTCTACCTGATCACCACCAAAATTCTGCAGGAATTGTCCTTTTGACAGACTGGGCCATGCCTATGTAGTGTTTTATGTCAAGGGTGCTCAGCCATTGCTGGCCTGTCTTCTGCCCACGTCCTGTGTCTAGTGGCCTTCCTCCTTGGTGGCTACTTGGGCACATTCTGTTTGCCAAATAAATTGTTTTGATGGCTGCAGCTTGTTCTTAACTGCTGCCTTTATTGTTTTAATCTATGTGACACAGGCAACTTTGCTGAAATGCTCTGGGCAGCCAAAGGAACTTTGATTTACTTTTATTTGTCTCTATATACACACACATGTTCATTAAACTTCGAGGAAGTACACAGAAGTTTCTGTGCATGAGTGTGAGTGATAGGATTTTCAGGGGAGGGCAGAGTACACAACATATGGCCCTTTGCTGTCACTAGGTAAGCTAAACTACTGGTGTGCAATTACTGGTCTGGGTTGGTTTGTTTTGTTTTGTTTTGTTTTGTTTTGTTTTGTTTTGTTTTGTTTTGTCTGAACTTAATGCTTCCAGTCCCAGGTGGCAGTCAACAGTTAGCTGTCATGGATCTGAGGCAACTTTGTGCTCTTGGGGAATAGGTAGGCTTCCCACATGAGATAGTGTATCTGCAATAGTCTCAATTCTCATTCTGTTTCAGACATACCCTCATGTAGAAAATGGAAAGATTAGGGTGGCGAAGCCAGACACTGAGAACAGTTAATACCTTCTGGGAATGCACATATTGACAGAAGTACTCAAGGTAGCTTACTGTGTGGCTGACTAAGGTGAAAATCTAACCATAGCTTGTGTGCTTTTGAGTGATAACTGCCTGGGATGGTGCTTATGAGGTCAAAAGGACTGTGTGGAGCTATTCATCTCCCAGTGAGAGAAGAAGGTAGTTCTTCATCTGCTTAAAAACATCAAAACTAGGAAGTTCTCTTTAAACAGAGATAAATTGCAAATGTAAATTTGGTTGACATTTTCTGAGGCAAGCAAGATGATATGACTGAGTTTCCTCGAAGATAAAGTGTACAGATCCCCTAGGTCTGCGTTCTGTCAGAACACTTAGCTTGATGATAGTTTAGGTGTTAAAACCAAATCCCCCAAAACTCAAAAGACAAAAATCCACTCCTTCCCAAAGTAACCCCCAAACAACCAAGAAAATCCATTTATGGATATATACATTTTGTTTTGCCAATTTCAGCTGGTATTGCAAGATAATTGCTTTTCTGTAATGGAATCTCCATGTATATATCTATTTAAAAGAAGTTGTTATGCTTATTTTTAGTCAATTTGTCTAGCTTGTTCATTGTGAATTGTATATAAAGGTAAAAGTAAATGAATGACCCCTCTCTCTTCCTTCCACTCCAATCAATTTTGTTAATTTCCATGAACCTCTACTCTTTCCAGGTGGCTTTGAGATTGTTTTTTTTAACATTCTCACAAGTTGTCTGCTATTTAGCTCCTCTGTTTTTGCTACAAATTTTATTTAGAAACACCTGGAATACAGTTTTCACCAGGCTTCAGCCAGACTTTCTTGCCTAGAATAGCTTCACAAAGGAATCCTCAGGGTACCTAGTGCTGGGTTTTATACTTCTGCAAGAATAATCTTTCCCCTATTGCAGTGATCATGCCTGGGCATGGACTCCACACGCAAGAGGGAGATGCAAAGTCATTTATTGCGCAGCTAGAATTTCCCTAAATACCAGCACACCCAGGATATAACCTCATATAAACAGGAAAGATGTTCACCACTGTGTCCCCCAATCACCTGGGGTAGTGCCCAGGTTTTGCCTATTATGGTAACAGGTAAACAATACCTTATATGGTCACAAATCACCTCTCACAGGTACAACCCTGTCCACAAACTCACAATCCTCTCTCTGCCCATCCCCGGTGACCTGGATACAGTCCCAGGGTCACCTCCAGGCCCAGGAAAGAGGCTCTGTCACTCCAGCCTTCAGGGCCTATCTCTCTATCACCACATAGTGTACCCTGACACCTATAAGTTCCTTGTTCCTGAGTGAAAGTAGCTTGGCAGTAAAGATCTGGCTAACTGAGCACTGGATCCAGTGCTATAGTTATCATAAGGTTATCAGTAAAGTGTGATCTAAACGTACAAATAGGTAAAATCCCTTTAAGCATTTACATAGAACTTAAATTTCAATCTGGAATTAAGAAATTTTATCTAACCAATGCATAGGTGTCTTTGCAGGCCAGGGCACTTCCAAGCATAGGTGAATGCCCCATCAATTCCTTTAATTGTGTGATTACTGTCAGCTCATGCATCTTAACATCACAGAATTTGTAGGATGTAGTTAGATGCCTATAACAAACGTAGCATTTTATTCTCTAAGATCTTCAAAAGTAATGTTGCTTTAAATCACTTCTAAAAACATATTCTACCAGAAAGCATTCATTGCTATTTCTTCATTCATATTTCTTCCCTACTGCTTTGTTGGTGTTATTATTTGTGATTTTATCACTATTTTCTTATTTCTATTACATTAGGTCTGATCTTAATACATTAGCTTGAACTGCTATCTCTTATTGTGTTTCTAGCTGAATTATTTTCTAGTAGAAATAATTTTTCCAGATGTTGGCAGTGTATTATGATCACTCTAATACTTTTTTCTTTAATTAAGCAATGCTTCTTAAGCCTTTCATTATAAAATATCGTAACAGTGAAGCAGGAAGAAAAAGGTGGAGGGCTTCTTACATGATTCAAGAGCTTTGAATAAACAAAAGGAGAGGGGAAGAGACTAATATAAAAGGACAGGATATTGTAATTTACTTTGACTGTTAAAGTGCTCTTGCTGTAAACTACTTGCAGGTTTCTAAGTGAGTTAAGAAGCCATACCTTAAGGGCATGAGGAGTACTTGAGCACAGGAGTGGAGCTTACCTGGGAGGGAGTCTGCCAGCTTAGAGTCAAGTTTTCTGGAGCTTCAGTTGTTCTTTTAGAGTTTTTATGAAAGAGTTCCAATTGTGCTTATTGGAACGGTTGGACATATTAAGATTAATTCCTCATTTCTGAAATCTGCTATATATCCCTTATGTTTTCCATGTGTTCTGCAAACTTTATAGACAAAGATGTATTTTGTATATGGGCATGGTGCATTCTTTAACCGTAATTTTGAAATATTTATTTCTATAACTCTTGCAATGGAGTTAATATTGGTTAAGACTATACAGTTTTAAGCCACTTTAAACCACTAAGTCATACCATATAGTGAGTAGCTGCATTGATCCCCTGAACCTTGATTTAATATAAAGTGTCTAGATAATCCATAATATTTTAAATTAGAAAAATTATCATTCTCATGTGGTTTTCTCATAAATTTTCTCAAATCTATGCAGATGTGTATTTCTGGGTAGCACTCCTTCTTTGGACTGTTTATTTATGATGTGCAAGAGACTGTTTTCAATTTTGTACTCCACTTCTACAAAAGAGATCTTTTAAATGTACTTTTATCTCTCTATCTAAAGAACAGAAGCACGATATTTCAGGCAGATTTCTTGTTAGATGATTTGAGAGGCATCTGTAGATGATAAGTAAATCCAGTGCATTTCTGATTTAATTTCCTGCAAATGCTTGGGCTCCTGTTTTAGCAACCTGCCTGTATACATCTAAGTGACTTTTCTTTATTTCATTTTACCAAAAGTATTTTTCATTTGAATCTCACAGCTCTTTTCCTTCTGTGTCCAAGATGCAGCAATAGCTCCATTTGTATCAGCAGAATCTGTCACCACATGAAGTATCACTTTCCTGACTGGAGGACTGTAAACAGACAGTGTAACTGGTGGCTGAATTTTTGTAAATGCATGCATTAGGAAAATGAGACACTAACTATGTGTTTTCATAGAGGATTTGGAGGATTGGAACGGATGGCTTCAAGTTGAATGTCTTCTTGGGCTTTGAATGACGGATATCAAATACCTTTTTTAAGATAGAGCACTGTTTGCATCTCTTAAAGTTTGCTTTTTCTCCCATACAACATAGTGAGTTCTTTTCAATTGAGATAGACGTGCAAAAATTTGTCATAGACTACTGGTGGGAGGCCTTCATAACTACTCAGTGGTAGTAATTGCTTCTTTACCCATGCATTGTTGAAGAGGAGAGAATTCATTGACGAAAGAATGAAAGCTTGTTGCATTATAGATTTTTGCTCAGCTATTTCTTATATATCTAAGCAGGCCATTGATCCTGGGATATTGTGCGAGAATCAGTGGGCCAAAGAGTGAGCAAGAGGAAGCTTGACTCCATTTTTCTAAGATGGCTGTCCCAAGTATCTGTAAAGGTGAATTCTCTAGTCTTAAGGACATGATTGTACCATCTTCTGTTAATCTTTTGATTTAAAACAAAAAGCAAAGAATAATTCTGAGGCCATGAATCATAACAGAGGATTCTGTCCTTCAAGCTGTCTGTCCTAACTTTTTGGCCTCTAAGTTTGTGGTGTGTTATTGTGAATTTTTGAGGTGAGGAGTCTCAGTCAAAAACATATGTCTTAGTGTTTGGGGGTTTTTATTTGGTTTTTTTTTCTAAGAATGAAGTCGTAGAAAAGTAACATAGCCTTGTTCTTGCAGTTAATCTTTTCCAGTGGAAGTCTGATATTCTGGAAATTGAGTTTAGTTTAAAATGTAGTACAAACTCTTTCCTTATTAGTTCTGGTGTATTGTTCTCATAATCTGTGTGTTGTAACTGAAACCATTCCTTTGTAAAATCTGAAAGTCTAGTTGTTGGAAAAGCCCTTGAAGAAACAAACTCAGATTATCTGCTCCACCTCTTTGAAAGAATCGGAGGGAAGTAAAATGTATGTGGGAAATAAAGCAGGAAAAATAAAGTCATTGCTTAAATCTAGAAGAACTTAAATAGCTATTATTTAGAAATATGGGTTTTGGTATATCAGGATAAAATAATTAATTAGCATGTTAATGCTGACAAATAGTATGGGCTCAGATTTATGATGTTTTGTTAACTGGGATTTTAATAATATATGTAATAAAACATCAGTCTTAACAAGAAGAATTGATGCTTTGTCCCTGAGTGACAAGCTCTTGTCAGTCCCTGTCATTTACCCAAAAGATTGTACCCTAAGACTAACTGACAAGCTGTGGCATGTCTGTTTTCCTGAAGCCCTTTTCCAGGCTGTTCTTGGTACGCTCTATCTGCTGTCCTCTACAAATTACATGCCCTGGAAACACTGGATGTGAGAAGGCTAAACTGAATGTATAAAGGATCCAGTATGAAGACTACTTGCAAGGAATTTAAATGAAACTGAGGGGGAAAAGTGCTTCTGTGAGTTAGATTTAAACAGTCTTGAAATGAAAATACTATTTAGCTGTGTCTTTTCTCATTCTGTGACAAAATTGGTATAGAGGATTCGTGCACAATGTGTTGACCATATCTCTAATAATATTATGTATCAGGCAAGATTGTAGGTAGGCTTCAGGCATGTGTCAGACTTAACAGGCTTTTAAACATTGGCAACCGATAACTGCTTAGACGGATCCCAAATTCAAGGGGATATTATAATTCCAGTGCAATACCCTGGACAGTAAGGTAGTCTGCAGCAGTCTTTGAAAGAATTAGGTCTTAGGTAGGTTGTTTGAAAAAGCCCTCTTCTTGCTTCTGCTCTCATTTATCCTGCTCTACCACTCTCTCTATAACCCTGAGTTTCAAGGTTGACATGTACACTTCATCTCTTAAACCATATTATGTAGATTATCGCTATTATCTTATTGGTCAATTTTATGCCTTACGGGCAAAACATGTATCAGGATGCAGTGTACCTACTCACTTGATGTGTTTAATTGGCTGAAGCGAGGAAGTTACTAAAAAGTTTGAAAATAATTTGATGAAATTGTTACATGTGTTTTCCTCTTCCTAGTCTCCTAGGGTGAAGTACTTAAGCCATAGTAAATTATGAATTTGGTTAGAAGTGCAGTGAGAAAGAAGAGAGTCTGCTTTAGGATTTCATAATTGAAAGGATTATGGGGCTGGGGGAAATGAGCTTAATTTTTGTTCTTTGTGTATGTGCCAGTGCTTTTGTTAGTAATCAAGTTACTGTGGTTCCCATTATGTAGTTACCCATGTGTGTCTGGGATGGCTGCAGATAGGGAGTGTGTTGGGGGAATCAAAGAGAAAAACACTTCAATGTTGTCAGCTTTGAATTTCTGGTACTCCATTGAAATTCTTTAAAAAGAATATCTTGTTAAGACTGTTTCTAATCTATAGGGAGCATTCATTTTTAGAAGAAGATTATATAAGTTTAGGACAGAAGGCGACAAATCAGCCCTGAGTTTGGACAGCAGTCAATTTCTGAAGTTCTTGATAGCCTCTGCTCTCCTTTGAACAGTTTCCAACTGGTTCTGCTGGGTTAAGCCTAGTTTAGCTTTATTTTTGTGATCTCCTTTGTTTTGTAACTCTTATAGTAATTACCTTTGATACATTGTTAGTATGCAAGGCAATCTGAGTTATTCTGGTGGGGCAAGGCTCTGAAAACAAAGTTCTCTTTCCTTACCTTCCAGGTTACACTGAAGTTTCCCCCATCTCACGTGCATATGTATGATCATTAACTTCAAAATATTATCTTAAATAGCTTTTATTTCAATGAAAATTATATTAGTATTTTCAGTGGAAAATAATTCCATTATTTCTTTTGCTTTCAGATGGGCACCTTCAAGGCACATGATGGTGAATACATTTTAGAACCTCTGATGAAAGCGGATGGAGGTGAACATGAAGATGAACATAACAAACCACATCTTATATATAGACATGATGAACTTAAGAAAAAGTATCAGAAATCCCATAAACATTGTGAAGTTTCAGGTATAGTCGTACTTGAAATTTCATTGTGACTTTTTCAAATGTCAGATGTTCTAAAGAAAAAAAAAGCAAGATTTAATTTCGTAAATAATTTTTCTCCACAGTGTGCGATTAGAACCTACACATTTCTTTCACACAGGCTGATCGTCTGTTCTTTTTGTTTTGTGGCAGTGGTAAATTCAAAAGTAGGACAAATTGTGCATATAAAAAAAAGTTATGATATTGCAGGAACTTTGGTGTGGGTTGGCTTTTACACCTACATTGTCCCATATGTAAACACTGAAAGAGTAGATCCACAGGAGTTGTGGCTTATATTCGCAAAAGATAATGAATTTATTGCAAGTCTAACAGATAATACATGACATCAGTCTTCCTTATTAATGGAAATATCTAATATTACCCATTAATTTATTATCATCTAATCTTACCCAATAATGTAGATATTTTTCCTTATGAGTATTTTAATAATTTATTCATGCTACATATTAATCATATTTCGTTTTATTTAAGATTAAAGGAAGCGGGTTAACAGAACCTCTGCCTTAGACTTTCAGAGGGAGGACTTTGGCCTGTTCAGGGCACTGGTTCAAAGTGTCCCTTGGGAAACAGTCCTTAATAACAAAGGAGTCCAGGAAGGCTGGACATAATTTAAGAAAGAAATTTTAGAGGTGCAGGAGTAGGCCATCGCTATATGCTGAAAGATGAGCCAGAAGGGAACACCAGCTCCCTGATCAGTTCCTGGGCTGAACAGGGAACTTTTTGCTGGAACTCTTCTTGAGGAATATCTATCCAGGTGGTTAAAAATATAAAGATAAAAAAAAGGTGTATCTTGGGTGTCTAGTGTTATTAATTTTGGAAAATTCATAAAACATATTTTATACTCTGAAACATTATTTTGAGAATTCTGCTTTTCTGTACACGCTAAGGCCAGAAATGAACCATTACGTCAAGCAAATGTTCTTTTTCCTGTGCCATTTTTTTTTTAAAAAAAAAAATGTACTGAACCAAAATGTACTGAACCAAATTAGAGGTCTTTCAGTTTATTTTGTGTCTTTTTTTCTTTATTCTAAACAAGTTAGTGTGAGAAAAGGCTCCAAGCACTAAGAACATAGTCATTTTCTCCCTTTTCATTTTTTAGAACAATTACAAAAGATTGTGAGCTAGGGTTTTGGGGGGGGAATGAAGTTGCAGAAATGTTTATGAAGAAAAGCTTTGTGTTATTATGTTTCTGTCCTTCTGAAGAAGAGATGTGTCTCCTTTAAGCCTTTCTTGGTTATTCCTATCCTTTCTTCACAGAGGAACAAATTATATCACTACTTGGAATCATGAGAGTTTCTCTAGTAAGGAAACCTTGGCAGAGGAAATGGAGGAACATAGCATTCAACACATATTTTTAGTTTGAAATGGGACCATGATAATTCTGAAATTGTCTACTCCATCTTTTCTTCACTTTATACTGTTTTCTTCTAAAACTAACTTGCCAATGAAAAATAGTGTTGCAACCCTGATATATGCCATACTCAAGTCAGGATAGGATATTTAATGCATTTCCTCAGTCCTTAAGTTCTGTTTCTCTAATATGTGGAAGTTCACCAGAGTTTGCCAGAATATGTTTTGGATAAATCTGATAGTTGTTACTTATCTACTTGTTGATTTCTGGTGTTTGTAAACAAAACTAATTTGATTTGTTCCTGACTGGTCCATAAATTTAGATAATCTTTAAACTCTCCCTTTAAATAGAAGTGTTATCTCCCATTTTGCTAGCACTCTGGAATCTCAGTCACCTTCTGTGTGTAAAGATTGTGTATATGAAATTGCTTCAGCCAATTCTCTTCAGTGCATCCAACTCAGTCAGTCTGAACACAGAGAGTATATGTGGATACTCTTAAACTAGTTCCTTTTCAAAGCCAGTCCCTGCTTTCTTCCCTCGTTATTGTTAGTGCTAATGGCTTCACAATTAGTATAGTTTTATTATGTCATTGGCTTTTAAACAATTATTCAGTAAAGTGCTTGCTGTTGTCTCTACTGGCTTTTTTTCTGGCTGTATTCTGCCCTAACTCTAAGGAAGACAGACTATGGATCTCTGAAAAGTAGGTTAAAGTTTACATATGAAGGCTCTTCCTTTGAATAATGGAACGCATGTATTTAAATCCTCTCAAGGTGAGGGCAGCAGAATTGTGATCTCTGAATTCTTTGGTCAGTGCTGTAGTCACTAAGTCATTAGAATAAAATGATTGGGAGACATATCCTTTGGCCACTACCTTTTAAGGGGGAAATCTAGTTTTTAGAAAGACAGTGGAGGTTTCTTCTGAAGGGGCTGGAGTGTCCAGTTAGCTGCTTAAGTTCTAGAGAGTAGTGAGAATTCATATATGCTTCTCCATTAAGTATTTTTTATGTGAGCTGTTGGTAAGGTGATTGTGATAAAGGCATTGGTTTTTATGTATCAGGCATCAGAAGCCTCTGGGGGCTGGACTATACAGCATAATTGGAGGTATTACAGTACTTAGTTTGGAGATATCTGAGTAGATTGTGTATTTCCTTTAGAGCCTGATCCTACATAATGAATATTAACAAAACTGTCTAGGAAGTCACTTAAGATTTTTGATGTGTACTTGCTTATGAAGTTAAACTCCATATTTATTTAATTACGATGTTATGTAAATTTGAAAGTCAGTAGGGACTTGAATTCAGGAGCTGGACCTAGTTTGTTTTTATTTGTCCTGCTTGTGCCAAAAGTTTGCGTGTAAAAATGTGTTTTGTTTAACTAACTTGCTTCCTTTGTTGTACTGATTAAGCTGTAGTGCTTATCTCCTGCCAGCCTTCCTGTTTGGATTATGCTGCATTCTAGGAACTGTGTAATATTGCTGTCTCTTAACTAATGCGTAATAGAGAATCCATTTGTGATTGAACTATGTAATAATATACAAGGCATCTCATTTGATATTCCTATTACAGTCTTCTATGTCTCATATTTTGGGCTTTTTTTTTTTTTTTTAGTTCTTGTACTGTTTCTCTTGGAAATAAGATCATAAATATACGTTTGTCTATTTTAGGCAGCCTTTTGCCTTTTTCCATTTAGCAACTGCATTCAACAGTAAATCTTTTTTTTACTTTACAGAGAAAGAGTTGAAGAAGAGCACTTTATTACATCCAACCTTCAGCAGTTTAAATGAAGAGAGCAGTGTTTTACAGAAGTCTCTTGGTTCAGAGTATGCTTTGAATAACCTCTCTATAGAAGATGGTGGCAATCCACATTCCAGGAAAAAACGTTTTCTTTCCTATCCAAGATATGTAGAAGTGATGGTCACAGCTGACACCAAAATGGTTCGTCACCATGGGCAGAATTTACAGCACTATGTACTAACATTGATGTCAATAGTAAGTAAGTTCTTAAGTATTAGGAATTTTAATTATTTATGTTGTGTTGTTTTCTTTTCTGCAACTTTCCTGTCTTCTGGTTTGATCAAATTCTGTATAAAAAAGAGATTACACAAACATAAATTAAAAAGTTGGGTCCAAATTTCAGATTATGGATCTTTTCAGATTAATGCAGTGTAAGGTGTGTAGGTGAAATGATGGGACCCATTTCCTGATTTTCTGTTGCTTTAGAAGAATTCTTAAGCTTCAGTGACTGAAACATACAGATTAATTACAGTAGACAGATGTTACATGGCATTGTGGAAAAAAGAAATGCTTAGTTATAGTAATCCTAGTTTTTCAATTTTTCAAGAAATTTCAGATTAATATATGTCAGACCTTGAGTTGGCATCATTTGTTTGGAATCTTAATGTGGTAAACTCTTTCTTGAACCAAAGGTCACTACTTGTATTGATTCAGAATATAGTACAGTAAACTCTAAAATGAGAAGTTTTACCATGACATCTGTTGAACCATCTGTTAGGAAAAGACATGCTAACATAGTCTGCATTGTAATTATTTCTAGATTTCCATCCTTACATCTATTCAAGAAGCTTAATTTATACGGAACTGCATCTAGTTTGGGGGCTAGCAAAGTAAAGCACCTACACATAATTATCCATAGAGACATCTGCTTTTTAGACGGCTACTAGCTTGACCAGTTACAGACATCTACTTCTGGATGGACAGAATAGCTCTCTAGTTTTCACTGGGATCAATTAACTTGCTTCATAGAAGTGCCCCATGCCACTTAAGGTGCCGTAGGACATCTGACTTGGCCTCAGCTGCTGCTTCACAGAGGTGTGCAAGTCTCCTGTAAATCATGTGTTGCATCTGCCAGTTGGGCATGGGTTCCTGATAACCTGTAGTGTGTGAAGGGATGCTGGATAATACACAGTTAGACAGCTGAACTGAATTCTGCTCACTCTAATATCCACATCTCCAGCTGGTGACACTAGAGGTGCTGCCGTCTATTATACGGATGACATAGGCATTTAAATTTAGAACATGGAGTTTCCTTTAACTGGTTTATAAGAAAAATAATGTTTTTGGGGAGATATATTAATGTAAGTCTTCTGAATTTTTCTACTTTTAGTGGTGTAAAGATCTGAAAGTTCATGTATTGCAAACAAAAAAAAAATTAGAAAAATTAGTATTAGAATCAAAAGTTCTTGTAGTACAGACTCAGTTTGGAATTCCTTTAGAAAAAATTGATCCAAAAGATGCCATTTTATTATAATTGCTTCCTTTATTAAAGAGCTGTACTGAGAAACAAAGTAAAGTGATAAAGACACTACTTTAAAATAGAAGCTATTTTTTACAGAACTTTACAATAAGATGAAATAGAACATTTATTATATCATTTTCATGAGGAATTGTTGTCATTATAAATAAGCATATTTTTTTTAAGATGAAAACATTATTCCCCAATCTGTAGGTGTTATACATTCAGCTACTATTCCTTACAGTGCAATGTTTGTCTTTTTACTTACACAATTGGACTTCTAGGTAAATAAGATTAGCATTGTATAGTTGCTATGAAAGAGAGCCTATATATGAACTCTTTTTAAAATTTAACATATACTGTATGAGTGAAAGAATACTGGTTCTTTTCTAAAAAACTTATTTCTTTCTTGTGCTTTCCTGTCTGTACTGTAAAACTAGGGTTTTACACTTACTGCTGGCAGTAATAGTAATAGCATCCAGTAAACCACTACATCTTTAGTGTGAGTTTAATATCTCTGAATACCACTATAGGTGGTAAGATGCATTGCTTGCATCTTTTGGCAGCTCTTACTCCACATATATATATGTGCAGAAGGTAATCTTGAAACAGAAGTTTCTTAGGATGCTGTTTCTAGCAATGTTGAGCTTTTATGAATGCAGATGTAAAAAATATAAATTCAGATCTTGATTTTAAATTATTTTCTTTACAGTTCAGTTATTTCCATGCACTCTTCCTCCCCCACCTCCATTTTCCCCAAAGAATATATATCCCAGCTTGTATTCCATCTTGAAGCATTTCAGCAACATCTTGGAATCACAGAACAATTGGAAGTCATCTGATCCAACCCTCTCCTGCCATATTTATGATTTGTCAAACAAATAATGCATATGAATATACAACCTTCAGTCTCTTCTTCTCCATAACAGTTATTTTTCGGTAAACTGGTAAAAAAAGTGAAGGATAGGAAAACAAATGACCACCATTCTTTCCTGTGTAATCTGCATTAGAATTTATCAGTATGCTGGTGGGTCATTTCTTGACCCACAGCCTCTTAGTGTTTGAAATAGAACCATCATTAGTCTTATTTGATTGCCCATAAAGGGAATAAATGACCCTTTAAAATTTTATCCTTTCTGCCATTATACAGATAGCTTTGATTATTAAATTTAACTGGCACTTGTGTCTGGTCAAGCAACTTCTGTTATGGGGAATTGTCAGGTTGCTGGCATTTTAAGTGAATCAAGCATTATACTTTACTCTTGTAATAATTCTGAAACTTTTGAGGTTATTCAGTTCTGGCTTGGATTTTAAAGAAACCTAAAAACTTCAAGCATATAAATCACATTAAATTTTAATGAAACTTAGACATCTAGCTCCCAGAAGAACCTTTGAAATCCTGGCCCATATTTCTTTTATTTTCTTTGGGGCTTTTTTTAGCATCAACAAAGCCACCAAAGTAAACTTGCTGCTGTTTTATGAGTGGAAAATAAGAACTGAAATATACTGCTAAATATTTTTAGGGTTTTAAGTGTCTTGTCACTCATCCAATTCAACCTGAAAAGGCTTAGCTCTCAGCATGCAAGTAATCCCATTGAACTGGAACTGGAATGCGTTTTCTCATTTCTTTAAAACTGCATAAATGTTGGCAATAAGAGTATTCACATTATTTACATTATGTCTTGGAAATACTTACTCGTTCTGATTGAGATACGTACTTCAAAATAGAAGGAATACCTTTGCCATAGGATTTTATGAAAAACTTTATTGTATTTCAACACAAAGAGTGGCATTATTTAATGCAAAACAATGAAAAAACCAATGAAGAATACTGTAATTGCTTAATTTGCACTATTCCTTCTTGTTCCTCCAAGCATTGTATCAGCAGGCAGTAGGCACTGCCTTAATAGATTTAGTAACTGGAGGACTTCATCTTAGCCTATGTTCTGAAAGTTTAAAGCCCCAAACACGAAGGCTTGATCTTAGTAACTGAAATAATTCATTAAGACACTGGAGTTTACTATAAAATTCAAACGCGCCTGAAATTTGGTTCCATGAAACATTTTGAGGTACTATCCTCATTTTCTGAAAAAAGAACCTGATTACCGACATCCTTTTAACTACTGTACTACTTATATAGTTAGTTTAGTACTAAAAAAACTACTTGGTCTGTCCTTACTCTGCTGGCAAAAAATTTGTAATCTTGTTTTTCTGTAAAGAAATAATGACAGGTAAAACCACCTGTGGCAGGGCTGTGATGGCCAGCTCAGATTGTGAACTTGGCTGGCTGCCTAGTCATGTGAGTGCTAGAGTTGGAGCATGGGAGTGGGGCAGCCATGCATTCAAGGAGAGGATTGAGACAACATCAATTTAGATCATTTAAATTGGGGTGAGACTGTGAAACCATAAAGTGGTGTTGTGTCATGGTAAAACAGTACTCTTATAATATGGTGTTAAAAGCTGGTGCTTTTGATTTTCATCAAGACAGGTTCCTGGCTTGGACTGCTCATAAATGGCTTTGACTCTGTTGTTTTGTTCATTCTGTAGTCTTTCAGATCTATGCAAATCAAGCTGCCATCCAAGTACCTCGAAACAGTTACTGTCACTTTAGTAAAGTTTTGTGGCTACCATCTTTTATCCTGATGTATGAAACAGAAGGTAATGAGTAGTAGGTCTTAACAGCAAAAAGTTCTTCTAGGTATAGCCTTATTTATACTTTTTTTTTCCATTGTGATGGGTCATCATCAGTATTGCTCATGAAGTATTTTCTATATGGAAAGATTGTGTGCAGCAATGTGCCCCATCATTAAAACCAGACAAATTATTTTATCCCTATATATAGGGCGAATTTAAAGAATTTTTTTATACTTTCTTTGCAGTTCATGCTATACAATAGTATAGTATAGTATCAGAGTCACCCCAAGACAAATAGTTAACAGTTCATCTTTCCAGTACGCACTGGGAAAACATAGATGCATCCTAGGCTTTAAGAATATTTTACTGATTCTGCCTATAGTCATCATTTAAAAATAGGCAGTAGACCTAAATAGTTTGTAGGTTAATAATATAATTTGTATGACTACCATCTGAAATGGTAGTAACTGAATGTAGTTAGATTCAAAATTTGGGGATGAATATATGGTTCCTTGTATCTGTTCCTTAGAACCTCAGTAGTCTATCTTACCCCTTCTTCATTCAGATCAGTGTATTAGTACTAATGCTACAGGAATGTTCAGTGCTTTTTATCTCTGATCCAGTAAAATCTAGAAGGCCAGCACAAGGCATATTTTTCTTGGTGTAAGCCAAGAATATACCTTATTATGTTTCTTCTGTGTATATAAAACCCCATGATCTTGTGCATCTGACGTGGTTAAAATGAAAGTAGGTATTTGTTTATGCACCAATGAATACATAGCTGGAAACAATTATTTTCAAAGTATCATTCATGTAAATTCTCTGAGCTAGCCTTCTTACTTACCTTGACGTATGGGTATCTGTAGGGGTATAAAAGCCTACTATTCTTTTAATTGTGACTGTCCTTGTATTGCAACTCCAGGGTGTCTGTATATTAAATGTCGTAATGATACCTCACTACATCTTGAGGTCAACCAACTTATACAGAGGTATTAGTGTGCCCAGGTAACCAAGACGGCCAGTGACATCCTGTCTTGTATTAGAAATAGTGTGGCCATCAGGACCAGGGCAGTGATTGTTCCCTTGTACTCAGCACTGGTGAGGCCGCACCTCGAGTGCTGTGTCCAGTTCTGGGCCCTTCATTCCAAGGCATTGAGGTGCTGGAGCATGGCCAGAGAAGGGCAACAAGGCTGATGAAGGGTCTGGAGCACAAGTCATATGAGGAGCGGCTGACGGAGCTGGGGGTGTTTAGTCTGGAAAAAAGGAGGCTCGAGGGAACCTTATTACTGTGTACAACTACCTGTGAGGAGATTGTAGTGAGTTGGGGGTCAGTTTTTCTCCCAAGTAGCAAGTGAAGGACCAGAGAAAATGGTCTCAAGCTGTACCAGGAAGGTTTAGAAAAAATTACATCATGGAGAGGGTTGTGAAGCATTCTAACAGGCTGCCCTGGGAAGCAGAGGAGTTACTATCCCAGGAGGCAAGTAAAGGATGTGCAGATGCGTTGCTTAGGGATAGGGTTTTGTAGTGGACTTGGCAGTGTTTGGCTGAACTCAGTGATTTTAAGGGTCTTTTCATACCTAAGTGATTGTATTTTGCAGTATGTAGGCAGGAACATACTTGCTTGTCTTTGTACTTCACTGCTGTTAGTACTATTTGCTACCATTTTTGTCTAGGTGGTGGTTGTTGGTTAGATATTTGATGATTAGATAAGTGCTTGTCTCTATGACTTTCTCTTCTGTAGTACATGGTTCAAGGACTGTTCCTAAGGTAAAGTCTTGGTACTGTTTAATTATGACCAAGGCTTTGCTTTAAGCTACCTGGGACCCATCTCACATAATAAGAATGGGAACAAGGAGTACAAGGAATAAGGAGACACATTGCCAAGCAACATATCTTGGAGTAGCTTCTAATGACTAGAGAAGCCTGTCTATAGCTGTGTTTTGTGAAATGATGTTTTAAGGTAGTTTCTTTTAGATTCTGAAAGGAAGGATGCATTGACATTGTGCTGTACATGATGGCATTTGATATGATCTGATTATAACGGTGGTATGTATTTTGATTGAACAGTTGTAGATGATGATCATGACTGTTACCACACTCTGAGTTATTGCAATATTAAAGGGATATCTTTATACCCATCTCAGTCACAAGTTAGAGATAAGACAGAACACAGGCATTCCTGATAGCGTGTCATGGTTTCACTCCAGCTGGCAACTAAGCCCCACACAACCACTTGCTCATTCCCCCCCACCAGGATCAGGGAGAGAATTGGAAGGGTAAAAGCTAGAAACTCATGGGTTGAGATAAAGACAGTTTAATAGGGAAAGCAAAGTATTGATTCACTGCTTCCTATGGGCAGGCAGGTGTTCAGCCATCTCCAGGAGAGCAGGGGCCCATCACATGTAAAGGTTACTGGGAAAGACAAACACCATCTCTCCAAAAGTCCCCCTTCCTTCTCCTCCCCACCACTGTATACACTGAGCATGATGTATAGTCTGGAATCTCCCTTTGGTCAGTTGGGGTCCCCTGTCCAGGCTGTGGCTCCTCCCAGCCTCCCAGGCACCCCCAGTCTCCATGCCAGAGTGCTAATATGAGAAGCCGGAAAGGCCTTGGCTCTGTGTAAGCCCTGCTCAGCAATAACAAAAACATCTCTATAGTATCAACCCTGTGTTCAGCAGAAATCTTAAGTATAGCCCCATACAGCCACTATGAAGACAATTAGTTCTCCCCCAGCCAAAACCAACACAAAAGGCAACTCAGCCTTTAAAAGGGATATATTCTTCCCTTTTGCCTCCACTAAAGCACTCCTCTAGGTGTCATGTGGAACCTCTACTTAGTTGACTCAGGGGATAGGAGATTGAAGAGAACTTGGGTGAGGGGGCAGCAGATGACCTAAAATTTATAGGGGAAAAAATTGGTAAGTCTGAGGCATAGATATACTTGTGCAAGTTTGCATGAGAAGTCTCTGCTACCACTAGGATCCACTTGTGGGAGCCATTTTTGTACAGAAATATGCATGGAACAGAGTAGGAATAGCACCAACAGAAATAACATGGCTCTTTCACTGTCGAAGTAGCTGCTCATATATCTCATGACTTCAGACAATTTTTGGGTCTTATGAAACATATGATAGAATCGGTATGACACCGGAAAAGGTAAAGGAGAAATCTTCCAGATCCCTGGATATCTTACATGCTTACAGCACTACAGTGATATGTCAGAGGTTTTGGAGCCTGCGAAAGACATACAAGCTATGAAGTGATACCTTGTTTCTTTCAGGAGATAGGAATGTATTTTCTTGGTACCGTGGTTGTGTGTAACAGACAAGAGGAAAGAAAAAGAGGTCTTGTGATACAATGTTTAGGGGGAAAAAAAGGAAGGGGTAAAAAAGAGCTGAACAAGATACATCCAATTGGATTTGAATGTATCATTTACTTACCTTCCAGTCTGTAGGTGTACTTGCTTGTTTATTAGCACCTTTTCTAAATAGGGCATTTTGCCACTATTCACAGTCACACTTTAATGGACAGTTGCAACAGGCATGTCAAGAGAAACTCTTTGTGACCAAGTTGCTTCTAGTCCACTGGCAGCCACAGCTGTGGAGATAACAAGGTCTGACTTAATCTTTGAAAATTCCATGAAAATAAAAGCTGCTATCCTTCCACTAAAGTGTCACTAGTTTCATTTATATTTCTTTTTTTCCGTTCTTTGTTGCTGTACTCTAGTGTGGAGGCTGGGTTTAAGAGTTTGAAAAATCTCTTGGAACTAATTTCACTTTGTGTTGGCTATTACTTCCTACTTCTCTGAAGCCTATACTTACATCGCTGTAAAGCAAGTAGATCTGGAAATTGTAAAGAAATGGTGTATTCTATTAAATTCCTATCCCATTTCATCATCCTTTTTCATGAGTGCTTCCAGTAAGAGGTGATTGAGAGAGGTATCCTTAGAATACAGGAGCAGGGAGTACCTACCCCTTAATTTTTTTTCACAAAAAATAAGAATCTTATATTCCAGATCTTTGATAGTTCCCTGTGTCATTCTATCATTTGAAGTCTCAGTGGATTATTTTAGTCTGCCCGGTTCCTTAGGAAAATCTTCAAGTTTGGTGTGTGGTTATCTGCTCTCAGGATTTTTCTCTTCATGTGTTCAACCAGGCTGAGAATATACTGAACTCTACTGGTAAGGGCATCTTGTTATCAGCATAGAGTCTTGCTCTTTGATCTTTTGAAAGCAGTGGTAATAACTAAGTATTTGGAGGTCGTGAAAGTGCTCATGAGGCAAAGGATCCATACTTTGATTCACACATAGTGTTAATGAGAGCAGTGTTATTTTATGTTTAGCATGAACTTACTTTTTCTCATACTGGAAACAAGTATGTTTCAGATTTTGGCAGGAGCTGCTGACCTCCAGCGTCTACACCATTTCAGTCCTCAGCTATTCTCCAGAGAGATAACCAGTAGATAATTCAGATGATGCATAGATACGGTGTTGAAAGTCCTGCCACAGATTCTTTTCTGGCGTGCAATGAGATACTCTTCTCTCATATACTTACTCAGTCTAATACATCTCCTCTGAGGTATGAGTAACTAGTTTTGGGTTTTGAAGATACACTTTTGCTTAAATCTTTTAAATGGACATTGTGTCAACAGGCAGGAAGGAGGACTCTTGAGTCTGTGTTTTGTGTTGGTTTCTTTGCCTCCTCTATGTTTCCAGATTTTGTTAACAGCATAACCTCGAGAGAAAGCACTTGCACAGCAGTAAAAGATTTTCTTCAAGGGACTATTAATGTATATGAGGGAGCACCCATCAATTATAGTATAAGTAGTTCTTGTTCATGGTTGTAGTAGTACAGCCATGAGCAAGAACTGCTAAGTTTTAATTACAAGAAGCCTCCAGCCTCAACTCCTTGCCTGGATCATTCTAATCACCCAGGAGCAGAAATTATCTCTACTATAGTAGAGGAGGCATTTGAGAAACTTAAGGCTAATTTTGCACTGAAGGTTGAAAGTCAGTTTAGGCACTCAGGTATTATTTGATGTTAGCTGAATCTAGTTAACTCTCTCATTCAGTTCTCAATCCCTTTGCCTCTTCTACCTGATATGTAGCCTTACTGTACTGGACAAATCTTGTATTGGCTTTTGTTGACTCTGTCACTACCTCAGATGACCTGCATACTCCTTACTTGCAGCCAGTGAAATGCATCTGCTTCCTGAGTTTCAGAGCTTTCTGTTCCAAAACCAGACTGATTTACAAGTTAATTAAGAGATGTTTCTGGCTAATCTACTGGCATTCTGTGATGGAGTAACGGCATCAGGGACAAGGAAAGAGCTCTGTCTGGTCGTCCGTAAAGCCTTAGATACAGCCCCCCTCTACAATCTGGCCAGTAAATTGGAAAGATACAGGTTTGATACACAGCCTGTTGCATGGATGAGGAATTGACTGGATGGCCAGTCCGAAGTGTTATCGTCAATGGCTCAGTGTCCAAACGGAAACCAGTAATGAGTGGTGTCCTTCAAGGGTCCATATTGGAACCAATACTTTTTAATATCTTTGTCAATGACACTGACGGTGGAATTGTGTGCACTCTGAGCAAGTTTGCAGATGACACCAAGCTCAGTGATTCAGTTGAGTTGCTTGAGGGAAGGGATGCTGTTGAGAGTGATCTTGACAGGCTTGAGGAGTGGGCCTGTGTGAATCTCATGAAGGTCTACAAGGCCAAGTGCAACAACCATGTCCAGTGAAAGATGTCTATGTTAGTTCTATACACATGTAATCTTCTTGTACAGGTTTATGCTGTAACAAATTCTCAGTTGTAAGTGCCTTTTATGTCAGGTTAAATGGTATGAGAATCAGTCCTTGGAACAAGTGTCTTCCAATCCTTGGAATAAGCCAAAGATCCTCACAGATCTCATTTCAGATTCCTCTCTGACATGGTTTTGGAATGCCATATGCTGCTTCTTCTTTGCTAAAGAGAAATAAAACTTGAAAGAGTTGGGCTGGAATTAATCTACCTCAGCCTCACACATCTGAAAAGTAGACATCTTGTCTCCTTCCACAGTAAAGGGATGAAGAAATGAAATAGTTGCTCGTACTGTCTTGTATGAAAATATATGTTTAAATACATATCTCTAGATAGTCATGTCTACAGAACAGTTCATCCCTTCTCCTTCTCAACTGACCATTGAAGGAAATTGGTCACTGTTAGTTACATGAGCTGAGATGGATGTGATGATTGTGTTATTGTAAGACAGTGGTTCCTACAGGAACGTACTTTGACTGTGGGGAGAATAAATACCCAGAAATATAATGTCTAAGTTTATCAAAGTGGATCTCAAAGTATGAAAACACGTTATGGGCTTGATTGTGCTAAAGTAATTTTGATATTAGAAAAATGGTGGTTTATTCCACTCAAGTTCTGCCTAAATTGTACTTGAGCATTTCAGATACCTTTTCTTTTATAAAGGATTTTGAGTTTGTCCATGCCCAGTGGATTCAGCTCTTCAGTGAGTATTTGAGAGATGTTCCTTATTCCCACTGAAGAATAATTGGATACATGCTGGTTAGTAACCAAGAAAGGAGTCCATATGGAAATAAGCAAATAGCTGTACCGCTCTGAAATCTGTTCTCCACATGAGTTCTGAAACTCTGTCTCTTTCCCTACCCTTATTGAATCCTCTATTTCCAGCTTGTTTGTCCACAAAAGAATGAAGGACAGTGCTGCACACTGTGCTCTCTCCAGTTTAGAGGAAGGTAGGGCATGAGTTGGGAGCCAGTGCTCTGTCAGTTCCAAGTTTTTGCGGGATTATTTGATCTCAGGTAAATAGAGTTTATGTACTGCGAGGCTGTGGTTTCACAAGCAATTTGAGCTAGTTAAGTGGCTCAAAAGACTTTTGAAAGAAGTCTGTTCTTCCTCCCCTTTCCCTCTGTCAGCACTTATGTTGGAGATTGTACCGGAAATGAGATCATATTGAGCAGTATAACATGATTAAAAAAAATAATTTTGCAGCTGCGTCAGTTCCTTGATCACTTTTGTAGCCTGCAGCCTTAGCAAAAGCTTGAAGGAAGGAAGGAAAGCCAGTACTTCTGTGTTTGGTGGCAGCTCTTGTTTATGTAAGGCTGTCGTTCAACTACTGCTTTAAGCCAGAATTCATATGGATGAGATATCTGAAGCTGTTACTGAGAATGTGTAAACTTTTTTATTGCTTTCATGAAGAATAGCTTTCAAAGTAGTTCACTTTGGTGTATAGAACTGACTCATGATTTTTACTATCTGTCTGCAAGACTATGTCTAAAAATGCCTGTTGGGTATATAAATACAAATTTTGTGAGTGAGGAAGGATACCTTTGTATGAGTCGTATATTTTCAACACGGTTTTACAACTCAATCCAGCTTCCATTAAAAGCAAGGTAAAAACCTATTTGTTCAAAGTTGCTTTTTACAACTCTCTAATATTTCAGGTATTGATTCTACAAATCGTTCACATAAACCAGCTTATACCCCAAGTCACAGTAACATTACTTTTTTTTTTTTAGTATTTTATCAGTAAACTATATAATAAGTGTACTTTTTACCTTAGCATTTCAACATAGCGTCTGTTTGGAAATGAATATAAAATTGAAGGTATTTGGGTATTAAAAATTGGGAAACTTTTTTTTGCCACCATGTCCTTGGGTAGAAGGTACAATTGGATGCATGAGATACCTGCTGTGTAGTGCCTTGGTTTTCTCTGGTAGTTTGTTTGTTTCATTACAGGAGATATGGTTTACCAGGTGAGTTTAATACTCTAATCTTCTTTTTTTCTCATTAGGTTGCAGCAATCTATAAAGATTCAACTATTGGAAATCTTATAAATATAGTTATTGTCAAATTAATTGTAATTCACAATGAACAGGTAAGAAAAAGAACAAATTTAAAAGATTTGATTCTTACATAAGAAAAAAATGCATTAATTTGCAATGTAATTACAAAGTTCAATTATTTTTAGTGTAATATAAAATATTTTCTTTAACTATGTAGTTTTGTTTTAAAATAGGAAACAAAATGTCAAATGCAAGGTTAACTTCAGAGCCTGTATTTAATGCCTCTATTTTTCTGTCTCTCTATTTGCACTTCCAGTTGACCTGTATTGGCATAAATCAGGCAGTATATGAAAGCTTATGGCAGAACTAGCAGAAGTGTGGTTATGCTCAGGGAAACATGGCAGGAAAATTACAGTTTTTATAGAGGGTTCCGATGGAAGGCTTTCAGCCCTAACAGCTGTAATATTTTAAGATTGTAAGAAATACGTGCTTTTCAAATACATGGGTTTTATATTTATTTATCATAAACTTCTTGTCACTGTATTTTTCTAATATTTAACACATGGTAAATGCTCACATACATTGTTTAGAGTAATGGGTTCTTATGACCGATGACTTGTAGCTAAGTTCAGATCTGACCCTTCAAACAAATCTGCTGAGGAAATTCTTATGTGGAGTCCTGCTGACTTTCTTTCCCTGCACAAGTCATTACTTTGCAGATTAGCAGCACAAATGACAATGCAGTAAGTGCAAGTGCATGAGTATTAAAGCCCTTATTTGGTTTTTTTTTGGCCATTTCTTGCTTAGGAAGGACCAGCTATCACTTTTAATGCAGCTACCACTCTTCGTAATTTTTGCTTATGGCAGCAAGCACAAAACACTTTGGATGATACTCACCCTTCTCATCATGATACTGCTGTTCTCATCACTAGGTACAGTATCTAATATAGCCACAATTACTCAGCTAGGTGAGACAAATGCTTCAGTTTTGTTTTTGCAATATCATCTTTTAACCATTCCACTGACATTGTTCATGGGTGAGTAACACTATCTTGCCCTTCCCAAACCACTGATTATCAACATGTGAGCAATTGCTCTGACATTACTATGTTGATAGACAAGCATCTGTTGATCCTTGCATTAAAGATGATATAAATTAATTAGATCTGAAATTGTTGCAAGGAAATTAGGTCTTTAGCTATAGTACATGTATGTGATAGGGGAGGAGTGTTGTATGTAATGGAGTCAGCTGAAGGATGCAGTGACAGACAGCTCCTGATAGCCCTGATATAATTAGAACTATCAAAAGCTTAAAATGAAAAGCATATAAATATTAGTATGTTTTCTTCCTGTACACAAATCACCTCACTGAGTATTCTGATGTTCATTCATTGGAATAGTCTCTTTTTCACTCTTCTTTTCCACTAAGTTTTCCACCCAGTGTGCAAGTTTAAAGTATGCTGCAATCTGCACGTTTTTCAGCATATATGTTTTTCAGCATTTCATACATGATCTACCTTCTGCATTGTAGAGAAAGAAATAATAAATTTTTATTCTTTGCATGCTAGATAAAAAGCAGTACTGTGTGCTTAGTCTGGTGAATTTAAATTACTTCTTTCACTAGAGTACAAATTGTAACATTAAAAATTGAGAATCAGATTTGCAAATGCTGTAATTAATATAGCAACAGTGAAATACTCTAAAAATATTCTTCTATATGCTGCAATGATTTGAAATAAATCTTTTTTTTCAAGGGAAGATATCTGCAGAGCTAGAGAGAAGTGCGATACTCTTGGTGAGTTATTCTTTTTTCATCAGTATGGCTTTATAACAGAAAGCATATGAGAATATCAGTGTAGGGAAAAAAATTTGTTAGCAATAAGTCAGAAAATAGATACAAAATTCAAGCCCCACAGACAAAAACAATGGTTTCTCATTTCTTATTGCTGTTCTCTCCTGGCATGTATGTTGGTGCCAGGTGGTTGTTCATTTTGTGTAAATTTGCTGCATACTTGAGGCACAACTTTCGACTTGAGTGCCATAGTATTCACTGTAATACGTGGCAATACATGAAAATTCATTCTCTTAAGCTTTTATATAAGGATTCAATTTTGCAGGTTTAGCAGAGCTAGGTACAATGTGTGACCCACTACGCAGCTGTTCTGTAAGTGAAGAGAATGGATTGAGTGCTGCTTTTACTATAGCACATGAGCTTGGACATGTGTAAGTACCTATTTCCTGGCAGGTAATTTTTTTTTAAATTTCCTTTTAAATATTACCGATTTTCAGCAGTGGGCTTTGCATTTGTAAGAAGGTGGAGTCTGATATGTTCTTTTAGAAGAATCATTTTTGCCCCTTGCAGTGAGCCAGGTAAAGAAATTGTGAATTTTATAACTTGGTTGGTATCCTGAATTTTCGGGAAAAATGTCCAAAGAGATTAATTCTGTGCTTTTGTCATATGAACCGGTTGGGACACTGGGACATACCCTAGATAGTGCAACGTAGTCCTATTAACTCCAACTGTATTCTAGCCATGTTAGGAATTTACCTTTAAGAACAGACAATTGTTAATATAACACAGAAATATTCTCCCTTGTGTTTGATCCTTTCAGAACACAGTAGAGTAACACAAAGAGAAATACTTTACACTGAAAAATAAGAGGAGATGACAGCATTTTATTTTATGAAGCATACCTCATCAGTGATGGCAGAAAGGTGCTATACTCTAGCTCCATGAGCATGCCACAGTGTAGGTAACGACGACGTTACAGAGCTCAGTAGCTAGCTTTTTCATTTTCACGTGCCTGCAAGTTCACTTAGACACATGCTAATTGTCTTGGTACTTGAACTGAGATAATAAAAATAAGATGATGTGTTAGTTGCGTTAAGTATGATATTGATGTGCTCTGTAGTATTTGTTACTGAATCGTAAGAGTTATGATGTGATTATTGGGGTTGCATGTTGTGGACAGACCAGCCACGGCCTGTATATTCAGTTGAGGAGATGGGTTGTTCCTTTAAAGTGGCATACTCTTAAAACACTGGAATTTTTCTGGTAAACTAAAAAATTATGTTAATTGTAAAATTCTTCCTGTACCCACCACCATATAACTAGGAGCATTTGGATAAGGAGATAATTATGTAAGGCATTTTAAAGATACCTATTGCCATAATGTCAGATAGATGTATTAAGTGAGTCCCATTACATTTTAAGGCATTTTCAAACTCAAAACTCAAGCATTTGCTGCTACAGCGAAGAAAGTTTCAGTTCATTATTGCTGAATTTGTTTTGGAGTTTATCTGTTTTGCTTTTTAGGTTTAATGTGCCTCATGATGATAGTTTTAAGTGCAAAGAAGCTGGAATTAAACACCAGTATCATGTGATGGCTCCGACTTTAAATTATCATACAAGTCCATGGACCTGGTCAAAATGCAGTCAAAAATACATCACAGAATTTCTTGAGTGAGTGTCAATATAATGCTATGGTTCGGAGTGGGGGTTTTTTGGTATGGTTTTTTTTTTTTCTTCCTTCCCAATTTCATTTATTTCTGAGAAGTATTTTAAAGGTATTGTTTAAATATAGTTTTTCTGTTGTTCTTTGGTTTAACCATGTACTTGCAGGGCCTCAGTCCTCCACAAAAATACATGCATTTAACTTTTTTGGCAATTTATGACTTCATTAAAGTTGCTCTGAACGTGCAAAGCTGAGAAGATTTTTTTTTTAATGTAGTGGTATTGTTTATTGAAAATACCTTTAGTATTATTTTAGTAGCTTAGAATACGTACCCTTTATTTTCTAAAGATTTTGTGTAAAAAATAAGTGATGGGTATAATTCAAGCAGTACCATTTTTTTTCCTTTTTTTAAAAAAAAACTAGAGAAAACCCCACTTAACCTTGTTTTGTGGATCTAAATGCAGAATACAAAAAAGGAAAATCAAGTGACCTGGTTCGTTTCATTATTCATTAATTTCAATTAAAGTCATTATTTAGGCAAGTAGGCATGCTACTCCAGTGAGATATGCTTGTGAGTGTTGTGTGAGTAGTGGGAAGGTTCCCAATGAATTAAGAGTGATTTATTCACATTTTGTTCCTGTTTTACAACAGTACTGGTTATGGTGAATGCCTCCTAGACAAACCTAGTGGAGGAACATATGATCTTTCCTCTCAGCTGCCTGGGTCAGTGTATGATGTCAACAAGCAGTGTGAGCTTACGTTTGGTATTGGGTCACAAGTGTGCCCTTACCTGGTGAGTGGAAACCAAATGAGGTCATGCTTAATCTATACTAAAAAATAACTGAAAAATACTGGTTTGGGAATAATTTTATCCTGAAATAAGTAAAATTTCAGGTTATATTCTTTTGAAGGGGAAGAGTTCAGTAGACAGCATTGCAGTGTCACATGTGAGAAATGTATAGCAATAAAAAGCAGGATGTGTTAATTTTGATTTCCCTATCTGTGAATGTGATAATTCCTTTAAAATATCTAAAGCTGCATAAACTAAGGTTTCCTGCAACAACTGAAAGGGACTTATTTCAACACTTCCTGCAAATGATTTCACTTTATAGGTCATATCTTGCATTAGTAGGTCTTGCTTCTCTGCTTCTTTTAATACTTTTTAGAAACTTTTACCTTAAAAATAAATAAACTATCTCAAACATTTTTTCTAAATGTTTGTTCCATTATGTAGATTCCCTCTACTTTGTCAGAGTCAATCTAAATGCAGAATACTGACAGATATTTTCATGACTGACAGAGTGTATATTTTGTATACAAAACTGAGATATGGAAAGAAAACGTGACCAGATTAATACTGAAACTTAAGTTGTATTTTGAAAACTTAATGTGGCCATTGCAATGTAAACACAAATACGTTATGACTTTATTTGTTGCTGTCAGGATGTCATGTACAGTTAGATTTTGGACCAACTTGTAAAATACCTCCACCGGTATTGGATGACTTGTTGGACCTGTTTAAAGAAGAGCATTTAAGCTCAGATTCAGACTGAATTAGGTGGAGCTTTTTGGTGAGGTAAAATGTTGTTTTGGAGGAGTCAGGCTTTATGAGAATATTGAAGGAAAAGAAAAGGGGGCTTCAAAGACCTGAAGATGGTGTTACTGAAGACTGCTTTGTAAATTTTGTAATCCACAAGGGTTATTTGTCTGTTAAGAGTCCTTTAGCAACTTGAAAATGAGGGTTTCTGCTTAATTTTCTTGTCAGTGCATTTAATTCTTGTTAAATTCACTTAGAGTCTCTTTCTGGGGTATTACATGGAAACTGTGCTGCATAGTATTAACATAAACTCTTACATATTTCTGCATTAAATTTTCTACTGAAATAGAAGCTGAAGTTATCTATTAATCTGATGAGATCAGTTTCAGATAGTCCACATTCCTGCTTGGCCTTAAGCAAAATCTATTTCGGTTTTGTGGGTTTTATCTATGAAAAATAGTAGTACAATAGCAAACGCTAAGCCCTGCACAGTGTGAGAAAATACAAATATCACAACTAATGTCTAAAATGGTATAGCAGATGTAACAAAAGTAATCTGGTTTTCTTTTCAGAAGCAATGCAAACGCTTATGGTGCACAAGCACAGAAGGTGTTCACAAGGGTTGTCGTACTCAGCACATGCCTTTGGCTGATGGAACAGCTTGTGGTGTAGGAATGGTAAGCCTTGTTTTGTTTCTCAGTACTTGCACTTTTGGATGTAGGTACGAAAGATCAGTGCTTGCTGTGTGGCACTACAGCACCTGTAGAATACTGATTGTGTGAAGAGTGTCTAGCTGAGTTGACCTGCAGTTTCTCTTAGTTCTGTAATCTCGTGACATAAAAACTCACAGTTCGTTTGTTCAGAATAATTATTAAAGTTTACAGATACCACACACTGGTTAAAAATAGGTGAAAGAAGCCAGGGGAAAGTTGACATCTTTCCTTCTGTTTGAAATGTTCGGATCTTGTGTAATAAGTTGTTTTTTTCCTGATTGGTAGTGTGCAAAGTTGGATTATCTGAAATATGACATCCCTAAAGTGTGTTTCCCCCAGTTTGTCTTGTTGAGCCTGTTTATTGAACCAGAACAAATTAAGTATGAGTCACTTAGGTACAGCCGTATGCTTTTTTGGAAAGAGGGTGTCTTTGGATTAGCATCAGGTCTCAGTAGTTATTTGTATCTGCATTGTATCTGTTTCAGAGAAAACAAGGCAACATGTGTCAATACCTCTTCACCCACTCCCGGAAGTGTCTTAACCACACCTAACTCGTGTTCATTTTCTGTCTTGCCTATTGTTACATAATTCAGGGTACTTGGATCTGTTCAGTGCTGAAAACAGGAGCTCTCTTCTCATTTATACCCTAATGTGTAAGACTACCTGACTGCTTGAAGTATGGGTTGAATGCTTTGACAGATAAAAAAAAAGAAGTGGACGTTGCCTTGCTCATTGGTTTATGTGGTAAAGAGTGTTTGGGTGATGAGGGTGCCACTCACTGCTGCCTCATTGGCAAGTCTTTGAACGCAGATCCTGATCTGTAAACTTGGACAATATAACTTTTGTTGGGCTGTCCATAAGGGTCATGAATATCTAATTAGTAGATATAGTCAAGGCACTTACAGAACCTTGATAGAAACAGATGTAGTGGTTCAGGCTTGTTGTATCCAGTTTCCAGCAAAGACTTGAGGCTTTTAGTTTTGGATTTGTATGTAGTTTGGACAGTGAACAGAAATTAGGTGCGTAAGTTTTTACTGGTCTAGTATTCGGCTTCTTTATGTCTCACTTCACCACCAGCAAACAGAAGTGTTTTCTACTTATCAGGATGTTATGAAAATAAATATTTGAGATTTCTTACATGTTCAGGTATGACAGTGATTATCTTAAGTATGGATGGTTTGTTATGTTGAGCTGCTTTTATATAGTTGTGTGCTTTGGCAGCTTCAGGGGCCGTGGAAGAAATGTTAATTTGTTTTTATAATTTTATATGTTCAAAGATGATTAAAAACTCTAGTTTAATTTCTTTGTGTAATAGGCTGCTACATTTCACTCAGTTATTTCTAAATTTCCCCCAATAACTTTTAATCTTAACAGATTCTGTGTTTAGTAAGACAATATTAGTGAGGAATTTGAAAGTAGTGTCTTAATGCATAACAAATGTAGTGGGTAAACTGTCTCAAATGGCTTCTTTCTGTCTTGCAAGATTAGAAAAAGTGACTTGAAGGCTGCAGTGGAAGTTTTGCTTGCTTATAGCCTATGCATGCTGTTGGTGTTGAAATGTTTAACCCATTTTTCAGTCAGTCACTCATCAAAAAGGAAGTTCATCTTTTATGTAAATTTCATGTGTAATCTTCAGTTAAATTGACTCTAATTTGCCAACATCAGAGGATTTCTTTTATATAAGAGTACAAAAAACCTATTTCATGTAATTAGTGCAGTGGAACCATTTTTCTCTAGGAAGTAAAGAGCTAATTACAGTCATTACCTCTGAAAGATGTAAGAAAGAACAGCAATTAATTAATCCGGCAAATTGTCATCTGTTCCTGACTAAGGGACAGCTCTTCTCAAGCTCAGACTGCAAGTTGCTGCTGATGTTAATGGGCATAAGACATATTATTACTAGTAATTAGCTTGCCAGCAAGCTAAATCAATTTTTATTTGGCATTTGCGACATTATTGCTGTGATGGATACAGAAAAGATCCATTTAAGTCATTTGTTATTTTAGTATCAACTTTTTAAGCTCAGATTTCAAATGTCATGTATCCAATTGGTGGATCTTGCTCTGTGGACTGCTCTGACAGTTGGAGTTAGTGAAGCACATCTGAGTCAAAAAAAACCCACCTCCAAAGCAGAAAAGTTTTTGAAACCACCTATCTGCTAGGCATGGCATTCTCAGAACGAGTCTTTATTGCTATGAAAATAACAGCAAACATACCCAATAAAGTGTGAGTGGTTTATAATTATTTTTTGAGGCACTTCAAAGGGTTGCACTCTGATCCTTCCTGGAATATCCTGAAGAATATAGAAATATGCCTGTATTCTATTGATTGCTTGAGCATTGGAATGGAGAGGTAGGAGGCAACCATATGATTCTGACCCAAACTTTTCCATGTCCTGGGGATATCCCAGTGTTCTGCATAATGGCAGTTTGCTATTTAAACACTGAGAGAAACCAAATATCACAGTAGTTCGGAAAAATCTCTCTAACAGCAAGAAGGAATTCATGTGATACAAGTAACAGTTGGATTGGAAAGCATGTGTCTTTTTGTGTTTTGGAGACATGTTAATCAATTCTGTTCACTGTAGATACGTGAAGTATATTGAGCTAGCATCTAAAAATGTCTAGAATAGCTATCGAGTAAATTAAGATTTCATCGTAGTCCTTTGGCATAAAAGACAGGGATACGGGGACAACTGAGAATGGGGATGCAGAGCAACAAAGAATTGCTTTGAGCAGTAAAAGAAGTACCCGTCGAATTCTGAAGTATGTTTGCTGTTCTTCAATCGTAGGTAACTACCCATTTATTGATTACTATTAAAAATTATTGCATAGCTTGACTATCTCATGAATGTAATACAAGAAGATACTGAATCTGAAAGAATAAATCATTTTATGTGTATATATGTAAAGTAAGTATAAAAAAATCAGGTGGATTTTATCAGTTGGGTGATAAGAGATATGTTCACCATCTGGAAAGCAGAAGCAGATCTTTTGAACTGTAAGAACAGAGTAAAGTATGGGCTCAAACCATAAATTTTTTCTGTAAACTGGGATTTCTCTGAAATATTTTTCTATGAGCTATAATTTCAGAAAAATTAGAAGTTTCAAGGGAGAGAAAAGTATGCAGATTTTTTGCGAGAAAAAGTTGAAACATTGAAAAACTTCAAATAGTGTTTGTTTTGTAGATAATGTCATTTGGGTAATAAATGTAGACTCATCTGGGAGTCCATGCCACAGAGATAAAGACCTGAGATGCTATGGTGACACCTCAGTTAGGTGTCTTTCCAAGATCCATTTCTTCTGCCTTGTGTGCTCGTTTTATTAACTGTTCTGGTTTTGCTCCTTTTATGTGCCTTAGGGTCCCACTTCTCATCTTGGTTCTTTGAGCAATGCGCTTTCCGGGCTATGTGTTTTATAGGAGGAAGACAGGGAGCACATATAGGTTTGATGTACAGCAGAAGGTTTCCTTACCTCCATTTGGAGTAGACAGAAGAGAGGCCTGCAGCAGTACATTCTTTCAAGGGAGTGAATGGGAGCTCTGTAGACATAGCTACAGCCAGCAAGGACAGGGGTTTGACATTCATCTGAGTGGGTGTTCTTATCTTTGCTCCCTGCTCGTTGCGGTCATGTGCTGAATCTGTGTAACTTCTAAGATTCATATTACTTTCCCAGTTCTCCATGATTGGAATCTGCTTTGAGACAGTTCATGCTCATCCTTAAGCTACAGGCCAGATGTGTTACAGTGAATCTTGTGCTGCAGCACTTTATAGTGTTTTTTCTGTTTTGTGGTTGCAGCTATGGCTGTTTTCCTTTTCTGCAATCAATCCACTAGAAATTTCTCTTCCTGTGCTATTCACAGTCGTTCTCAGGGCTCTGTTCGGATTGTATTTTATAATGCAAAAAGAATTCAGAACGATAAAATTGATATTTGACAGGCAAAATACAGACCATCGTGTCCACTTTTGCAACACTTCGTCCTTCTCATTTTCTCCTCGTACTGAAGTATTCAGTCATCTTGTTTCCTTTTAGAAGCACCAGCAGCTACCAGTAACATCCATGAAAACACGTTGGTGTCCTGAGCCTGGAAACAGGCTCAGGAAAAGCTGTTAATCTCTTTTTCTGCAGGGCTACGTGGGTCTCCAATGCATGACTTTATGTCCTCAGACACTGAACATCAATGTGTCAGTCTTTGACTCAAGATCTACAAAAGCCATGTGTATCTCTGGATCATATAGGCAATAAGAGTGAATTTGGAGTAATTTCCAGGCTGTCTTGTAAGTGCTTGATTTCAGAGGAGCTCAAGTCCTGTTCTGAATGCATCTACCACTCTCCTTGATTCAGTCAAAATAGAGCATAGCCTGGCAAGTAACGCTTTAATAATTTCTTTCAAGGTTGCTTTCCTGGAAATTTAGCAAGTTCAGTAAGAGATAAGTGGGAAGCACTCAAAGTCACTTCAGCAAGTCATAGGTTAATCCATAGGTAAGACTCACAGTGCTTATTGTAAGGAGATTATTAATAAAAACAAATTTGGGTACCCATGGGTTTATTGATTCCAAATTTGAACCATTAACCCTCCCTCATCTCTGAAGATATGGATGTGGATTTGGGTCAGAATTTCTAGGTTTTTTGACAGAAAACCAACTGTTGATCTTGACTAGAGCAGCCTTGCCGCTTGCTGCAATCTGTGTTTGGAATTATGTGTGATACCCACTTTACATGATGCATACACTATATTTACCATAAAAATGTAGGAAAAAATCATAAGCAATTATATTTAAGTTTATGAAAGCTCTGTATATCATAGTATTCTCAGTGAAGCAATGGTTCAAGCAAACACAGAGAAACATCTGGAACATGTCTGGTGCTGGAGTTTTCTACCGTGACTTCATCATGTTGCTTCTGTAGGAATGCAGCAGAATAATAGCTGAGACAAGTTTGTTGAATAAGCTATTAAAATCCCAGATGTGACCATATGCTTTGCATTTTTATGGATCAAAATAATACTGTTGTGGGTATAAAATTTCATTTTACAACTCCTTTCTTGAAATCTCCCTTCAAGTTACTGTAAATTTTTTTCTGGATGGAAGAAGAACCTAAATGCTAGGTCATTGTCCTATATTAGAATGCAGTATTCATTTTGTGAAGGGAGATTTAGACTCTTCAGCCTATAGTGTAAAAAATTATTTCCTAAGATGCTAAGGACAGTTCTTGCAAAGGCAAGTTCTTAATGTTCCTCATTTAGCTTGTGTAGAAAGCCTGCCTTTGATTGCTAGGGATTTGATGTTAGGTACTAGAAGGTTTGGATGTAAAGGTATCCTAAGGCCATCTTGAAAAAAAGTAATACAAACTAACAGTAAGCACTCTAGTGAGAATTCATATGCAGATATGAAGTGAAATAATGGTGGCTTTTTGGTTTTAAATTAAAGCATTAGTCTTTGTGTCAAGTAAGTGATGAGCTGGCCAATTGGTTGGATCACTTACACTGTTATATGCCAGGATCTAGCTTTTGTTCTGTGTTTGCTTTGGGTTTGAGAATCACCTGGAATTATCATATTCAGGCATTCAGAGCTTAAAAGATATGCACTCTTGCCTATATGCAAGAGTTGGTGTGACAAGGAATTACGCAGGAAGGCAATTTTATCAAGTTGGATTAGGAACTCAGGCAGAAACCTGAGAAGAGAATCTGATTCTGGGACAAATTCTTATTTTGAGAACAAAATGGTTGATATAATGTGAACATAAGTATCAATGTAACAAAAGCATATACTAATTAGGAAAAAATTGCATCTAGGAGTTATTTTAGGCAGTGATAAAACCACTGAACAAGATTTGAGTTTTGTGCCAGTCAGCTATATTCAGAAAGACTGTACAGAATTTTTGTGTGTTCAGCAAAATTTACGTTACTTGATAGTTCCTACAATAAATTTGTAATAACTCTTGAGAAATTCTATGTAACATTTTAATTAATTGTAAAAAAGGGGTGTAATATTTGAATTATTTTATCTTTTGTGTATCAGAGGTTCTTAAATTGTATTACGTGCCAGAGACTTTGTTATTTCTGAAGCTTAGGCTTTGCCTCTCTGCAAGACAAAACAGGCTCAAATTACCTTAAAGTCTAGAATGATTTTGATCAATAAACTGTTGAGTTGGTATAGCCTACTCTAGTGACTGATCCATAAACTGTATTTACTACAGGGAAAGATGGAACTAGCCAGTCCCTGTCAATACGACTAGGAGAATCCCTCCTGACAACAGACCTAACTCAGGGACAGTCTAATCCTGAGTCTGCAAATAGGCATCTAAAATGAAGAATTCTCTCTATTATGTATGAGCACTGACCCCATGTATTCAGCCCTGGCCAGTGTCTTGTCCCCAGATGAGGGCAGTCTTCGATGCCTCAGAAGGTGTTTGAAGTCAAGGACAAAGCTGACAGGTTATCCACACAGAAGTCAGCAGGATGTATAGTGCTGAAATTATAGTATCTTGTAAATATTCTATTTTAGTATGTAAACTATTCCACTATGTTGTGATCAAATATACTACTTGGGATTTTCTAAAGGATACGACTGAATTAGAATTCCAACTGCCATAAATCATCAGTAGGATTAGTGCTGGTAATTCCTTTGTATTCTTTGGGAAAAGTCACACATGCACCAATCATAAGATTCTCATTTAGACTTCTTAGTCATGTACTTCTTGAATAACCACTAAAGTGGATATGTATTTGCAGTCGGGAACAGGGATAGTAAATACTTAGAAGCAAGAGATGGATGCTTCTGGGGAAAAAAAGATAATTACTTTCTATAAATAATAATAGTTTACTGTTATAGTGTGGTGAAGTCTCGTAACGGACATGACCACAACAAAACCATCTTGCAGTCTTTGTCTTCTTAATAATGTTAATCCTAGTAGATGAAATGAAAATTCCTCCTTTATGTAAATTTTTAGTGGAAATAGGTAGTTCTTCACCAAGAATAAGATCTAAAGTAATAGAAAAGACATTGCAATGTAGTATCTTGCTCTAAGAATTATTATTTCTTTAACTGTTAGTATTTTAAATTTAACTATTCATTCCATTTTAGTGGTAATAGCTTTGTTAAAGAAGTAGTAAATAAAAATTCGTAAAATATAAATAAATCAAAATATTTTCCACCTTTTGTTATAGGTGTGAAAGTCTGAGTTCAAGAATGAATCTATATCATCATCTTGCTTTACACAATCAAGGTCTTAAATGCTTGTCTGCTTTGCCCAAACAATCCCACTAAATAGTTAGCTTTTAAGATGTTCAAAACACCCTGATTTTCTTGGTGCTTTGTTATAACTTATCACTTTTTGTATCAGCATGAATTCCAAATTAAACTGAAAATCTTGTATATAAAGGACAGTTGTAAATCTATTTTTGAACTTTATGCCTGAAAATGTATCAAGAATTCAAGATCTTTTAGAGATATTTGGATAAGGTGACAAGATAAATATATATTCAGCATCCACTGGATTTCCTAGCGATCAAAGAACTCTAGACAGCATTTTTAAAAACATGACTACTCGGTAAGTTACCTTAAAGGAAATGGAACATTTTAGAAAACATCCAGATGCGGATAAGAGTAGTGAGCTCTTAAGTTTTGTTTTTTGTTCCTAAAATATACAGTAACCTTTTACTCGAATTACAGATTTTATTTTGTTTGTCAACTGTGCAGCACTGCCGCCATGGAATTTGTGTGAGCAGAGAAATGGAGCTGCGTCCTGTAGATGGAGAATGGGGACCATGGGGACCTTATAGCTCATGTTCAAGAACTTGTGGAGGTGGAATCAAGAGCACCACCAGGCTGTGTAATCAACCAGAGTATGTTTTTTATTGTGTTTTACATTAGTGCATAATGAAGATACTAAGAAATTATGGATTGGCTCAAAATAAAATGGAGGTATTGTGGGCTGTGCAAATCAGTTTGAAGCACCAGTAAAAAAAACTTGTTTCAGCCGTGTTTGGAAAGAGATTAATCTACAGACTCTAATATGCAGAGGACTTTCAGATTACTTATGTCTTTCAACAATATTATCCATTCTTACAGATGTTTCTAAAAACTTCGTTGGCAGGGTCTTTTTTTCTGGGTTTACTCTAACTGTTGAGATTTCTTTAAACATTAGATGCTTTCTTTGAAGTAAGAACTGCAAAAATAAATATGTGTCTTTCCTACTAATCTCTTTAGTGAAACACTTGATTTTCTTTGATTTAAGGCTTTTCCACAACATTGCCACCAGTAACATCCCACAAGGAGCACTGGTTATAACAGAGGCATTTAAAGCTTACCTTTATTACTAGAAAGTTACATTGAATGAATAATTCCATGTGGATTTTGTTCTCTGTAGTAAAAGTCAAGGAGAACTTCACCCTTACCTTGTCCAGAAGCAGAACCACAGTTGGTGCCTGAGTAATTTCAGGGCTTTTCTAAGCAGTCATGTCAGCTTGATATTATCAGTAGGATAAATAAACTTCAGTCAAATGGCCCCAGGTTATTTTATTATCTCTGATGAGTAAGGGGCAGTAGACTAGATTGCCATTGGATAATGCCTCTTTCAGTCTGTAGTAATTGATGGTATCAATATGCTGTTGATTTAATCTTTTTTCTTCCCCAAAATCATACCAATGCTGAATTATTTTGTGTCAGGGTTTATAATTGTTAAAATGAATTATATACTTTACAGAAAATGAGGTATTTTCCACAATTTTCCCTTGTTATTCTTTTGATCCACAAAGTAAAACCAATATTAGGGCTACAAAAAAGAGTGTACCTGCTTGTAGTTGTTTTCTTTCTTTGTCACTCTGTAAAATAATAATTTCAAATTACTGAGGGGGGTGTTGCTTGTGTAAAAATAGGACTGTAATCTCAGCTAAATTGACAAAAGCATTAAAATTAATAATGCTTTTTTCCCAGGCAAATTATTTATAGCTGTAAGAGACGTAAAAATAATAATGCATTAATAAACATCAGTGGCAAGATTACCACCTACCTCAGCAATAGTATTTTACAGGGATTGGGTTTATTTTGGGTATAAATGAATGCACGGTAGAAGTTGAGAGTGTGTGTCTGTGTGTGTGTGTAAGTCAGTAACAGCTGACAGAATGCTGTGTGAGATTTTCCTCTTTAGATCAGTGGCTGGGGCCACTTTTCATGGAAAACAGCAATTTTAGAAAATGAGTGTTTTTTACATTTACCTTTTTTTTAGGCCAAGAAATGGAGGAAAGTACTGTGTTGGCCGCAGGATGAAATTTCGGTCATGTAATACTGATTCATGTCCAAAAGGCAAAAAAGATTTTCGGGAGCAGCAGTGCTCTGAATTTGATGGCAAACACTTCAATATCAATGGTCTTACCTCTGCTGTTCGCTGGCTTCCAAAATACAGTGGTAGTAAGTAATTACACATCTTTTCAATTAATGCAATGAAAATGTTACTTTCAATAAAGTTTTAAAACAGACAAGAAACCTCTTGGATTTTCTTTCCAGTTTCTATGAAAGATCGCTGTAAACTTTTTTGCCGAGTTTCTGGAACAACTTCCTACTATCAGCTGAAGGACAGAGTTGCTGATGGTACTCCCTGTGGAGCAGAAACCAATGACCTTTGTGTTCAAGGCTTATGCAGGGTATTTAAATCTAAACTTATTAATTATTAAAATCAATTTCAACAGGTGATAAAGTAGATATTACGTATTAATACAAATAAACATTACTGAAAATATGGTGTTCTGAGTTCACTTAAGCTAATTTTATTTCCTATCAAATTAAAGATCTGGAAATGGAAGCAATTAAGTGAGGAACATATAGTTGAATGTGAAGACCCACAGTCTTACCTCATTAAGCCTCATATGTGAAAGAGTTAATACTGTCCAAGTGGGCGGTGAGAAACTGATCCAAAATTAGCATAAAGGGAGGAAAGAAGCATGCTGTGTGATTATTAACATTGTATTTCTGCTACCAAAGGAAGAAATAGCAGAAAATCCAAGGGTAGATGGATTATGTAAATATTATTTTACTGTAAAATCAGGAGGAACTGACCCTTGAGTCAATTCAGCACTGTTTGCTTAATAGCAGCTATGGCATTGCTACAAGATTTTGTTGGGAGAAGCAAGGAACTACATTGTAACAATTCAAGACTTTCTTATCAAGCTTTGTTGAGGTTTTGCTGATTGCAGTAAAACTGAGTAAATTCTAGGTGAGGAGAAAATAATAGCTTATTTTTATACTGTTGAATAAAAAGGAAATGACAGAGAATTGTCCTGTTTATCATAGTTCAAAAAAAACCTGGAAGTTTAAGTAAAGAGACGTAAACAAAAGTTGTGCTCATGGTAGTTTAACCAGCATAGTCTATGTGTATTCCATTGCTATTTTTCAGTAATGACAGACTTTAAATGAATTGATGACCATATACATACTGCTTTTAGGATTCCAAGACTTTTAATGTAAATATGAATTAAAATTTATACACTATGTTGATATTTTTATACAAAATCTTTACGTACGGTTATGTATTCTTATACAGCTCTTGACATATTAAGTGTATTTGGATTGCACCATTATGTTTTGCCCTTACATTGCAGAATCCAAACCCATTAAAGGCTTTTAATGAATTGCCAAGGAAGACTAGATATAGGCAGTGAACAACAATATTTTGGGGTAGTGGGAAGCTTACATTATTTATTTTCATTGTTTTCTATTGGGCTGAGTGACACAGGGGTTTTTTTATTTTTATTATTTTTGTTTTTTGTAGCAAGCAGGCTGTGATCACGTTTTGAATTCAAAGGCAAGGAGAGATAAATGTGGAATCTGTGGTGGTGATAATTCTTCATGTAAAACACTTGCAGGTACTTTCAACAGTGCTCGTTATGGTATGTTTGTTTTGCTTTTTTTTTTACTCTTAATGCACACTTCAATATGGCTTAGAAATTATTCTTTACATTTAAGGAAGCTGGATTTCAGTGTATGTTCTTTAGGGCCTCTATCAACAAAGAATACCTTTGATTTTCAGTCATATTCCCTCTCAAGGATGCAGAGGCAAACACTATGACATACTAACCCATTCAAGTGAAAAAAAAAATCAATCTGTCCAAAGGTCAAAGCCAAAGACATGGATAAAAGGAATGACGAGGTTAAAAGTACTTTAAAAGGATGAATGCTTCCTGCTTTTTACTTTGCACTCTCTGGTCTGAAACTTAGCAGCTGAAGGACCTATTCCAATGTCTCATTTTGGTTGTGTAAAGAGATAGCAAGAAGTTTGTGTTGTGAGCAGTTGATGGGGCTCCTTTTCTCCTAGAGTGAAAAATACAGCCTGTGAAATGTGAGCCTCCTTCTTCCAGAGAACAGGGGTAACAATATTTGTGTTTTTTACCTCCTCACTGACAGGTAGTGAATGACAAACTTCTGAATAACCCTGGTATTTCCTATTTATTGGATTTAGTTTCTCTCATAGAGCTATTGATAGTTCTTCTATCTGTAGTCTTTTCTGTGAAGTATGGGGAGACTGTTGTATGTATGTGCATAGCAGTGCAGTTAAGTATTTAGAACATAGAACATACGGACAGAAGTCTCCAGGTTAATATCAGCCTAGAGGCCCCTTTGTGCTGCTTCACTGGTTGAAAGACACCACAGGCAAAGTGAAAATGATACCTGGAGAGCTGCCAAATAGGACCTTCATAGAACAAAGGGATTGCTGCTGAAGAGGAAAGTATGCTGAGTATCCTGTTGGATTTTCTTCTCCCCTGGCAGTGGGCTCACACCCATTGAAAATTATCAAAAATCTTAAATTATACAGCTACCCTTCCCATACAAATACATGTATTTTTTCTTGTGTCTATCCTGAGAAGGTGCTTATAGATAGCACATGAATTTTGTCACACACGTATTTGTTACAAGTCATGTGAAACTGCGATTATGCAAATATGGTTGAGACTGTCAGTCTCTGCTATTTATCAACTTTCCATTGTCACAGACTTATTTGCTTCAAATTGAAGATGGAGGGGAAAAAAGCCCCCATGTTTTGGGATGAGGAAACACCTGAGTTATTATTTGGTTTTATAGTTAGTTGAATGCTTTAAATTATGTTCAAATTCTTGAAATTATAGGATATAAAAGATAATACTGAGTTATACCAAGGAACAGTACGCTGAACATTTGGGATTATCACTCAGGTGTGCTCAAGTAGGAATACAACCATGCAAACAAGAAATTGTACTTAGCTGATCACTGAAACTCCAGTGTCCATGGGAGACCTGAAACATCCCCAGGCTAATGACTGAAGGCATTGTGTGAGGAAATACTATTTTCCAAAAAAATCCTGAATTAGGATCACGAGCTAAGTATGCTGATGTTCACCTGATCTTTTTCTTTTAACTTCATTTGTTTCCCTTTCAAACTGAAAGGAGTCATTTTACTAAGGCAGAATTTGGAACTGACAATAGCAGCCTGTGGTGTGTGCTTACATTCATGCAGTTACAATGTTGTCAGCAACTGTGTAAACAGCAGTGAAGCAATAATCAAAAATTCATTACAGCAAAATACTAATTTTCTTGGCTTCCATTTTAGGAGATGGTAATCTAATTATGTGCACATTATTACTATGTTGGTTATTATTATTGTATCAGTTTAGAGTATCTGAGGATTTCCTGGACGATTGTCATTCGCAGTGTCCTAGTATGGGATTTATTCCCTTTGTGTATCCTTGACAACATGCTATGCAGCTTTGTTGATAGTTTCCTCCCATATTTTGTCTTCTTTCATTCTATTACCACAAGGTCTTCAGTGTGTGAGATGAGGGGCTTTTTTAACTGTATTTTGGTTTTCTTCCCCGTATGTTGAAAGATTGACCAAACTGTGTATTTATCCAGAGCATGCAGCTTGTCAATTTGCTATAGCAGTGCTGCCCCCAGCTGGTAAATGTGATGGACCTGTAATTAGATTAAGTCTTCATTTAAATGCATGGCATAGTTTTAATAGATTAAAAACACTTGGAAGTTAATGAATTATGAAATTTGTCATGGCTTAACCCCATCTGGAACCAGACAGCCAGTCACTCACTCACTGCCTCCCGGTGGGATGGGAGAGAGAACTGGAACAATAAAAGTGAGAAAACACATGGTTTCAGATAAAGACAGTTTGTTAGGTAAAGCAAAAGCCCCACACACAAAGCAAAGCAAGAATTGGTTCTCCATTTCCCATGGGCAGGCAGGTGTCCAGCCAGGAAAGCAGAGCTCTGTCATGCATAACAGTGAATTGGGAAGACACACACCATTACTCTGAACATCCCCCCTTCCTTTTTTCCCCAGTATTTTGGGCCCAGCATGATGCCATATGGTCTGGGATATCCCTGTGGTCAGCTGAGGTCTGTCTGTATCCCCTCACAACTCCTTGTGCACCCCCAGCCTCCTTGCTGGTGGAGTGGGGTGAGAGGCAGAAAAGGACTTGACTCTGTGGAAGCTCTGCTTGGCAATAACTAGAACATCCCTGAATTATCAACATTTTCCAGCACAAATCCAAATATATATATTTATTATATAATAACACAGCCCTATGCCAGCTGCTGTGAAGAAAATTAACTCTATCCCAGTCAACACAGTACAAAATGTAAAGGGTATGGGAATTTAAATTTTTACCCACAGAGGTGCATCAACTAAAGTCACAGTAACATTGTTATCACAGTGAAATAGGTGGAAAAATTATCAAAATTTTTATTAATACCTCAGATTACGTTTGTATTTATTATGTTTCCAAAGTTTCTTAGCCGCAAGTATTGTTTTGAATTTGCAAATAGCATCTGTGAGAAACAGGTTTGGATTTTTTAACCTAGGCTTATGTGCAGAGTGACTTTTTAAAAAAGTAGATCTTGGTGCGCCTTATTTTGTTATCTGGTGGCAAGGCTACCATAAATAGTACTATGAGATATTACAAGAGGTGATGACTCATTTGTGAAGCATTTGTATTTTGAAGGGAGTGCACTCAATATTTTAAGCAGGAGAAGGTGAATTAGGCATGGCTAGTTTATCAGCTATGTCAACCTATGCATATGGCCTGCAATGCTGCAATATTTTAGTATTTAAGACTAATTCTTTAGCATGCTGTCTTGAAATACTCTTGTGAGAGAAAGGCTACCTCAATTGCATAAACAGCGAATGGAGGTATTTCATGTTAAGCGACTTCCCCAGATTTCTGTAAAAGTTTAAATTTTGAGCAGTCACAGTGTTTCCTGAGTCCCTCTTGATATACTTGACTGCTTTCTAGAGTAGTTCTGCTCTCTAGGGATTTCTCTGAGTCGACTGAACTCATATTAGTGGTAAAGAATTGAGTTCACATTTCTGAACACAGAACATAACACTTCCTAACACATGAAGGCATTCAGCATTGGTTGTCTCTGGTGCACTGTAGGGTTTTGCGAATGAAGTTAAAATGTATTTGCATATTTACTAATATTTGACCATCTTTGTATATAATTAATTTGCAGGTTACAATGTTGTAGTAAATATTCCCAAAGGAGCAACAAACATTGATATTCGACAGCACAGCTACTCAGGGAAACCAGAAGATGACAACTACCTTGGTAAAAGCCTCCTGTGTACAACATTGATGGATAGGTTTTGTGCTCTTGACAGAGAATATACTATTGAGTGTATTATGAGAAGTCTGATAAAGACTTTGGAGAAAATACCTAATTATTTTTATCTTTGTTTGCCTGAGACTCTCTGTAGATACTAGTTTTCCGAAAACATCAGTGAGATGTTGTTAGAGTTTCTAATTCTTAGATGAGTGTGTTCATTCGTCAGAGAATAAGAATTACAGCAGCTTGCATCATTTTGTCAATCTTTTACTTTGTTGTCACAATGTTAATTGAAACACCACAAGTGAACTCAGGAATAATGTGGGTATTTGCTGTTTTGAATCTTGGAAGCCTACACTTTGTTTATAAACAAAGCAGTCTGACCATCAGCAAATTTATCAGTTGTCTCATATTTCTCTTTTTCTATTATGTCTGGGACATAAAGAGTATAAAGGTCATCACAGTATAAAGGTCATCACATGCTGATAGATTTGCAAGTGTGTGTAGGTAACAAAGAATTCATGAGTACATCCTACCAAAAATCTTGGTTGTTCTATTTCATAGTAGTTACATTGTATCTGAAGTGCCTGAAAAAATATTGAAGCATATTTACCTTCTGTCTCTTCTTCCATTGTCATCCTAGCCCACAAACTTCAGAATTCTCCAAATGTTTTCCTTGTCACCTCTTGCCCAGTTGTTACACATGCAGCTCACAAGACACAGAAACAGCCCTTGCTCCCTGACATTAACTTCCATTTCAAATGTAGTAATGCCTGAATAGCATCTTGTACTACAAATTTTACCTTATTTTAAAAATGTTTAACTTGTTGTTCATCTTTATTATTGCAAATTGGTTATTGTATTAAATTACTATCATAAGTGCTTCATAATTTATTTTATTTTCAAGTTTAGTTTTAAAACCCACTTCAGTAGAAGTGGCTGTAGCAAATACAAGGGTGTGGGCTGTAGAATAGGGCAGAAATACCAATAATTATTGTTTCCTTCTACAGTAGCAGAACCTAGCCAAATTTAAAAGTCATGACTTCAGTCAGCCTTTCAGCAGAACAAATATTATTAAATTACTATAATGCAGAGAAAATCCATGGCTGAGAATATCCATGACAACTGCTCAGGTGAAGTTACTGATGATTAGGATTGAATTCATTAATTTGAAACTGTTTGATACAACTTTTTACATTAACTATGTGTTGATGAGATTTTATTGATAGGACCTTTTAATTAAATAGATCTCCAATATTTTATTTCACTTACAGCTTTATCAGATACCCATGGAAATTTTATCTTGAATGGAAATTTTGTTGTAAGCATGTCAAAAAGAGAAATCAATATACAAGGAGCCATTTTTGAGTACAGTGGTTCAAACAATACAATAGAACGAATTAACAGCACTGATAGAGTTGAAGAAGAATTAACCTTACAGGTGCATTTTTACTTTTTTCATAAGTCTGAAAATTTCCTACATGATCATTATGTTTATAATTTTATGTTGAAATTCACTGAAAAACAGCTATCATTTTATCTCAATCAAGGTTTTGTGTGTAGGGAATTTATACAACCCTGATGTGCGTTATTCATTCAATGTCCCAATAGAAGATGGAAGTGATCTGTTTACATGGCATCCTTATGGACCCTGGCAGGACTGCAGCAGGATGTGCCAAGGTACTGTGAAGTATTTTTTCACCAGAACCAAAGACCTAATGGCATTTAGGAAGGGACTTGTCTTAAGTTCTTTTACTTTTCACCCTTACTTGTGAAGAAGAAACTTGTTACCCTCAGTAAACTTTAAGCGCACAGAGCCTTTAAGGACAGTGTAGCTTCTGATTTTTGTTTTTGCTATTTTTAGTACTTATGCAGTACAATTCTATATTCAAACCTACATTTGGAGACATAGGAGCAGTTTATAAAAAAAAGGTTGAATAGAATCTAATACATCCTTTTAAAGTGGTATTGTATATCTGCTAAAGTTGATATCCTGTGAGATCACTGTAGGACAGTGGGAGATGGAAAAGGTGACTGGGAAAAGGTTATTCTCCACCTGGAATATAGTGAGCTGCACAAAGCAGCATGTTTGTGCAGAGTCTGCTGTACACAGCAATTTGTGTTAATGGGGTATCTCAGTTAAATTCCTAAACAATGAATGGAATCCATAAGGCACTCTTATTTTAGCCCTTTATTTACTTCTTTTGGTGCTTTTTCAAGGTATTCGAAGAAGAAGAGTGACATGTATACGTAAAAGTGATCATGTGGTAGTGTCTGATCAAAGATGTGAACTCATACCCGCTGTACCAAGTGTCTTTGAGGAGTGTAATACAGAGTGTGAATTAAGGTAAAAAAGGTTCCTAACTGATGGAGTTATCATGGTCTTATATGGTTTTATTGATTGCTATTGAAAGAAGGTAATTCAGATTGCTTTATCCTCTGTCCCTGCATCCCTCTCTACCTCCCTCATCCTTCCCATCTCTCCTTGTTTTCCTCAAATCTGTTGGTGTAATGACTTTATACGTTATATTTACACCTCTGACTCCACGTAGAGATAGTTTTCTAATTTTTATTGGTAAAGTATAAAATCTCTTGTGAATTGTGAATCTGTTCTATATATTCTGGCACAAAAACTTGTATTGCTGCTTGAAATACATTTTCCACCAGAATTGTGCCCACAACTGGAACTAATTTGAAACAGACTTGTGTTTTTGCACTCCAAGATCACCCACACTGAAGTATTCAGAGGATGAAGAGTTAGAATTATAGCTTACATTTTTCAAAGTCACCTAGGAGATGAAGACAAAAGATCCTTTAAATTTAAAAAGTTCTTTTAAGCCTGTGAGTCAAATTATTTTATATTGCTTTGAAAATTCCAGTCGTGAGATAGTGTTTACCATTTCATCTGTTCCCTAAAATGCATATCTATATTCACATTATAGTTCTTGGTACGTTCTCTGAGTGCTTTAGTTGCCATGGTCATATTTTTTTAAACATAGTTAGCTTTCTACAACAGAAAATTGTGTCCTTGTAGGTGGCACAGTGTTGGGAAAAGTGACTGTACATCAAAGTGTGGCCCAGGACATCGGTCTGTTGAGATCCACTGCATGAAGTACTCTATTGCAAGAGGACTCAGTGCTCCAGTGGATGATAAGTACTGTGCTGACCAGCAGAAACCACCAGCCAGAGAGCCCTGCCATGGTGACTGTATGTTAAGAAGTTGGCACTACACAGAATGGTCAGAGGTACAGATTTAAAACTTCTTTATTGTACCATTATAGTTCTGGCATGCATACAAAATTTTTATTTCTCTATATTTTTTTTAGTTTAATAACTAAAAGGAAGCAATGTTTGACAAATACAGATTTGTAGGATCAGCTAATACCAACCTTTATATTTCAGCAACTTCCTTATATTTTTGTAAGAAATGGTAGCTTGTTTGCAGGTTGGTTTTGGAAGTCAGCAGCAAAGATGTGGTAATTAAAGGTGTATATTTTATTTACAGTCTTAATAATTTAGTTCTGTACAATTTTGGTTTTATTCTTCATTAGAGCTTTGTCTTGGAACTATTATACAAAGTCCTGATTTTATCTCAAATGAACATATTAGCAGTCTGTGGATTAAATGGAGGACACTTTTGTCTGGCACAGTCATCAACAGTTTTTAAGACTGATAATGTGTTTTGGCCTGGTTTTATTGTATTCTGTTTCCTGTTTCATAACTATACACCACAGTGTTCCAGGAGCTGTGCAAGAGGTGTCAGAACCAGAGAAGCTTTTTGTATGAACAACTTGGGTCGTCATCTTCCTGACAGAGAATGCCAGGAACTTCCAAGAGTTGTAACACAGAGTTGCAATGAATTCTTATGTCCAAGCTGGTCGGTTACTGACTGGAGCGAGGTAATGAAACCATGGAAAACTTAAGGTACATTTGGTCCTAGTCATGGATATTAAAATAAGCTGCATTAAGTGTTCAGGGTTTTTATTTTACTTTGGGCCACATGGTTATAAAGGTTCTGAAGTCCTATGATTTGTCTGATACACATCACAGCTCTACAAATGGCATGAGAACTTCTGTAAAACACTCCTAAAATTTTTTTTTCCCTAATTTTGTTACATGAAAATGAGGGAGTAAAGATACGTAAAGTAAATGTATTTGTATTTACTTTTTTATGAAAGAATGAGAACTATACAGCCAACTGTTTAATAGAATTATATTAATTTTATTATAGATTAGATGGATATAAAAGTCATGGACAGTTTAAACATTTTTCCAGTGAAAGCTATGATATATGTTCTATTATTTTAAACAACTATTCTTTATTCTATTGGAAATAAATGATCTGTACATAGTTTTCGTAATTTGTAACTTTTTAATCTTAAGAGTGATTTCTTTGTATTAGCATTTGAGTTAAGTTAACAGGAAATGGAGAGTTCATTAAAAAATAGGGTTTTTTTGGACTACTTACATTCACGGACTATTTTTGTTATTTTTGTGGTTTTTAAAATCCAACAAGTTACTAAAAAAAATTGAAGCCATTAATGCAGATTCATTTATCAGATTCTCCGCAAACTGATGGTTCTAATAATTTTACAGTGTCCTGTGACATGTGGCAAAGGAATGAAGCATCGTCAAGTCTGGTGCCAACTTAATGATGAACAACTGAGAGATGATTTCTGTAACCCAAATGACAGACCAGAATCAGTAACACCGTGTGAACTTCAAGAATGTGCATCTTGGCAAGTAGGGCCTTGGGGATCAGTGAGTACATAAGGATTCCTAGCTTCTTGTTTTATAGTTCAGGCTATGAGCAATCACAAAACAATACTTTTAAAACATGTTAGTTGAATCTTAAGCAGTTGTTTTAGTTGAATTGATTCACATGTTTGTTTGCAGGATGCTGTTGGCTATCTAACTTGTAATTTAAGAACACCCATGTATAAGTTAAATGCCTAAAATAGTAATTGATCCTGAGCCTTAATATCAAAGATGCTTTTGTACGTGAGCGTATTACATCACCAGAATAATGAAAATAAGGGTAGCAAACTGTTCAGATGAATGAGACAGGTAAAAGACCAAATATTTATAGGTGAGTGGGCATATTCAAGTGGTAGCTTCAATTACAATCATAGAAATTTGCTAAATATAGCAGGGAAAAAGTATTTTATTGTTACATTTCATTTTTACCTTCAGTGGTAAAAGATCTGCTATCTCTTTATGTGAAAGTGCTGTTGAAAAATGTGTCCCTGTGTGACGCTCATCTAATGTAAACCAGAGTGGATTTAAAACTCTAGAAAAAAGTGAATTAATTTGTGAAGGAAACTTTTGCCACCATATAGATGAGAATTACTTTGAAAAAATAAGGTACTCAATTTCATGTGGCTTTTTTAAGATCAGATTACTCAAACCAACAGAAGATTATTCAGTGTTTCTTGGATGTTAGTGGGAAATCATAACTGAATAGCAGCTGGTCTTTATTTTATTACATACAACCTGTTACCAAAATATAGAATAAATATACCTTTGTAAATTAAGTATATTTTTAACTTAGACATTTCTTCTATTTTTTACCTTAGAGATAACCGCACTATTGTCTAACATAATGTAGAATTCCTTTTATGTAATCTTTTGATCACAAAGTGATGACTTTCCATTCCTACAAGCTAAATGCAAAAATTTAATAAAAAATTATTCAGTCCCACGATAGAATTCTTATGAATAAAAAATAGTCTTCTGAAATAGCTTGTACAAGCAATTTACCAATCTATGTCACTAGAGCAGAGCTTTTCGTTGCAGTTTTTCCACTGTACCACCCAGTAATAGCCATTCATAACCAGGTTTTTACAAATACTTGTGCTTGAACCGCAACATTTATAGGGATAGGATTTGTGTCATAATATTTTCAACCATTGAATGTTTCATGTGGCTTCTTTGAGTGCAATCTAGTCAAACTCGATAGTGAAGGGAAAGACATTTAACAGCTGCAGCTAGTGATTCATTTGAAGCTACTCTCACTCTTCCCTTTCCATTTCCTCTACTTTCTCTACACCAGTTTTTATTGCTGAGCATGGCATTATAGAGCATGGATTTATCCCTTTGATCCAGTCAGGTCTGCTGCTCTGGCAGTGTTCCTTCCCAGTCTCCTGCCCACCTCCAGCCTACTCACTGCAGGAGGTAGAAAGGGGGTAAGAGAGAAAGCCTTTGTCCTGCACAAGCACTGTTCACTGGTGTGCTGTGGACACTGGTTAAGTACCTGATGGTCTGCCAAAAAGGAAGTTAACACCATCTCAGTAGTCATTCCTATTCATTCTGTAAAGAGTTTTAAAGAAGAAGATGCAATTTAAAATGAAATTTGACTATAAATAGTGCTATTTCAAGTGTATTACGTTCCTGCCTTCCGCAGTGTGCTGTAACGTGCGGACGCGGACACCAGGTGCGCGCAGTCAAATGCGTTACTGGGACGTACCGTGTTATTCTGAACGACGACAGGGAGTGCAATGCTGCCACTCGTCCTAGAGACAGTCAAGTAAGTTAAAAAATACCTCTCTACTTACCTGTTAAAACTGTCTAAATACAACTGTTGTCTACTGGCTCTATGAGGGAACTCGGAGGAAATCACTTCTAAAATGAGAAAAAAGTACTGAAACTCTATGCTTTTCTTCACAAATGTCAAATTTTGCCTAGGGAATTAAGGAAAAGATGGGTAATTTCAAGACTGGATGTTTGAAAGCTGGTATGTGATTGATGAGTTAGGGTATACGATTTCAAGGAATCCAAAGGCCTGATTATTTGGCAGTGGGGGAAGCTCCAACGTGTAGAATATTATAAGGACACTGCTTGCCATCCTGCTTAATAAATAATAGTACCCAACCAGCTTCTTTAATAAAGTTCTAAATATAAAAGCCAGTTAATTGGTATAATTTATTTCTGCTTACATGTGAAAACACTGGGTTTGAGTATCCTTTGCATTTTTAATTGTGATGCCTGTTTGGCTACTGACTGAAACTGGGCAAATTTGTGTTCTCTGTAGCTGAAGGTATAAAGGACAGGGCAGCACAGGCACCTTCTTTGCTTGGTCCTCGTGTGCTGCCTGTGGCTCTGAAGCAGGACACTGCAATGTCTATGCTCCTTGTCTCCAACAAGTTGGCCAACACTGTTCTTTCTCAAAGTGCCAATATTATTAGTTATTACTAATGCAGTTTTAAGATCAAGTAAATTTTCTCTGACACTCATTTTAAAACAAAACAATTCAATGAAAGGTCTTTGAATAATTCCAGGGAAAATGTAAAAGATGGTATTTATGTGTTAATTAATGCTGGCTTACTGTAATGGTAGGATCTAACCATTTGCTTTTCATTTGGCTCTTCCAAAATGTATGTTTCAAAAGCTTTTTTTTCCCTCACCCCCACAGGAATGTGAATTACCCTCTTGTCCAGAAAATACAAAATTATGGACTACTTCACTTCCTCTAGTTCATGTGGGGAAGGTGACCCAGTGGAGATATGGATCATGGACTCCAGTATGTAATGTAGCAGTCACACCTTGCAGAGCAGTCCTCTACTCATTCACCCATTTTTCCATAAAGCTCTCATTAATATATTTTTCAGACTGAAGTCTGCTGGGAATAGATTAAAAAGGAATTCTAATATTTTCTTAAGAAAAGAAACTGTTCCTTAAGGAGCAGATAGACACTCCCAGGAAACTGTGCCTCCAATCCACCAGAAAAAATAATAGGAAAAAAAGCAGAATTCTAGGAGCTGGGGTTCTGAGCTAAATAGTTTTCATATGATTGACACTGCACTAGGAAGTGGTTTTTGAAATGTAATTTAAAATATTTCTGAGTATGGATATCATCTTTGATTTTAAAATATGATTTACATGCGTCTTCAATGTGAATAGTAATACTGAACAGTTGGAGTCTTTAGAGGTCTAATTTGACTTTTTTTTTTTTGTAAAATAAGCATTATTAAAATGGTTCCTACATAAATTTTCTTCAATGGAAGCTTTTTGTTTTGATAACTTGATAGCAATGTGAAAATTTAAAATTACCTATAAAATTAATCCCTTGAGCAATTTAACAAAGCATATAATGCAATTATATTTTTGCACAACTGTTTTAACTAAATAGCTATAGAGGGTGCATAAACTGAGGCTACTCATCAGTTCTTCATTAAATCCACCTTGAACTTCTCAGCTATAAAGGCATCAGAAGGGGCTCAATGGAATCTGCTAATAGAAACCATAATGGCAAATGGATAGTTAATATTGGTTTTTATTTTAACAGTTGATGTAAATATTGCATCACTTAGTAATAACTAAAGTGTTCTGGAAGTTACTGATGTTTCTGTTGTTGCTTGAAACTGTAGAATTATTCCATGTTATAGTTCAAGTGCTGTTTGTTTATATATGCTGAAATTCTTCATGAGAATTAAGGCCATCCAACTCAGTTCCACACTAACAGAAGTTCTTAAGGCCTAAACCTTTTAGCAATATTTCACTTTCCTTTCTGAATGCATGGCTCTATTAGTGTGAAATGGAAATCTGATTTAATTCTAAAGTCAAGCTGATACTAAGCTATGTTAGTATTTTAGATGCTTGTATGATCTTGTTTTAGTCTCCTAAAGTGTGATGGCCTTGAATTGTTCTCTGACAGTGCTCTGCATCCTGTGGGAAGGGTGATCGTGCTCGCTATGTGAGTTGTAGAGATGCTCATGGAGAAATAGCAGATGAATCTTTGTGTGCTCATTTACCACGACCAGCTGAAATTTCAAGCTGCTTTAGCCCATGTGGAGAGTGGAAAGTTGGAAATTGGTCCCCTGTAAGTATTAATTGGAACTTTTTTTTAAATGTGTTTATTTAGATTATTGGCCAAATCTCTGTTTAGTACATATTTTGTGCAAGCATGATTGAAATTGCATCCCTTGAAAAAACAAAGTATGTTTGTTCTTGTCAAAAGTAAATATAAAGGTATTTGTTTATTAATTATCAACGTTCTGTGACAAACACCGTGTTAATCTTTTGGTCAGTGCACAGTTACGTGTGATAGTGGAATAGTAACAAGACAAGTCATCTGTGTCAACTATCATCAGCAAATTAATGAGAATTACTGTGATCCTGAAGACCGACCTCCTAAGGAACAAGAATGTAACATGCCACCATGTCCACCAGTTTATCATCATGTTCCAAAAATACATGACCATCCAAGCCATTTTCCAGAGATAGGTTACCTCCCCGTGCACCCTCCACAAGACAATTTAAACCAGTGGAACCGTCCTTCTGTGGGAGGATATCAGTGGAGAACTGGACCCTGGGGAGCAGTAAGAAATTTCTTTAGAATATATTAATTTGTTCTGTCACATGTGTGTTAACATTTCTGGAAATGTTATTGCAGTACAGATTTGATCAAAAGAGAAGTACATTAATTTAAAAAATTATTGTTGTTCTTGTTCTTATTGTTGTTCAGAATATATTAAATTCTAAGTGTAATTTTTCTGTGATTTCAAATTTAAAGTTTTTCTACATAGTAGTCATTTTTATTTGAAGATTTCAATTTTGAACATTAAGGTTTAAAACCAATCTGTTCTAACCAATGTATTTTACATTTTTCTGATCATGCAATGGCAAAATGTATGTTTACCTGTTTTGGTAGTGCTCTAGTACTTGTGCAGGTGGATTTCACCGTCGAGTTGTAGTGTGTCAAGATGAGGAAGGAAGAAGTGCCAGTAATTGTGATGAGGCAACAAAACCTTCAGAGTCGAGACACTGTGATTCTGGACCCTGCCCACGGTGGAACTTTGGGAACTGGGGAGAAGTAAGAGCATTTCACTTACAAAGGGGAACGTTGTTTACCATACAAGCTTAGAAGTAGAATCTTAATTTTGTGACTGTGAGTGGAACTGAATACCTTGTTTTTACTTATTTAATAGAGTTTAAAATTTAAAAATTTAAAAAGAATGAATTTCAACCTGTTTAGCTAAACTTTATTCTTTGATCAAATCCAGAACTGTAGTGTAAATATGAGTGATGTAAATATACATCCAAAAGAAGTAAGTATTGTGTGATGCTAAGGATGTACAACATCAGCAAATCATGTAGTTGTTGTACAACATGTATCTTGAGACATAACAAATTATATTCTATTACAAAAAGCTGGATTGTATGCAGAAAAACTGCAGTGTAATAGCTAGTCTGAAAAAAAACTGGGCATAAGAAGCTGCAGAGAAACTTTATTCCATGTAATTTCATAGGTCCTAACAATAGTAGCTGCAAGTAGTAGTAGTTGCTAGGTGGTAGTTACAAATTAGAAGTATGGAGATAGGATCATGCGTCTAAAAGTTGTGCCTGGATTAGAACATTTTGATGAAACATTTTATTGGACAAAGAACAGTTTCTTCATGCTGTGTGATGTCATATCTTGACCACATATTCTTGCTCAAACGCTATAGAAAGAATTAAAGCTGATTATTTTTGCACTTATTCTAATCTAACCTCTTGTGATTCTTGCCCACTTTTCTTATTCTTGAAAATCAATGACTGGAATTGAAAAAAGAAGAAAAATTGGTTGAGTGACTTTTTTATTTTACCTTTTTTTTCCCCTTGTGTTGGCCAGATTTAGCCATTCAGTTCTCAAGGTCAGTCTAAATGTCATTTTTTCTGTCCATAGCCATAGACTTGGGGTACAGTTCATGCAGATGCTGCAGTTTTTTTCTAATTTAGAATCCTTGAGAATACAGTGAAAAGCTTTGAACTATTATAGATTGGTTTTAAGAGCTCATTAGGAATGAAAACTGGTATTGAAGAATTACAGGCAAACTGAAACCCAGAAAACACATCCTATAAGTATTTTTCACTTAGTCTGTATAGATTAGACTGTGTAAAAGTGTTCCCAGTGTCTGAGTTTTCTGAGCTTTTCTGCCCACTGTCTGGCAGGGAAAACTAGTTTTAAGACAAATTTCCATGTTTTCCTCTCACTAAAGAAAGAGACCTATGCACATTTTTTCTCACAATTACTTGTCCCAAATAGAGTGTCTGTAACTAAGAACTTAAAGGTAGTTTGGTAAAAGTTTTGGTGAGAGAATTACATGAGATTAGACTTTAGGTCCTCATTCTTGACTAGTGTCCAGGGACTGTGGAAATAAACATAGTAAATAGTATGATGTTCTGATTATTGCTGTATCTTTTGGTTTCATGGTATGTGATGACTCTGTTATTAAAATTATTGCGTGTAAAATTATGTGTTTCAGTGCACTCAAACTTGTGGAGATGGAATAAAGACAAGACTGGTGATTTGTCAGCTTCCCACTGGCCAAATGTTGGGTGATCAAAACTGTGAAATTCTAGACAAGCCACCTAACATGGCACAATGTAATGTGCATTCTTGCCCTGGTGATGTTTCTTGGCATCGGGGACCGTGGAAATCGGTACGATAGCATTCACTAGTATTTTTTGCTTTCTTGTTCTTTCTGTTACTCTATTTCCCCTTGTCTTTTAAAAGATTTTATATCATTATTTCATTTGATAACAGTGAAATAATAATGCATGTAGAATATAGTCTATGTAGTTTTATAAAGAAATTGTTCCTGCAGTCATAGCATGAAATGAGAAGTGGCCACTTCCTTCAGTGGGAACAGTATCATGCTCTGTAAAATATCATAGGGAATATTTTGAAAATTACCAGAAATCATCATAGCTGATAACAGTACCTAATAGATGGTCTATTTTGAAGGGTTACCATATGATATGTGTTTAAATTTAAAAGTTTATGCTGTAAGTTATGCTGTAGCATTATCTGCATATTTATATTTGCAAAAACACCCCAAACTTTTTAGGGCATAACTTTTTTCGTATAGTATATTTAAGTATAAAATAACTCACACCCATGTATATTATACTCTGTCATCAAACATTTTACTCCATATTACCTGTACATTTGTGTATAAAAGTTTATATTAGTGATTTTAAAACAGGGACTAATTAAAGTTATCTATGTATAATTGTGTATGTAACTATAATATGTTATTGTCTACATGTCTCTGTCTATTAAGGTGTAAAAATGCCTACTGTAATCACCATTAATCTTTAAAATTGCCACTAGCAGATTATTAACAGACTGAAGTAATCATAGCAAGCTCTGCAATATAGAGCACATTATATTTCCCAAGCTGTGAATTTGACAACAATATTGGTTATTGTGCTAAATTCTAAGGAGAATAATGGCAATCAAAGGAGGTTGGATCCAGTTCTGGTTCCATCAAAATCAGCAAAAAAACCTGTCATTGACATCCTTGGGAGATGGTCTGGGACAACAGTTGTTTGGGTTTTTTTATTAATAAAATTATGTAATTTGTCTCTTTGAATTAATATGGCAGCATTTAAAAAATACTGTCCAATTTCAACTATAACAACTGCTAATGTTTATATAAGCTATTCTAATTTATTGCAAAGAGACTGTAAAATGTAAGTTTGAATTAATGATTTACCACAGTTATCTCTTTCTTCCACTATGCAAAGCAGAATTTGAGTTTGTGTTTAGCAGACACCAGATTATCTTATTTAGGCATTAGCTAAATAATTGGCAGTGACTCGCTACCTATTGTACATCAGGTGCTTAGAAGACAAGCAGGGTTCAGCACACAGTTGACTTTGAACTCAAGGTTTATTTTCCTTTTAGATCAAGAATTATTTACAACCTGTATGTTCCCTGAGTAATGCAGTTTGCCCTAAATTAATAGATTACCTGTAAATTCTTGTATTGTAGATGTTTCATATAGCTTAGTTTTATGAAGATTTTCATGTTGGTTTATATCTCAAGTGACATAAAAACCCATTTTTTATCATGGTTTCTATGTATCAGAGAGAGGCCTCTTTTATATATGATTGCAAGCTCTGTGGTTAAGCCATGAAAGATTTAATTTCATCTTATGCTGCAAAAACAAACATAGCAGATTCAGGAAATAAAAGCAGGCTCAAATATTGAATATGCTGTCACATTTTAATAGTTTAGCTAGTTTGGATGCTGCTAACACAGAGACTTAGTTGGTTTTTTGTTGCTGTTTAAGCAGAGCAAAATTAATTCATTGAGGATGATTATTAGGAAGGAGCGGTAGAAGGTTTAGTCACAGGAATGTTGTTGTAGCCTAGCACAAACAGCTTTGTTTAGCCATCATTGACTAGTGATTTGTTAGTTTGGCAATAGATCATGTCCTGCCTATCTTACACATTTCTGGCATAAAATATGCTCTAATATAGGGAACTGTTAATGACTGGACGCTGTCTGGCTGCTGAAGTCCTCAAGCCTGTCACATCGACACTTACCCCATCTCTATAAGATCACAAGAACCAGACAAATAATTATTTATATTTTTCATAAAAGTATTGAATAATGTTTCTATGCCAGGACAGCAGTGCATTGAGCTTTTGTGTCTGCTAGTGAGAGTCTAGTGTTAAAACCTAAGCAGAAACTGAGTTGTGAGACTACATGATCTTGGAAGTCTTTTCCCACCTTAATGATTCTGTGATTCTAGCTTCTTCCACAAGCCATCACTATATATTTGAGAACAGACTTTTAGCACTATGCCTTCTAAGTACATTTCCTTCAGTTATTGATTAATTTTACACAACATAATTACAATAAAACATGGCTTGCAAATGCACAAAAGGTCCCTTGCCAGGAAGGCTCTGTTCATGATTTGAAGCCAGGATTTTGGTTGATGCTTTGTGCAGTTTAGCAGCTGTTGGCTGTTACACTTCATTGTGTCTGTCAGTGGCTACTGGAGTTGACCCTCACAAAACTTAAAGGTTGTGTACTCCTCTGTTCCTGGTTTCTGCAGTTGTCCAAATCGATGTGAGGCAAGTAAATTTCAAATTCTGAAGTTTTGTACCTTTAATTTTTATAACTTTTCTAAAGATTTTAGGAAGCTTGGGCAGGAATTACGCTGGAGGAATAGAATAAGCTATTCATATGTGGAAAGACAATACCTTCAGGCTTTACATAGTGAGGAAAGTTTGTTCACATTTTTGGACAACAAGAATTTTCATACCTTTAGGAGTTTGACCTTATTTTTGGTCCCCTGTACTTTTTCAGTGCCTGCAAAAACCCTTGAACATCCAGGCACCAAGCAGCAAGGTTTCTGATTAGGCAATTGGTGGTAGCAGTTGATGTTACCTTGGAAGCTTTATATTTTATTTGGGCATTCATTCTTGTAAAAGTGTGGGTAGCTACCTAAATTTTATCCTGAAAATTTTAAGCAGATATGTCTTAACTTGAAATATGTTTGGTTCTCATCCTTTTTTGTTTCTTTAGTAAGAATACATAGCTCCTTACAGAAGATAATTATATTTTGTCTGAAATGTTTATAAAATAAAGATTTTAATTATTTTTCTTTTCCTCACCGTTAGGATTTGTATGTAATTCATAAGTATTACTTGTGTTTTCAGAGAAAATAGGCATAAAAATAATGGATTATTTTCAAGGTTACCCTGAAGTCTCAGAAATGTGTTACAGCTGTTACTTACTACCCTTCAGACACATAATGTAATATTCTCTAAAGTGGCTGTCTTTCCAGTGCCTCAGTTTTCTACTTACTTGCTCCAGAATATTTTAGATGTAATTCTGTCTTTGCAGTAGTGGAAGAAATCTACTATTACTTTTTATGAATATGAATCTATTTTTTAAAAATAGTCCCAGTTCCCTTCCAGTGTTGTTACTGCCAGGCATCCCATTGACCTCTCCAGGAGCAGAAGCAGGCCAAACTTGCATAAGTAAAATATTTATTTGTTTTCATTTTAATGCAAAAATTCTTGCTATGTATGATAAGTGCCTTCATTCACTTTTTCTATTGTGTAAAAAGTATTTATATCTTTAAAAGTAATCTTTTATATTAAAAGGGAATTCAGAATCCGTGAACTTGGTTTTCAAAACCACCTTCAGTTTTTTACCTCTCCTGCTGCTGCTGCCTAATGTTGAACTTCAAAATACCTCATTGCCAATACAGCACATTGAATTAATATCCCACTGCCTGAAATCTTGATGTTAGCATCTGCTATTCATTTTTTAAAACTTTGGAAACGGGAGGGAGGCCTTATTAGAGATAACTGATAACAGATGTCACTGCCCAAATAATGTCATAAAACAGAGTTGAGATTTTGAATTTCTTTTAGGGTCGTTCTGATAAAAATGAATGAAAATACTTGTTTCCAAATTTCAAAACCAAAATATTTGTGTAATGTTCATCAAGTTTAGAGGAAATTTCTCCTGTTTGGTGCTATGTTGCCTGTATAGCTTGAAATAATAAATAAGTTATAATGTATGTGTAATAATTTAATTTAATGACTGTGTCTGTGAAATACAGTTGCATTTTAACACTTCTTTTTCATGCATGTTGTGTGGCTTTGTGTTTATATTTATTGTGCTCTTTATTAAGGAATGTTAATGTTTAAAGTCCTTAAAAAAATAAAGGGTGGGACAGGTACTAACCACTTTTGCTGAAAGTGAGGGTTTTCTTTAACCTTTGTGTTGAAATTAACTTCGTATGATACTTAAGTGACATTGCTTTCATGGGGAAAGCTCTTATACTTGAACAGGAAAAAAAATATTGTTACTGATGAAAGCAGCAGTTGATGCCATTGATCAACTGGACTGACATAGATAGTTGGCACATGGTCTTTGATGGTAAAGCTAAGAGATCCCATCTCCTGAATCTTTTGCTGGAGCTGTAATTTTATGGCCCAGTCTTGCTTTCACTTAGTCAGTGATAAAACTGACTAAGAGAAGAATGAGGATCATAACACAATGCCCAACTCCTAATCTCAAAGACATAACACAGATTTTTACATTCCTAAAACACTTTTGCAGAAAGAGGTTTGCAGAGCTTTCAGACCCTCCATTTAGAAAGAGGACAAGTAAGGGTGGGAAATAGTCAAAATAAAAGCAATAAATAATAATATTAATAATAGTAATAATATCACACACTCACAAAACCCCCCCCCAAACACAAAACCCCAACAAACAGAAAATAATGAAAGGGGAAAAGAAGCAGGTAATGCTTAATACCATGCCTATAAATACATACAGCTATTTAATGAGAATGAAAGGAATGTAAAGATACTGGTGTATTTATTAGAACTTTCAGAAAAGTTGAAGAGTTCTAGGTGGTCAGGTCCTTGTGAAAATCATTCTGAGCTGCTCTGTTTGTATGTGGCAGCTTTGAAAACCCCAGTCAGAACACTTAAGTGTTGGTTCAAAGTGGTTTTGGGACCCAGATTTAAAAGTTATTACACATATATTAAAGTATTAGCATTTCCAAACATTTGTGAGGGTCAATACATGGATATTTTTATTACCTGGCATGGGTTAGGAAACAAACAATATGTTCTGTAGTTCTGTATTGCAGGAGTTCCTAGTCCTGTCTTTGAAAACCAGTAATTTTGGGAGACTGGTGTCTCCTCTTAGACAGGCTGCTCTATTGATCAGTTTATATTCTAGCATGCATCTATTTATGGCCCTTTCACTTCAGTGACAGCAGGATTAAACACTTAGATTTCCTGCTGAATCAGTCCTTCAGAAGCTTCCATGCCTGCTCATATTTATGTACAGGAAATGTAATTTTGGAAATATTGATTGTTAGTAAATTCAAAATATGGAGAAAAGTGGCTTAGGTTGAAAGAAAACTGGATTTCAACATGTAAAGGTAGGTAAAATTTTGCACTTACCATCTAAAATATACTCATATTTTCATGCTAAATTAATATTTAATATAAATGGGGGGGGGTAATTGTTCAGGTGATATTAAGTGCTATAGAAAAAGTGATATTTTGTATGCTTCTGAAAAGTTGAAAAAATTTCTGACCATACTATATTGTTCCAGCATATATTGCTTTGTATTTCCAGTTTTTTAAAGTTCAAATACAAAATCTTAGATTTTAATCAAATGAAAAAATTGACATGATATGAAATGATACTTTTTATAGGGCAGAAAGGCACACAGAGCTCATGTATTTGTCATTCCTTTAATATCTGAGCTACTGTTTTGCTGTTGCTAACATGACTAAAAATGATAAATCAGAGCTTGCACTTGCTGGGATCGAGCATTTCTTTTGCTCATATTTAGATTTTTGCAAACTCAGCTGAAACTAATTTGTCCAATGCTGTAAGACTGTCTTATGTCTATTTACTTTTGTAATTGGTTAATTGAAAAGACCCTGTCTCTTAAGATAATAAAATGAAATTTTAAATAGTTAAAATATTACAAGGAAATGCTTTTTAATTGTGCAACCCCTTTGTGCAGATGTAGCTTCCGTAACAGAGATCCTCCGTCATGTTAAAAATGTGTTCCAACTTTCATTGTGAAGACCTGTGAACAAAGTGTCCCTCTCAAGGGGACAAAGTTACTTTTCAGTGAGAGTGCAGATTATGTCATTCCAGTGCATTTGTTCAGTTTTCCCCAGCTTCTCAGGAGGCTGGAGGCTAACCTACCTGTGATACAGTCTGTTAAACTGTGTCTAGTTTTTGAAAGCAATAAATTGATTAATGTTGGGTTGCTGTTTGGTTTTCACGGAGGTTTGTGAACACAGCTGCTGGATGGACACAGATACACATCTGTTGTTCTCTATGTGAAAAATGTGTCCGGAAATTTATCCATTTATTTGAAATAGAGAGAAAACCCCGGCATTTCTTTTTCTCATGCTGAGTTTCCTTAAGGTCTCCTGTCCCCATTTCTGCCACCCTTCTTTCTTGATGCTTGCACTTTACTCACTGTCTCCAGTGCTGTCTGAAGTGCTGCTGCCTTCATTCCAGTGCTGCTTGAAAGTGTTAGTATTGCTACATGGCTGTAGGGTACAGAAAGATGAGACTTGCTGAAGTCTGGCCAAGTCAGCAGTTCAACGTCTGCAATGCTGTAATGGTGAAAGTGTCCATATGAAGCTCATGCAGAAGATATCAAAGACACAAAGCAGGACTGCAATTTTGTAAATTTGACACAAACTTCTACTTGTAGATTAGATTTTCAAAAAGACCTAGTTAGAATCTAGCTTTGTTCCTGATTGTCACTGATTTCAGAAGGAAAGATAAGGCAGAATTGTTTGTTGGGGATGTTGTTTTTTTGGTTTTGTTTTTTTACTTACTAATGTTTCTGTATTTTCAGTTGTGATTTGTCTCAGCCATCTGTCTGTTGTATGTATCATTCAACTGAAAGATGGTAAAAGTTAGGTACTCATACCAGATAAGTTCCTGCAAGAATGCTGGCTGAACACTGTAGTTTATCTGTTCTCTTACTCCCAGCACTCAGTAAGCTGATCATACTTTTCATTGTTTTAATATATACTGGCATGAATGACAGTGTTAATGTTGCTTGAATGAGGGCTCCTGGTGAAGTTCCTAGCAGAGATACATGCAGAACTTTCAGTGACAAACTTAAGACTGCACATGAGGTAGCTGAGCCTGCCTAAAGGCTGCTGAAAGGAGGCAGAAATACCTCTTGGTTTCCTGATTCTCAGGTGGTAACCAGACAAAATGGACTCAAATCAAGAGCATGTAAGGCAGGAAGAATAACCACACAATTCAATTTTTACTGTAATTGAGAGATGAAATGGAAGATATAAAGGAAGAGGTAAATGAGATGGCAAATACGATATGTCATCACTGTTGAATGAGAACTCATGAAAATATGATTATTACTTTTAAATTTACACCCACATTAACATCTCCATAATCCATTGTTCTTGTATTACTGTAAAAGCTAAAAGCTTGTTTGAAACTCTAATTGTGTTACATGAGTTGTGTAGGTGAAACAGAGAAGGTTGCTGACTGGAAAAGCTCAGTCTCATTTATGAGATACCTGTAGACAGAGTAGGAATACACAGCACAGTGAAGCCTGTCTGAATGTCACAGTAGGTGGGGAGCTGAGCATGGTAACTCATGGGGAGTTGGTCCGCCCACGAGCATGATCTGGTTTTCAAATGCTCTGTAGCTGGCATCAAGAAGGATGTCAGGCTTTAGGCAGTGATGGGCAGAATAGCGGTGTTCATCTTGAGGGCTTTCAGAGAAGGACCTGGTCATCTGTTTTGCTTGTTCTGAACTTGGGGAGATGAATAGTATTTGAGATGTCACAAAGGTAGGCCAAATTAAGACTTACTCACAAATCTAACTGGAATGAATAAAAGACATTCTGTAGATGATCATTGAGTGGAATCTCAAGGGTTCTGGTTTTGATTTTTCCAACGGCTGCAAAAAATACGGTTGTTCATCTGACGTCCAGGCAGATTGCCATTTTCTAGCATTAAGGATACTGCCAGCTGCACTGGACAAAACAATTCAGACCATGTGGTGTCAACTTAAAAAAATATCATCTAAAGCTTCTCAGCATCATCAGCAGAGTGTGGCTTCTTCAGACGTGAAATCCTTTTACCTTCAGTGTATATGCTGATGGTTCTGACTTTGTTTTAATCAGGATGTCTTTATGTTTAAGAGGAATAGCACATTCCTAGTAGATGCCGTATATATCCTCTCATAGCAGTTTTTCCTTCCTGTTATCCACATCAGTCCTAAAATCTGTCTTTAATCCTCTTTATTCGTCCATCATTCCTACCTTTTCTGAGTTTGTATGTAGATGTATGTAGCTTCTCATTTATGTCCATCTGTTAAATAGATATGCTTCAGCATGCTTGGAAAATGGTTATTCAGGAGTTTTCTGTTACCCTTCAGAACAAAATTATCTTAAAAGGAGTCTAATAGAAGCTGCTTTTTTATGAGCATACAGTGCTCAGTCCTGACAGAAAAGGTGTGGCTGGGGCAGTGGCCGGGTTAGATGACCTCAGAATCACAGCAGTCTCTGTGCTCAGCTGCCACTTGCAGAATAGCTGTTAGGTTGTGCTGCAGGGCACTCCAGAGTCTCCTACACACCCTGGGATTGTCTGGAGAGCGCTGGTGTTAACATCCACAGTACACACCTGGAAGCCCTGGAAAACAATGTGGATGGTAGAAACTTGGTGTGTGCCTGCTTCTCAGCTTATTACACAGCCAGAATATGTGGCTAGACTGAAGGGGGGAAGTAAAAGTCCCTGTTGGGCTGACAGGAGAAGAGGATTTACTGCCTTCTTTTGTTTCTGAGTTAAAAAATTCCAATATTAGATGATGATACTTGGAGCAGATTGTCCTCTGGTCCATTCCACTGAGGGCAGTGGGTAATGGCAGATCTTTTGCACAGAGGCTGTCCTTCCTGAGCTGATGTGCTGAAGAGAATGGCTTCTGTAAAGTAAACTTAAAAATTTCCCTCATAAAAAATAATGAGAACTGGCTTCCAGCAGTACTTTTCATTACAAAAATCAAGCATTCTATACCACACTTGTGAGTTTTTTAATTAATTCCAAGTAATTGAGGTGAAATTGTTGGGGAGGAAAAAGTGGTCTTCAAGTGTAAGATTTTGAAGTAACGCTATAAGTTTTACATGGAGCAGGACTCTTACTTGAAAGCTATCTGAATACAGAAGAGGTGTTGTCATAAGTACTGCAATTCTGATGCAAAAATAATGATACTTTCTGGATGAAGTTTAGCCCAACATTAACTAGAAAGACATTATTGTAATCTCAGAATATAGTTATAAATTACTCAGGTCATAGAGGAAGGAGGATGACTTTCTTCATATGTTAGAATAAAGTGGTTCTGGGAGTCTTAAGCCTGCCTACATACTTTCCTATAAAAATATCCTGACAGCTCACAGCAATATATTGCTTATATTGGATGGATAAGGATCCGGGGTTAAAACTGAATTTCAGAATGTGTAAAAATTTTTCTTTATAATTAAGGTGAGGCAAGGTGAGTGTGGAACCATAATCCAGGTTTAGCAAGGATTCAGAAAGGACTATCAGGAACTGGTGACTTGTACTGCGAAGTCTCTCTGTAGAGCTTGAACAGAAGAATATCCACATTTTTGACTTCTCTCTGCCTGAAGCCTGGGAAAGAACAAAAGATGAACCTCCTGCAAGTGAGGCTGTAGCATCCCTGTCATTGAAGACCAGACTGACAAACTGCTGTCAGGAATGGTCCATGTATAGCTGATTCAAACTGAGCAGCATCATGGATTGGGTGATGTCTGTAAGTCCTTCTTAGCCTAGCCTTCTTCCCTTCCATTTCTATAGCTGCATAAGCACATTCAGAAAAGTGGCAAAGCAGACTTAACAGACTGCAAATGGAAGGAGGATTTAATCAAATCAAGATATTTTCTGAACATCAGAGGAATGTGATATAGCACTGAACTTTTGAAATCAAGCCATACTCGAAGAGATAACTTTAAAATATCTTCAGTGTAACTTCTGTAGTTGACATAGGTATAACTTAGATGTAATGGTAAATCATACACACGCTTCTTGGAGTTCAATCCACTCTTTCTTAGGAGTAATGGAATGTTTGATCCTTGGTCCTTTCTGGGTGCACGAGCTAATGGCACAAGTGTTTGTACTTGTTTTAGTGAAGAATTACTGACTCGGAATCAAAGAATTCAGTAGGACCTAATTACAGGGTCTGTTTTGCTTCTTAACAGTTGTCAATATACTTAAAGGAATTAACAACTCTTTGAATGCTTTTAGCTGACAAATGCATATTGTGCTCAAGCATCACAAAAAGCCCGGGAGAGGTGCAGCAAGCAGAAGAGGCAGACACAAGAAGTTCCAGTTCTAATACAGCAAATGAGAAGTTGAAAGTAATTCTCAACTAAGCAATGTTCAAAGTATTGTTTTATTAATGTCTTGTGCAGTCGTAATCCCAGTCTACTTCTAGAATATTAAAAGAGTCCAAACAGGCTTTTGGGCCAACTGGACTTCAAAATGGAGTTTGCCAGACAACTCAAGAAACTACCATGTTTAGTCCTGTTCTAAACTGAACTTTCTGACCAGTCACAGAAGTTCCTGACCAAAAAAGGGCAGAAAAAGGAAGAAAATACCTTTTAAGGTTTGTAATATATTTTCTCCTTTTTCAATGCTGCTGTTGTGGCTTAACCCCAGTAGGCATTGAACCCCACACAGCCACTCCCTCCCTCCCCCTTGGTGAGATGGGGGAGAGAATTGGAAGGATAGAAGTGGGAAAACTCATGGGTTAAGAAAAGTAATTTTCATAGGTAAAGCAAAAGCTGCACCAACAAGCAAAGCAAAACAAGGAATTCATCACCATTTCCCATGGAAAGGCAGGTGTTCAGCTATCCCCAGAAAAGCAGGGCTACATCATGCATGATCATTTCTTGGGAAGACAAATACCATGACTCCACATGCTTCTCCTCCCTCCTTCTTCCCCACAGCTTTTATTGCTGACCATGATATCACTTGGTCTGGACTGTGTGCCCCTCAAAACCACTTTTGCACCTCCAGCCTCCTCACTGGCCTCGACACTGTGTGACACTGTTCAGCAATAACTAAAATATCCATGTGTTTTCAACACTATTTTGGTCACAAATCCAAAATCTTGCACTAACTACTATGAAG
>VZRS01000507.1:312905-372266 GCA_013398055.1 Ifrita kowaldi | reverse complement strand
TTTTTTTTTTTTTTTCTCCCCCCCCCCCCCCCCACATTTGAATGCATTTCTAGTAGCTGTTATGCTGCAAACTAAAAAGTGACCATGCTGGAAATTTTGGAGGTCAAGCTTGCAAAACTTAAAAGGTGACAAAAGATGTCAAAGACTTTTACTCTCTGTTTATAATCTCTAGAGGATTTGCTTGTGTATTGTAGACAAAAGCGCTGGTGGAGCTCTGAGCAGGTACCTATTGGTAGGATTGTCTCTACATACTTCTCTACATAGTGCATAAGATGTTTAATAAATCCTTATTATGAAATATCATTTTTAAAAACAGCTTTTTAAGAACAGAAATGCAAAGGAATTTCATGTGGAAGTAAACATCTTGCAGGTAAAATCTTTTGACAACAGTGCTTATAAGAAGTTCTATATGGAAGATTTAAACTATCTTAAAAACTTGAAGCATCTTTTCTTGTTAAAGAAAAGATAAGAATCAAAATAAATCTCATTATTCTTCTACCAAACAGGAAGCAAGATAAGAAAATAAAACTCAGCATTCTCTTACAAATATGCTTTCTCATATTTAAGAAAATGTACAGATACTTCAGGAGAGTGCTGTCATTTCTAAAGGTGTGATTACTATTTTCTACATGCTAAAAATTTAATAACTTTTGTTATTTATGCAAACATATAAAGATGAGGAAGAGAGAAAAAACCCAAAAATTATGTATAATACCCAAAATGGTGTGCACAAGAGCCTGTCTCTAACATTAAACAAAAACCCATTTTGTGCATTTGTGTTATATTAATAATCTGCCATGCTAAATTTTCTAGGGCAACCCCCCTTGAATATGAAGACTCTGAAGTCTCAGGGACACAGTGCTATAGAAGTGACAACTGTTAATATGTAAAACATTGGTTGATGCTCTGCAGAACCCAGATTATATTAATGCAGTTCAGATATACATATTCCTCTGTTAAGCTATATTGAGGGAAAGCTGACAAATATATGTTTCTTTCAAGTGTTCTCATATGTAGCTGCCAAAATCAGGAATTAGTGGAAGTGGCTCAGAATGTGCTTTTAGCACAAATATAGACTTTCAAAGAATGAGGGCGAATTTTCCTTTGCCAGCAAACATTTGTGTATTCCAGCTGGGTATTTAGAGCTCTGCACTACAAACTCATTGTGTTTCACTACGTTCTCCAGCTATTTCATAACTTCTTCTGTATGTATATTGATGTTTTCTTGAAAGTCCTGTGTTCTGTTCCCTTCTCTCACCACATTGATACACAGCGCTGTACATGTACTATTAATAGTTCAAGTGCTTATCCATCTGCATTCCACTCCCGGTGCAGGATGTCCTCCACCAAACTTGTAATGTTCTGCCCAGCTGTTTTAGCTCTGGGTGATTGTGTGATTTCCTCACCTCACCAGTCACAGCAGAAATATATCCAGATCTAACATTTCTCCAGTTTGCAGCCAGTAGACTGGGTGAAGAATTTTTTATCCTAGGGAGAAGAATGCCTACAAAGCTAAGGTATAAAGCATCATTAAAAGAATTTTTCTGCCTGTCCCCATTACCTTGTGACTGGATTATTCTTTATATGCCTAATATTCTGAGCTGCTCCATGCCACTGAAAGTTAGCTTAGTTCAGGTACCCATAGCTGGAGATGTGCTGTTGATGTATATTACTGAGCCTGTACCACCACTTTTCTGGATTCTGGCGGCAGCAAGGTTCTTATCCTGTCCTGCCAGAGCTGTGATGGCTCACCATTCCACAGCTTGCCATGGGGAGAGGTCTGAGGACCCTCAGGGCAAAGGCACAGGCTCAAAAACTATGGGTGCTCAAAGCTGGCATTGGTACCAGCTTGATTAATAGGCAGTTTTCTCTCCCTCTCCCACCTTTCCCTCTCCCTCTTCCTCTCTCTCTCCCTCCCTCTTGTTTTGTTTTGTTTTCAAGACCAACTTGTTCCTTTCATATTTCACTGAAATCCTTTTCTGTCTCTTCCTTTTTCCTATAGAAGGGCTTTTCCACTCAACCTGTCATCTTGGCTTGACACTTTCATTTTCTCCTCTGTGTCACCCAACAGTTATAGTATCATGTTATTATATGCCATTATTTTTTTCAGCTGATTAGAGGTACCTGAACTTTGAAAACAAAGTAAAGGACTCTGATTCAGTGAATAATTTAGTCTGACATTGATAGCAGATGTCAAAAGGTATTGCTCTCTGGGTTTTACTGGTGTGTGGCAATCAGTAGGTAACTTCGTTCTGTAAATGCCTGGTTAAACGGGAATTGATTTTCTCACTTTTAGTGCTCAGCATCATCTAGAAGAAAGGAAACATACCGGAAAGTTAAATGTGTGAATGAAAACCAGCTCCAAGTGGATGAAAGCTTCTGTGATCCTGCCACAAAGCCTCCATCATCCAAAACCTGCAGGATATCTCCCTCTAAATATGTTGTGCTCACAGGAGAGCTGTCACAGGTACACTAATTATACTGCTCACCCATCTTCTACATGTCTTTTCATTTAAGAATTTTATATTGCTATAAAAGGTACTTTGTGTATGTGGAGAAAAAAAAATGTATTTGCTTTTGAGCATGGCTGTCTAAACTTTCTCAGCATTGACCCTCCAAGTCAGCCACGATTTATTGTAGAGGCTGTTATCAGTCCTTTGTTAACCCCCCAGGACCTACAATCACCAACTAGAGGAGAGCTGTCCCTACCACAGGATTCCTTTGCTGGTTCCCAGGAAACTCCCTTGTGAGCTGACCTAGCTGAAGTAACCAAATAGCTTTTTCTTGATTTCAGTGAAGTGGCTGATCAGTATTTTGTTTCCCTTGCACATCTGCACATCCTGTGTGTGCATGTTTAGGCATGTATCACAGCTGAGAGGGAATGACTCTGGAACCTCTGAGGAAAGGGCACCATGGAAGGGCTTTGTGGCTCCTTGCACGTGTAACTCTTGCAGACCCTCACTTCTGTGCACTGATGTTCCAGCCCAAGGTGGCACGCCTCCAATGACAGGCTTTTGCCAGAGCAAGGATCAGAGTTGACTTACCTGTAACACAATTCTGCAGAAATTTCACAGAAGTTTTCACAGAAATAATGTCTGTGCTTGGGGATTTTATTTTAGTGCTCAGCAAGCTGTGGGTTTGGTTACCAGCAGAGCATCACGTACTGTGTTGGAATCCATTCAGTTCAAAGTCGGCACATCCACGGCCTTCGCATTGTAGCGTACCGAGAATGCCCCATAGAGCCATCCCCGTACATTTATAAATGTAATGTCAAAGGATGTTCACAAGCAGCCACGTGGACAGTGGGGAAGTGGACCAAAGTGAGTACAGATGTGCAAGCTCATTTTTTATAGCTGCCTCTAACATAAAAAAATGCCAAGGAAAATTTGCTGACATAATGATGTTAATTATTTGCTTCTTTCTAAACTAACTCTTAATGTCTGTCTATTTGTAGTGCTCAGCATCTTGTGGAGTGGGAATGAAGGAGAGAACAGTAGAGTGTATGACTGAGAATGGCTTACCCAGTGACTTGTGCCTGCCACGTTTAAAACCAGATGCCAGAAAGATCTGCCGCGAGAAAGAATGTAAGTGACAGCTGTGATTTTATGCAGTTAATGTTTTCCCAGGTTACTTATATTAAAGCTATAAATATATTTGGAGCGCAATTATGCAAAATTAAGTCCTAAAACTAAGCTCTGTTCCTGAAATATTAATATGATTTAATCATTCATTTTGAAGGTGAAATTCTTACCACCTGCAAAGATATGCAGATTAAAAAAGGGATTAGAAAGGACGGTGAATACCTATTGAACATTAAGGGAAGGATGATAAAGGTACTGTTAATATTTGAGTTTTTATGAATACATATTTTTATGAAATAATGCTTTTCCAATAAAGATTTTGCTAAAGGGTTGCATTTTCTCTTCCAGATTTATTGCTCAGGCATGCACTTAGAGAATCCCAAAGAATATTTGACATTGGTAAAAGGTGAAGCCGACAACTTTTCTGAAGTATATGGATTCAGGTACAGAGGTGGTTTTTTAACTTTATGAAGTGCATTTATTCCTTCTAAAATAAAAGAATAAAATAATACTTTTTGTGAGAAAGATGAGTACAGTTTTTTTTCCCTTGATTTTCTGTTTTAAATATCCAGGCATGTGAGCACACATACAGAAATGTGGATATTTCCAGGCTGAAATTCTAGTAGTTGCTCTAAATGTTTATAATTTTTTTCTGTCTTGACTTTAGTAGAAATGGCTTTGATCCACATTAGTGTTTCAGTTGAGAGAAGATTAAAAGCTGTGCTTCTTGTTCAGTAAATGTTGGTTAATATTTTTTATATGGCATAGTGCATATCACTCTGATATTATGTTAAGGCAAATCTCAAAAAGAAAACTAAGTCTTTCCTATTCTTTAGGTTGCAGAATCCATATGAATGTCCTTTCAACGGAAGCAGAAGGCAAGACTGTGCCTGTCGAAATGATTACCTTGCAGCTGGCTTCACAGTTTTTAACAAAATAAGATTTGATGTATCTTCCATGCAAATCAAAAGTAAGCATTTTGTCAGTTTTAGCCAATTTGAGCATTCTATTGAAATTGTGTGTGGTCACAATTACCAAATTACTATTTTGACCCACTTGCAGATCCAACTGTGCCACCTTGGGGCACAAAAACCTGCTTATTTAATTTAAGGATTCAATGGTAATTTCAAACAAACAAACAAACAAACAAACAACAAAAAAAAACAACAAAAAAACCAACCAAAAAACCACCACTGCTTACCTTGTTAATTTGTCCCAAGTGGCCAAGTAGCATAAATCTCACAGATCCTTATTTTATATGTGAATTACTTTCACTTTCTAAGGTTTTGTTCCCAATATTTCATTTTATTTTAGTCCATGGCTTATTTTTCTTGCGGAAATCTTCCTTTCCATGCTCTGCTTAGTCCCTTCTCAGACCTCGGCAGACAATAAATAAATGGACAGGGAATCTGGCAGTGCTTTCAGGCCCCTGCCTGAAGCTGGCAAGTTGGCCCACAACCAGCTCACTTGGCACAGTGTCAAAGTGCACATCCATTTTCCCTCTAGCCCACTCATGTCTCAGAGAGAAATCTGGGCTTGTAGGTTGGACCAGTGGTGCAATAACCAAAATTCAAACCATAGTTTCTCAAATCAAAACACACAACCTCCCCTTCCAAACAAACAACAAACAAAAAGCCCCATCCAAAGCAAGCAATAAAACATCAATATTCACACATTTCACACTGTTTTCCCCTGAACTTCAAATGCAGCGGTTTGTGTTGAGTAATTTTCTGTTTTCTAGCCACAGATTTTCTTTTTGCTCAGACTATTTTTGGGAGAGCAGTACCATTTGCTACAGCTGGAGATTGCTACAGTGCAGCCAGATGTCCGCAGGTATTTATGATTTCTTACTCTGCTGAAATCTTTACATAAGAGGGGAAAAAAATATATGTGACTCATTTAGATCTGTAAGGTTCTAAACCAATATCCTATTCTGTGAGGTGAGTGTACAACATTAATAAGTAATTTTTTCTTACTCTCTTCTCTCCTGTTCCACCATTCTTCCCTTGTAGTTTCTCCCTCAAATTGTTTGCTACACCCTTTCCCTGTAGGCTCCATGTATGCATATCCAGCATTCTATGTGTTTCATGTATTGCTCTGCCTCCCTCTGGATGTGATGTATCCTTTGTTTCCCCTAACGCCTTCGCATTCTTTGTTCTCCTCTAGTGACTTTTCTATAATCCTGCATAATTTTCCTTATCTTTCTCTGTTTCTCTCCTGATGCTTCACGTCTTTGAAGACTACCAGAGGAAATCAATCTTGTTAAGCAGTATGCTTTAAAATTTGTACATGCATTGTTGTGTCTACATTAGTGTTTTAGTTGTATTGGGTGGTGCTTTTTAGATTAATCTCTATATTGTCCCAGTTTGCACTTTGTTGGTTGACATCATAGAGTAGTTTTCAAAGACATGAACTGGATGCCTTCTGGATGAAGCTAAATCCAACAATGAGCTTCAGAGGAAGGATCTTAATACACTCTAGTGCTAGTGAGGATTCAGTCCATGGGACTAGGGGAGAGTTAGTCCAAAATAAATCCCTGATCTGAGCACTGTCTACAGACATTGGGCTCTCTGACCCAGTTTTCACTCTACAGGTCTGCTTATACTGCAGTGTCCTTCTTGATGATGCAGACATAGCTCTAGTCTGAACTAGTCAACCTTTGGAGGATTCCTTAGAAAACACTTCAGCTTATCTTACTGTATTAGACCATTTAGGATGAGGTCAGCTGTCCTCAGTGACCAGGAAGTGAATGTCTTTTCACTGGTTATAAAGGAGTTAAGACTGACTGGCTCACACTTGCTTGGAAGTGAATCCCTGTTGTCCATCTCTCCTGGTTGCCTAAACTTAAGACCAGCTATGTGGGTGGACACAGCCAAGGGCAGCTAGAGACCATTTATGTGCAATTTATGTACAGATGAAGTGCCTAGGTTTGGCAGACTGAAACCCCTGACAAGAGAACAGCTGAAGTTCATTACAGTATTGGATGCCTTCAACCTGCAAACCCTTTGGGTGCAGTACACTACAAATCTCTTTGCCATGTGTAGATTCTGACCTCTGGGAGGTAATTCTGCTTACATGGCTTGGCACTGACACATTTCCATCTAAAAGTTCTGACTGAAGCTAACACTTTTGATGTAGTCAAAAGGCTTCCATTCCTGTTCTTTCAGTCCTTGAAATCTGTTCCTGGCCTTGCATATGCTGCATGATATGTCAGACAGCTCTTGATCTGCCATTGTATTGTAATAGCATTTCTCATTTGTTTTTGCAAAATGATATCACTGTGAAAGAAGTTACTCTGGGCCTGTTAATTGTGGAAAGCATTCCACACCATTTCTATAAATTTCCTCCTTCCTTAAATGGAAGTCTTCCACTTTATGGATACTTGAAGAGCAACCTACCCTATCCATATAGGTCTTTGCTACCTGATCCTGAGTTACATGAGTGCTATAAGCACAGCAACTTTACATAGAAGTACTCTCAAAATAAATCTGCCATACTGAGCAATATAACTGAATTCTTACAAAGGAATTTAAGCGAATCAGCCTAATAAAAGCTATATATTTATATGTGTATGACATTATTAAGCAATAAAACATAGAAGATACCATTTGCAATAAAAAATTGCTAGGTCTGAATACAGAAATTCAGGCTTTCAGTGAATAATGCAGAGGTGTGCAGTTTTCTGATTGTAGTGCTGCCTCAACTAATCATTAGGCTCTTTGTGGAGGTAGTACTTTTTTATAACATATTGCACTTCTCTGTGAATGCAATTTAATAATTTTCTGTATCCCAGTTTATTTACCCAGGTAGTGCAATTTGTTACTTTTAATACATTTCCTATTCTCATAGGAACTGACTGAAGCTAGTTTTCAGGGTCTGTATTTGTGTAGGCAAATGTTTTAGAATCCATAGCTTCTATATCTGTTGTGAATGGTTTGCATTGCAAAATATTCCACTTAAAAATATAGTTATTTATTTTAACATCCACTTATGTTCTTGTTCAATTATGTTATTTGTTATACTGAAAAAGCAATGGAAGATGGTAAGATCATGATGCTTAGTATGCAAAAATTTGAAAATTAGATGTCTAAAAAGTGATTTATCTTTACAGACAGCAGTATATTTTGATCAAGTTATTTCCAAAAAATTCAGAAACTTTTTAAAAAAATAGTCTTTCAAGAAAACCAGCGTCATTCTTGCCTTTAGCAAGAATGTACTTTTCGTAAATTAAAATTTCATATGTAGAATGGCAAAAATAATTTCAGTTGTCTGATGTTAGTTTTGTCTTCATACTCAGATGCTCAGGATCAGCTGATGCACAGGTGATGCTTATTGAAGAAAACTTGTGTTTATGTTGTGAATGTCCATGGAAAGGGCGTAATGCAGCATAGCCAGCCCATATTTTGTACACACCTTTGAGTACTTAATGTTTAGACAAATCCTAAGCAATATGTGCAAATATGTCCGTGTCTTTTAGTGTTTTGAACTCTGTTTATCAGCTCTGTATTTTCCTTTTTTTCTTTTCCTTTTCCCTTTCATTTTTTGTTTGCCTTTTTTTTCCCCTAGGGACAGTTCAGCATTAACTTGGCTGGTACAGGTCTGAGATTATCCAGTACAGTGAGGTGGATTGCTCAGGGCAACTATGCGACTGCTGACATACACAAATCCCACGTGAGTCAATGCTGTTTTCCTTTACCTGCTCTTACAGCCTGGACAAGAAGCACAAGCGTTGGCTGTAGTGAAAGCTGCAGTGATTTTTGTGAACCAAAAATAGCATTCAAGGTCTCTGACCCATTTAAGTCTTTTTCAGCTATGTTTAATCACACTGTCTGGTATCTAATTCAGACCAGAACTGCCTGCCTACTCTTCTCTTAACTGATTTTAAGAGGCTATTGTTATATTAATGGGGATTATTAGAAATTTTGAAGATGCTTTTAAAAAAAACCTGAACACAACACCCAACCCGCCACATTTTGTTCGAGATCATCCACTACAGATGATCCTTTTTGTTGCTTACCTCCAACATTTTTAGCGTGGAAAACCAAAACACCAGTTAAACAAGAGCAGTAAGTGTTCACAGTTTAAAACAACATTGGGTGGTAAGCCTGCGAGCAAGGTGTAGAGCAGTAGTGATAAAGGATTTCTGCTCCTGTTTTGCTAATGCTGCTGTGCCTTGATTTAGTGTTTCTAGGTATAATTTGTCAAAAGGTCTGTTGTGTGCAAACCTCGAGAAGCCTTTTGTGCAACTGTGATTTCAATTGCTTTTCTTTATTGACTCTTCTCTTTGTCTAATTCCCAGGATGGTACTAAAATATATGGAAGATGTGGAGGATTTTGTGGAAAATGTGTTCCTAACACAATTATTGGTCTCCAGCTTCAAATACAGTGAGAGCTCTGATGTACTAAGGGCATCAAAGCAGGGACATTTGCCATTTAGGTTCAAATTGTGGGTGCTCTGTATATATATTTTAAAATCTTTTCATGTCTGTAGTGCTCATTACTGTAACGCTCACTAATAAGAATTCCTGTTTTCTTCAGGATTTACTCAAGGTTGTATTATCTGTTTGTGGGCTAGCAAGTGCATAAATCACAATGAGAAACCTTCAGGTTTTAAAGGAGAGGCATTTATTTGAAGTACAGTATATATTAACAAGTAAATTGCACTGAGATTACTACCATGGGTAACACTCTAAATTTTACCATAATTGTAATTCTTTACCTGCAGCTAATCAGTATAATTCTTTACGCAGTATTCAGTAAAATTTATACTCTATTGGTCTTTTTGATCAATTGTGCTAAAATATAGAAAGGAAAGCTTTATTGTTATATAAAGAAGACAGGTAGTAATTTCAAATACTTCCAATTTTGTGCAAACCTGTAGGGATTATCTGTCAATAACTTACAGCAGAAAAGCACATAACCAAAATGTTTGAGATAGTTTTATAGATCTGTGTGTTTCTCTGTCAGTGAAAGCATTTTCCCCCATCCCTTTCATTATATTCTTTGTGGTGCTCAAATCCTAGCAATAATACTGAGAAGTGTGGTTTAACCTCTGTAGTCTTTGTAGCACATGTTAAACATCAGGTCTTAGGTTTGCTGTGGTTACAGGAAAAGAAAATAAGGAAACAAATTGCTTCGAAAACGGATTTTGAATCCCTGCCTCTCACCCAAGTATACTGTGAAAGCAGTGTATTCTGTTTACTGTAGGATCTTGTGTGGAATTGCACAAATATGTATTTGCTTAAACACTTTCCATAGCCACCTTACTCCTTTAGCCTGGCCAAAGGCACTTAGTAAAGGCTGTAGAGTGCATCCTTCATGGTCCTATTCAGCATAATTTTCAATAACTTTAGTGAAAAATCTGGACAGAGGCAGTGTCAAGCCCCAGGGTGGTTTTGGTGTCCATCTTTGACTCAGTTTGATTTTTCAGTGCTTGTAAATACAGTTCTAACATCTGCTATTTAAAATTACTTCTTCGTGGAAAGCAAGGGTATGAAAGAGTTACAAAGTTTTAAAAATTATCTAGCTCTTTGATTTATTGGTTTGTATTACTTTACAGTCCAGAACTGTAGAAATATATGGATACACAGATAATGCATTTTAGGGCCAACTCTCAGGTATTCAGAATAAAATTTTCTACCTGCATAATAATGTATATTATGTACCAGATAACTATACATGCTTTGTCTGACAATACACATTGTGTAAACCAAATATTTATTTTGCATTCCAGTACTATTGGTAGATCAAGTGGCAGCTATATAACATTTTTACCCACAAAGAGTTAGTCATGAATTAGCAATACATATTAATTAAAAACAATACTGTACCACAGAAGTGTATGCAGCTTCTTTTAAGATAACATATGTAGGTAATTATTTTGTGATCTCTGCATCAGAAATGTATTTTTGCACTATGTGCCTTATAACAGTTGTAAACATTAATAAGACTATAAAACATTATTTTCCTAGAAGTGTTTACATTTGCAATTAAAATCTTGTAATTTATAAAATATTTATATAATAAATATGCTTGTGTGAATGGTACCAGGCTACTTTCGTTGGGGTTCTTTTTGGTATTGTATTCTAAGAACAAAATGTTGCAAAAACATTTCAACTTCTTTATGCACAGGATAATTACATTCTTAATACTTCTTTACAGTGGTGTATGTTGACTTGTACTGGAATAACTGCCACGCAACGAGGTTACAGTCACAGGAATAATTTCTATGGAAGCACATCCTGCTTCAGAGGGAAGAACTCCATATCTGTCTGCTCTTTCCAGTCATCCTCTCACATTTAGCTATATCTTTCTTGAGGGTTGCGGTGTAAATTGTTAACTGAAATAATGTAGAAATCTGAAATAACTTTCCTCTCTTTCTGCTAACTCAAACCAATCCCTTTATAGCATGGTCCCTTGACTGCTGCTGTGGCAGAAGGGGAACTGCAGTTCACCTCTATCCCCAAGAGGCCTTTTTATTTTCAGGTCATGTAAAGGCTACAAAGTGTTCAGCTCTGCTGCCACAAAGTCACTCTGAAAATTCACTACCAAACAAAGTGACTTTTAATTCAATATTCAATATATGACGTTTTTCTTGGATAATAAAAATTATTTTTGAGTAAAAATGTATTTTCTATACTTATAGCATATCACGTGGTCCAACTTCTGCATAGTACAGCACTGTGTTGTGTTGTAGCTTTTTGCATATTTTCTTTCTTATACCCTTGATTTAGAGTTTCAGCCCTACTGTAGGGAAAATGTAATCATATGTTCTGGCATTTTGTGACTTCCCTGTGTTAGAATTTTTATTTTGTTGAGGAAAAATGGCTTAATCAATCACTCCAATTTCAACTTTCTAGCTTTTTATCCTGAGGGCAAGTTAAGAAAAACATAAGCCTGATGATCAGCTCTGAAGAAATTGGAGACTTGATAATGCTGACATGTTAGGAGGCCATGCAAAAAAGTAGAGAATATTGTGTTGTACTTGAAGTAAGATGTTTCCATATCCTTTAATTGAAATTGCTCTGAATTTCCATCCCACTGGGCAGCTGAGTTGCCTGCCAGAGTGGCAGGGTGCTCCATGACAGTGCTGTGAGCTCCACCTCCTGGGTCTGCATGTGCTGAGCTGCCCACGGCTGGTCACAGTCACACAGCTCTCCAGCTTGGGTTCATGCTTAGGAAATGAAATGCTTAACTGCCCCCTCACTTTTCCACAGAAAAAAAAAATGGCAGTAGCTAAAGAGGATTGTAACAACGCTTTGTTAGATGGCTTCTAGGATCTTTTCAATCCCATCAATGGCAGCATTACATATTAGGTGACACAACTGCACTTAACTTGCCTGTGTGTGTGAACACACACATTGAATGCTTATCTGAATATTAAGTGCCAAAAGGGGACTAGATGTGAAAAATCTTGTTTCTTACATTTATCTAACAAAATGTCACTTGATGTGTCATGTGACAGTACCTGGGACTTCTCTTGATGAATTCATCCTCTAGATATCTTCTACTTAATTTCCCTAAAGGTTATATGTGGGAGGTAGCAGGGGAAACTCTGGCTCTGGGTACACTAGCAGGTCTCTGTTCTAGCAGAGTTCTTCCAGGCATGGTCTGTTGTGCCACTCTCCCTCTACAGAGAAGCAGGATGTGCCCAGGTGTTGGATCTGGAATATGTGTGTTGTACAATCAGTCAATCCTACTGCGTCCATGGGCAGAGTTGTGACTGTGTGATTTCAGCACATGCATGTGTCTATGCAGGTTTCTGATGGATGGTCAAGTATTTTTCTGTTCTAACTGAAAGGCTGTTATATCCAAGATATACTTGAAAAGGTGAAGGAAATGTTTGGGGTTTTCCTCCACTTCTGTAACCTGGAATATGTTCAGCATAACTTCTCTGTTTTGTTGGCAATTTGAAAATAAAGTTACATGTAGCAGGGAAGGGGGTTTGTGTCTTTGCAGTGTTATTGCAGTAAAATATGAGATTCCCGGGAAATTCAGAATCTGAACAAAATATTACTGTCTTGCAAGTGCTTTCTACATCTTTCAAGCCTTTAAGTAAGATTAGGAAGGAGTATGTGGGATTGATTTCTATAGGTTCCATAAAGAAACAGAGATATATGAAAGTTGATGTTCTGTGGCTATCAAAACTGAACTTGAATCATAAGTGGATCAGAAATATGCTGTAATATTTTAACTTTAACTTAAAAAACATAAAGGAAAACTATTTACAAACATAGCTTTAAGCAAGATAACTGAATATTTAAACAAGGAATGTTAAAATGAGCATCATACATATATAAACATCACAGCTGAGATTTCAAAGTAATCCATGTTGGCAGTTAATCCATGTTGGCAATTAATCCATGTTGGCCTTATTTATAAATTGTAACAATTTCCTACTACACACCAAAGAAGCCTGTCAAAGCAATTTTCAATAATTAATTTTCATGATATGATAGACTTCCATATTTTTGTAGAAATGGTAGAATTGTAGAAATTGAACCATGAAATACTGAAGGCTGCACTTAAATGCCTTGAGCAGTTATGTGGTATCTTACTTGATGCAGATAAAGTATGACTGGGGGTCACCATGGCAGAACCAATATGAGATAAGGTCCTCCAAAGGCTAGAAAGTGGCAACTCTGGGGAAGTGTTTCTATCCTATGGACCTGCTTATGGTCTCTCTTGTATGGCCAGTTTTGCTCTCCTGTAGTGTTTGACCATCATTTCCTGAGCATTTATGATTTTTCAGGATGGCCTCACTGTACCTAATCGTTAAAACATGCAGGGGGGCCTCATCACTCTTCCCCTCTTTCTCTCTGGTGTGCTCTGAGAATAGGCTATATAGATCATAGCAGAAAAGGTACTGCTTTTAAAGGGTACTGCTTCGCAGTACTGGCTTTCCTTCAGGCAGAGCAGAACTGTGATGATAGTAGGGGTAAACTACCTGCATTTTGTTCAAACAGAAGTACAAACTATCTGACTTGGATTTGAATTTAATATTCCCATCCACAGAAGGTGGTTTGCTTTTGCACAATTAAGTTTATTTTGCAATACTATAGCTTGAGAGGCTTTTCTGGGCTTTGTTTATCCTGGCATTAAAGAAGCAATCTGTGCTCTGTTTCTGATAAATTTCTCCTTGTGTTCAGTTATGATAGATATTCCTTTGAGTTGATTGTATAAAAATACTGTAGCAGCAGAGCAGAGCAAAGATCTAACCGTATTTATGTCTATATTCTGCCTTTAAACATGAACAGCTGTGCACGCATTCATCTGTCTCATGTCTGACTCTGTGCTGCCATCCAGAACCTTTTCCTTTTTAATAAACAAATGTTTCCCTCTTTAATCTGTGTGTGTGTGTTTTATCTCTGTTCCTGCAACGAAACTTTCTTGTCCACATATGTTTTTCAAATCTTATTTGCATAATTAAACAAAGCATGCAACGTGGAGAATCTGAGCTGTAAATGGTAGCGAATTACTCTCTCTGAAGAGCTGAAATAAAACAAGCTATTTCTGTCTTGCTCTTCATTACTATTTTGTTTTGGAAAGCAAAACCCCTCATTTATGAATACTGAAAGACTTTTTTTTGAAATAACTGTATGGTCTTATTTTGCAGTCTGGTTTACAGAAGCAAGAAACATTCAAGGAGAGCTCATGAATTTTCTATTTGCAGAAGACTAGAGTGATTCATAGCAGCAGCATATATTTATGCCTTGTAGGATGGAATCCTTTTTTGCACTTCAGCTGTCTCTGGCAGTCATTTATGGATCGTGGTAATGACATTCATGGTCAGTTCATCATTCTCCATGAGTTTTTTGATTTACATTTGGAAGATGGAATAATTAAAAATGTGTTGCCCCGAACACAAATTGAAATTTGTGCTTATAAAATCAGAGAGCAGAAAGTTTATTTTTAGTGTTTTGTATTTAAAGCATCTTGCAGAAAAGTTTGTTGTAAAAACATTTATTTAACACCTCAGTAAAGAAAACAGCAGCCCTGCTAGCGTTTGTATTCCTGGAAGCTCTGCAAATCAGACAGGGCTAAGAAGGCTGCCACCAGTAGCCCTTTTCATCAGGGTTTACAAGGTATTTAACTTAGAATTCTTTTGCCCTTCAATTACTGTTTTCTGTCTTGGGTTTATTACTACCTTTGCCAGAAAAGTAAGTGTCTCCAGTTCCTTAACTAAATTTTCACATCTAACTTCTGAGAAAGAAGGAGAAAGAAGGAAAAATAAGTAAATTCACAGTTGCTACCTCAAAGGGAAACCACACAACCTGGGGGCTGACATAAAAGCAGGACCAGAAAGTGCACAGCGAAGAATGACATTATTTTGCTTCTAGAAGCCTCTCTTCCATGGCAGGATTAGAGAGTCATTGCTGCTTTTTCTTTTGTTGACAAGTGAATTTTCAGTGTCATGCTGCCAAATATTTACTGAGAGGGATTATTTTGAGACAGGTCTCTGGAGAATGCAGATAGGCAGGCACAAAAAAGGGAGATATTCTTTGGGCTGAAATTCAGCCTGCTGCAATGTGTTTGTCTGACCAGCTGTCGACAGCATTGCTTCATATGAAATTCAATGTTCAGGGTATTTCCCAACCAGCAAAGGAAGTGAACTGTGGAGCACTGTTTCCAGCTGTAACTTACACCCTACTTAAGCAGAGGGAGAGAGAGGACTTCTTTAATAAGGAAATGTTCTTCTGGCTACCTGAAAATCTTACTTAGCCCATATACAAGCAACCCCCTCACCATTGTTACCAGTGTTGTGTTTTTACTGCCATAATAAATTACATACAAGCTGTAAGAACAATAAAATTTTAATTAAAATGTATATATCTACAGGCAATTTTGGACTGCTCAGCACCTTTGTCTCCATTTTGTTCTGTGCACTGCAAACATTTTTTCATACTTCTTGAGTGTGCTTGACTTTTCTAACAAAGAAATAATTCTTCTGGAGACATTAGTTCTTAAAAGCTTTTTCTTTCTGATTTAGTCACTGAAAAAAGTGAGGTCTCTTATTTTAATGATGCTGCCCTAGAAACACACATTCAAGCAACCAGGTATTTTAGTATTTAAATATTTTTACCCACCCCCACATTTACATTCTTGATCAAGCCAGTGGCATTTTCCGTATCAAAAGGCAGAAGCCAGAACAAGCATGAGGACCAACTTGGGAAAGTTGTTTGGGTTTCTGTGTAACGTGGTACATTACAAAAAATTTATGTGAATTGGCATGACCACTCTTCAGTATAAGAAAAGACTTCTGGCTGTGATTCCACAAGTCACCACAGCAAGCCACGTTTCTAGCCCTTCACTGAATCCCAATAATACCCACGTAATTCTGCACTGGTGCACAGATCTTGTATGAGGATCCAGTTCCCCATGCTTGAGACCTCAGGCTTTGGGGTTTTTTTTTGATGTTTGTTCCTGGCCATGTGCCTTCCACTAGCATGTTGTTCAGGACAAAGCAGGTGGTTATTTTTCAAAATTTTCTATTGCTGATAGAAATACACAGAAACACAGTTACTCTTGTGGTATTTTTTTCATCAGGAGTTCCTATTTTAAACTTCTGTCTTATTTGAAAGGTTGCCAGTTAAATTCCCCATGGCTACACAAGAATCAGTTGCTTTGAAAGCAGAAATTTCATGCAAATCTGAGAGCATATTTTGCTTTAAAGATCTAACTGTATACTGTGCTGCTAATTCATGCTGCCTTTAGCATATGAGCCAAAGCTAAATTATGTGATCAGTGCCATGCCAAGTATGTGCTAAAAATATCAGAATAATAAATATTAGGACAATAAAATGACCTCTTGGCATGCAGGAGACAGGCTGTCATCCCTATATAGCTTCAACTAGCAGATGATAGTCTCAATCCTAGATCTTCCTCCTAAAAAAAGCATGATCCATTTGCTGAATTACAGAGTATGTCCAAGAATCTCCCCTGCATATATAAAATCCCTGTTCGTTCATCTGGGAAGTGATCCTCATTCACCTCATTGACCCTGTCCTTTCTCCAGTGATAATGTGCTGATTTTGTCATCATGAGGGCTTGGCTGTGAGGTGGGAGGGAGGGAGCTGCTTGCTTCAGCCTGGGCTTCAGCCGTCAGCATAGAGCTCATGCCTCCACACCACCAAGGGGCAGTGTGGTAGCTGGCTCCCCAGAACCACTGGCTGCCTCTCAATCTCATAGTTCTTCCTGCAGCTGCTGTCAAGGAGCCCAGGTGTCCTGTGTGCAGCTCCAAGGCTCAGCACAGGGATGGTTGCTGTGTCCCACTCAGGACAGACCTCATTTTGCCCTGCTGAAGGTCAGGAGTCAGCTGTCTTTCAGCTCATTGGAAAGAGAAAGACACATCAAACATCAAAGATGCCTTCTTCAAACCTCCAGTTGGTTTAGGATCCTTGACTGCTCATAATATTTATTACACATAACAAATTTCACCACTTCATTACTGTAATAACAGGATGCTCCATCTGACATCAGTGGTCTATTTTATATAACCAGAGGCCTTAGGACAGGGGGACTGTAAAACACTGAGCAATAAAAGACATAAGGTAACATGCTGTTAAAATCTGGGAAATGATCCGATGATCCAGCTCTCTGCATACCTGCATTAGAGTCAAAGGTACTTCTTAACACGAAAATGTGACTCAATGCAGACAAGAAATATTGAACATGTCTTCTAGGCATCAGTTAAACTCTTGCCTTTATGGATGGCCACATCTGGCCTACTGAGCAGTAGCACAACACAACCCAACATAGCTCATCTCCATATGTCTGTAGGTATAAATCCCCACTCCAAGGCAGGGTCCCTGCTTGCTACAGGGAGCCTCTGGTATGTGCTGCTCCAAAATGTGCCCACACACTCTCTGGAGAGCAGCAGAGGCCAAAATAGCTCCAAGAAATGTGGCAATAATTTAATGCCAGAGCCAGCAAGGCAGAGGTCACCCCATGTCCCAGCTCTGCTTCGTTTGCTGGCCCAGGAGCAGCCCTGAGGCTGACAGCAAAGATTCTCCTTGTTCCTCTCACAGACAGCTTACACTCTTCACCTTGGCCACAGGGCATCATTCCTAGAGACATTTGTTGCAAAAGGTGTGGGAAATGCAGTGATGAAACTCTTGCTAATATAATCCCAATGCACGGTGTTGTGCTGGGTCAGCATCGCCCTTCCCTCTTCTCATAAACAGCAACGCTAAATCGGAACACTAAACTTCCCCAGTGCATTTGGAAGGGGGAGAGTGCTCACTTGACAAAAACATCTCGAATTTTTCAGAAGTTGCAGAAGAGTCTGTAATTCTGGCAGATTGTGGGGGAGGGGGAATTTGAGGTTTTGAATAACACAAAGTGGCGCCAGCTCCTCTACTTTTATTTCAAGGGAAGTTTTATTAATGATTGGGAAATACAATCTGACTCCAGATTTCTCTATCACAGACCTCTCAGATATGATGTCCTTGGCTATCACAGCAGCAGCAGGAAGCTGGCTGTGAGGTGGTGTCCATGGGCAGAGCTGGCACAGAGGTGTTGCCATAACGAGCCCACAAAGGCTTGGCTCTCTTAGAAACACACAGTATAGTGTTTGTGTTTGTTCACTACAAATATATTTTGCTGTGCTGGGTGCTGTTCAGTGGCCCTAGAAAAAGGGAGCTTTGTATTTTGGTGGCCAAGCACAAGAAGAAAAGTGCTGCAACACTGAAGGGTGTCTGGAGCAGCACACTTACTCAGACAGCCCTTTGCTGCTGCGCAGCTCTCTTGCACTGCCTCAGCATAGAAACCTGGGACAGAAGTTCACAAATTAGGGCTGGAAAACATCTGGTTCACATTTACCCAGAAAAGTCTGCATCAGACACCAACCGCCCGGACCAATGGAGAAACGAAGCATATTTCTTAAATATCTTCAGACTAGGCACGGTTTCTGATCTTGAAGTAATAAATTAGGGCTTAAGGAAACCATTTGAAATCAGATGGCTGAAACACAGACATTCTCTGAGAAGACATAGCTGTTTATGTTAGCAATCTGATTTCTCTTCCCTCTTTATTCTGCCAACTTTTATAAGAAACTGCATACACCCTTTGAGAGAAATATTTGACCTGAAAATTGGAAAGCTTGCTCAGCAGCACAGTAAAGCTGCAGGAGCACTAAAATGCACTTGAAGTGATCTGAAATTTTGCAGTATGGTGTGCAAATATTACACCAGCGTAATATTAGAGCAGTCACTTTCTCACCATTTTCTTCAGCACATATTGAACCCACAAGCTGAAATCAGGAGCAAGCCAGATGTTACCCTAATGTCCCACAAGATGGTGACAAAATAATTCTAATAACACAACACTTTGATTTGTGCTATGTACAGACTTAGAGACTCCAAATATTTTCTTACCATGCAGTTGCATTAAAGTCTGCTTATATAATATATTTGGGGCATATTTTAATGGCTTACTCATTTGGCAGACGTTCATTCTTTTCAAGTACTTTGTTGATTGTATTCTAAATTAACTTCAGGACTACATAGCAAGTTTCAGTCCTCCCACATTAGGAATCTAAGTTCCCTAGATGCCAGAGAAGGAAAAGCACTTTTATTGCTTCTGATCCATCCCTTTGCCAGACTGCTTCCTTTCCCTGCCTCCCTCTCTCCCTCCATCCCTCCCTCTCTCTCCCCCTCCTTTTCTCCCTCCTGTCCTCCATGATTTTTTTTGGTGAGGTCTTATGGCCCATAAATTTCTTCCTTTCTGAATTAAGCATGAAAAAGTGGCATGGTACATTAGGCATAAGAAAGGTAGCCACTGCAGAGCAGTGCTCTCCAGAGGCAAGACCAGGAACAAATATGGTGGGGAAGAAGTGAGGTTCCAGGGAGGGCTGGAAACACCCTCCCTTACCCTTAGTCCACAAGTAGTTTATTAGACTTTCTTTTTGTATTTAACTATGGTCAGTTTGGGATAGTTGCTTCTTGGGGCAACCAAGCAGAGAAACCTGAATGGGGCCTGAACTACAGAATTTGCCTCTTGGAAGCTGTGGCCTCAGACTGGGTACTGGAGATGGAGAAAGTATTCCATATTATAAACTGCTGGTCTTTTCCAGTATTAGAAACAGTTGTTTCCCAGGGTCCTATTGTTTTAGAAACAATAAAAATTACATTCTCGAGGGACAATGAATATCCTGTGAATACAAGCTCTTCATTTTGGTCAAGGCCGGAGCTGATTTCCATAGACTGAATGGCTCCGGCCTTTTGGGTACCTGAAAAAGATTGTGATCAAAATACATTGCCAGCTCTACCTGTGAGTTTCTATCAATAAGTGACAAGATCAGATTAATCCTTTGGCTGAGACTTACAGGTGCATTTCAGTGACTTAAAAGCCACATGACCAGATTTTCAAAGGTATTCAGTCATCTAATTCCCAGTGATTTAAATATGAACTTGGTCTCTGAATGTATTCCATTTCTGGCCAGAAGTACCACTTAAAAATTAGTTATGCATTCAGGAGCAAAAGCTTTTGTGATAAAACAGGGGTGTGCAGAGATGCTCAGCTTGCTCCAAACAGGCTTGTTTGACTATCAGACATGATGCACCCACGTGAGCCCATACAGGAAAATCAGCCCTGCTGAGGCACGTACTTAGATCGCCTCCAAAGTCTCACCTCCCACCCTCTGTGCTGTGGATTTTGGCCACAACCAACACAGGCTGATTGTGATATGCTTATGATTTTTAACACTACATATGAGTTTCAGCTGGAATTTTGTAGCAATATGTAACTCCTAGACTGGGAGATGGAATGCAGCCAGTTGGAAAAGCACACTTTGATGGCAGTGTAAGTGGCAGCAAGTGCAATGGTTTGAACTTGGGGACAGCCCTGTCCTCAGCAGCAGTAGCTTATTAGGACTTGGTAGGACTTATCATTTTCCCACTTTAAATCTCGTTTTAAGGGTTATTCTCTCTCTCTCTCTCTCCCCCCCCCTCCCCTCCCTGCATCACTGTATCTCTTTCTTCAAACACCACAGCATCTCCATCCCATACCTGCTCCATGGCAAATTCTCATGCAGGTGCCTCTTCATGTTGTATGTTCCACACCTCTGCTGTTGTTTGATGTTGCATTTGAAACCTGACAGTGGAGGAAATCCTGCCCTCCCCTGCTGGCACAGCCATGCTGTGTGAGTTCCTGCTGTCTACACCCACTTTTAGCATGTTTTTGCATATAAGCAAAGCCGATGATCACAAGCATAACCACGCTTGTCTGGAAGTGGGCTATTCACACTTGTATAATTTTCATATTAGAAGCTAGATGCCTAAACCCATGTTCAACACATNCTTCCTTTCCCTGCCTCCCTCTCTCCCTCCATCCCTCCCTCTCTCTCCCCCTCCTTTTCTCCCTCCTGTCCTCCATGATTTTTTTTGGTGAGGTCTTATGGCCCATAAATTTCTTCCTTTCTGAATTAAGCATGAAAAAGTGGCATGGTACATTAGGCATAAGAAAGGTAGCCACTGCAGAGCAGTGCTCTCCAGAGGCAAGACCAGGAACAAATATGGTGGGGAAGAAGTGAGGTTCCAGGGAGGGCTGGAAACACCCTCCCTTACCCTTAGTCCACAAGTAGTTTATTAGACTTTCTTTTTGTATTTAACTATGGTCAGTTTGGGATAGTTGCTTCTTGGGGCAACCAAGCAGAGAAACCTGAATGGGGCCTGAACTACAGAATTTGCCTCTTGGAAGCTGTGGCCTCAGACTGGGTACTGGAGATGGAGAAAGTATTCCATATTATAAACTGCTGGTCTTTTCCAGTATTAGAAACAGTTGTTTCCCAGGGTCCTATTGTTTTAGAAACAATAAAAATTACATTCTCGAGGGACAATGAATATCCTGTGAATACAAGCTCTTCATTTTGGTCAAGGCCGGAGCTGATTTCCATAGACTGAATGGCTCCGGCCTTTTGGGTACCTGAAAAAGATTGTGATCAAAATACATTGCCAGCTCTACCTGTGAGTTTCTATCAATAAGTGACAAGATCAGATTAATCCTTTGGCTGAGACTTACAGGTGCATTTCAGTGACTTAAAAGCCACATGACCAGATTTTCAAAGGTATTCAGTCATCTAATTCCCAGTGATTTAAATATGAACTTGGTCTCTGAATGTATTCCATTTCTGGCCAGAAGTACCACTTAAAAATTAGTTATGCATTCAGGAGCAAAAGCTTTTGTGATAAAACAGGGGTGTGCAGAGATGCTCAGCTTGCTCCAAACAGGCTTGTTTGACTATCAGACATGATGCACCCACGTGAGCCCATACAGGAAAATCAGCCCTGCTGAGGCACGTACTTAGATCGCCTCCAAAGTCTCACCTCCCACCCTCTGTGCTGCAAAGACATTTGCTGTGAATTTCTTTCCTATGGATTTTGGCCACAACCAACACAGGCTGATTGTGATATGCTTATGATTTTTAACACTACATATGAGTTTCAGTTGGAATTTTGTAGCAATATGTAACTCCTAGACTGGGAGATGGAATGCAGCCAGTTGGAAAAGCACACTTTGATGGCAGTGTAAGTGGCAGCAAGTGCAATGGTTTGAACTTGGGGACAGCCCTGTCCTCAGCAGCAGTAGCTTATTAGGACTTGGTAGGACTTATCATTTTCCCACTTTAAATCTCGTTTTAAGGGTTATTCTCTCTCTCTCTCTCTCCCCCCCCCTCCCCTCCCTGCATCACTGTATCTCTTTCTTCAAACACCACAGCATCTCCATCCCATACCTGCTCCATGGCAAATTCTCATGCAGGTGCCTCTTCATGTTGTATGTTCCACACCTCTGCTGTTGTTTGATGTTGCATTTGAAACCTGACAGTGGAGGAAATCCTGCCCTCCCCTGCTGGCACAGCCATGCTGTGTGAGTTCCTGCTGTCTACACCCACTTTTAGCATGTTTTTGCATATAAGCAAAGCCGATGATCACAAGCATAACCACGCTTGTCTGGAAGTGGGCTATTCACACTTGTATAATTTTCATATTAGAAGCTAGATGCCTAAACCCATGTTCAACACATATATAAACATGCCCTCTTTTTTAAGCATCTGCCATTCTCATGGCCTTTGCAAACATTATTTAAATGTGCAGTCTTTGGCATCCAACTGGGAAAGTTTTGGCTTATGTTTCTAGAGGCCTGTAAAAAAGCCCTTAATGTGTGCCATTATTTTAAAGGCATAAATACAGTGATCTGAAAGCAGGCTTCTGGGCTCACCATCAATCCTGGGCAAAGCATCAGAGTTACTGATGGAGAGTTCTCTTTGCAACTCAACACTAGCAGCCATGCCACTTGATACAGCTTTATGGAAAACAGTTCGTCAGACTCACAGAGAATCATTCTTCAAGCTGTTTTAACACAGAAGATTTAGTAAAATAAGGTTGGTTGATAAAAGTTTTAAGATTATGAATTTATTTAGGCTTCTGTAGGGAATTTAACACAATCATAATGGGATTTTTCATTAGCAGAAGCAACAAAAATGCAACTGTAGAAGAGAAAACATCCACAGACGACTGTTTTTTTTAATCAGGCCCCACAGAGACTGGTTCTTGGCCCTATACAAGAATGAGGGGGGAAAACAACTAAGATGTGAATGAAAAATACCACGTAAAATGCAGAGCCCCACCCCTCCATTTCTAGTTGGCTTTCCAGCTAGAAGGCCAAGTAGATCAGGTTGCTCAGGATCTCATTGGATATTTGAGTTTTGAATATCTCCAGCAATGGAGATTCCACAGTCTTTGGGAACCCTCCTCCAGTGTTTGACTACCCTCATATTGGGGAAAAAAATTCTATCTTGCTATCTAATTGGAATTTGCTGTGTTGCAATTTATATCTGCTGACTTACACACTTCCAAATAGAGTATGGTTTCTTCTTCTCTATGTCTCCGTTAAATTTTTGCAGACAGGAATAAGGTCCCTCCAAAAACATCTCTTCTCTGGACCAAACAAGCCCTGCTTAGTTTTGCCAGTCACCATCCAATGAATCAGTTTCCGAATATCCTGTACTTGGAGTGCCTTGCCCATGTCTCACCAGTTTGGCTCCAAGGGTACTGCAGAAGGCCTTGTTACAGTCAAAGCACACAGCATGTCCTGCTCTCCCCCTGTCTGATTCCCAGTCACCTCAGTACTCAGCACTACCAGGCTGTTCATCAGTCACTCCACTCGGGCTGTTCCCAAACATTTCCCATCTTTTTTGTTCTTTGAAACGGCTTCCAGAAGGAACAGCTCCATAACCTTCCTTACAGTATTTAAAAGGCAGCTACAAAGAGGATGGAGGGTGTCTCTTCACAAGGAGCCACGTAGGAAAGACAAGGTACACCAGATACAAGTTGCACTAGGAGATGTTTCATCTTGGTATATGGAAGAAATTATTTTAGTGAGAGCAATCATTTACTGGAATAACCTCTCCAGGATGTGGTAGAATCCCCCACCATTGGAGAACTTCACTATGTGATTAGTCAGGGTGCTACACAATATCATCTATAATCTCCCTTTCCCACAAAATGTTGAACCAAATGATCTTTGGTGTTCCTTCCAACCTGGGATGTCCTATGAATCTATGATTCTAATTCACAGGAATTAAGACTGGCAGATGCAGCAGCAGGGAAAGTGGTTCATACCCTTCCATTTTCTGTCAGAGCCTGGTGAAAAGACCAGCCTTCTCCTCTCTGGCTGCAGGCTGGATGTGAAACACAGCCCTCCACGCCACAGCATCCCATGTACCAGGATGGGGACTTGGGCAAGGGAAGGGGATGTAAGGGGGCAGAGAGGGGACAAGCTGTGACCCCTCCAGCTGCCCTGGCAGGTTCTGGCAGTGCTCTGCTGACAGAGTCCTTCAGCATGGCAGAGGGGCTGGCATGGTGTGGCAATGCCATTCCCTCCATGTCTTCAAAACCGAGCTCTGTCACCACTGTTGCTGCCTCCCCTGCCTCTCAACTGAAGAAAAAGGGCTTCTTTCTGAAATTTCTGGAGCAAGATATTCTCTGAAAGCTGCCTTTTTCTGATCCCACCCTGAAAACACATAATGTTGAGCATAATGTTTCAGAATATGAGTGAAGAAGAAAAGCTCAGTGCTGGATTAAAGCCACTTTTGGCAAAAGATAAAAGGCAGTCTCTCTCTCCCTCTCCCTCTCTGTCTCATGCACACACACACAGACAAACAGGAAGAAAAGCTCTCAGGGGCACAATCAATTACAGTTCATATCTCTTCTGAGCTGTCAGAGATAGTCTCTGGCACAGGCCCTGCTGGAGTGCAAACCCAAAAGGGATTTCAAAAACAAATCCTCAGCTGGTGTATACCTATACTTGTATACCAGTATAGCTCACAGCAATCTGTGGAACAGGAGGAAGATGACTAATACATGACGATACATAAGCACAAGGAATATTTTTCCCTTAACTGAATTTCCTCTGGCCTTCTGCAGTGAACTGACTGAAACAAAGGCTCTGCTGTTTCATGCTGCTCATGAAAAGTTTAAGATTTTTAGAAATTTGACTCAGTCCCAACCAGGACAGACATATCTTTACACATCTCTGTACGTATAAATGCAGACACAAATAGGAAATTCTAAAAATATTTAACTTGGAAAATTCAACATCCAATATGAAATGCAGACCTGCTGCCGGTGTATGGGCTTGTCCATTCTGCTGCTGCTGGAAATGGCTGTAAAACTAGCCAGAGTATGGATTGCAAACTCAGAGAGACATCCCTCTGGAAGGTATTGTGAAAATGTCACCAGACCTTCCTCGACAGAAACGGCAGCACTCATTTTATCAGTTACAGCTGGGAAGCACAACTCCAGCACAAATATTTGCAACCAGCCCAGACTTAAATATTTGTTCTCTTATCAGGGGATCAGCACTAGGTCATCATGACAGCCCTGTAAATCCTGACTAACGTGGCTGACATGAACTGCAGAGAGTTTTGCTACAGTCATGTAGGAAAATGCCTATACACACTTGTTAGACCTTCATACCACAGACCCCAAATCACCATGCAGCAGCTTGTGGAGGTGTTTTTAAGGGATGATTTGGGTCTCTGTGGCTGCAGGGTATCATCTTCTGAAGTTAAATTCAGTTGAAGGCTATACATAAGGTTGAACATGCCTAAGCAGACCAGGAGAGCACTAAAGTGCTGCTCATGGCACTTTCTGCTCTCCCTCTGAGGGTTTCCCAACACTTCAGGCCGTAGCCAGCAGGTGGTTCAGGGCTGTGTGACATTGCTGTCTATCTCCAGTGAGCTCCCTCTCCCTTCCCACCCACCCCCTTCTCAAGCCTGATGCAAATATGTTGCTTATTCATTTTGATGTTTCATTCAGGCTATCTTACACCCTTCTGAAATATTAATTTCTGGCCTCGCTGCAGATTTTTGTGATCCAAGCCCAGAAGTGCTGTGTGTGGGTGCAGAAATTAAGAACCCGCCTAAAGGGACAGCAGGGACACATCTCACCCAAGAGGGCCTGGGAAGAGCCTTTGGTTTTCAGGAGTCCAGGAGGCCTTGGCCAGGATGGTAGAATTGCAGTAATAAATTAACACACCCCCCCACCCCACCCCAGTTTAAATCTGCAACAAAGGCAAGTTACAAGTGTGAACTGGAAGTCTAAATCCTACTCAACATATCTTTAGGTCTGGGGCAATTATTTGAGCCACATGTCTGATTATACTGATGGAATGTTTTAGCCTTGTTGTAGCTAAGCTTAACCTTCACTGTACTTGGTACTTCAGTGTCTACAAAGGGCTACAAATCTCTGCATTACAAGCCTGGGCAGCTGGCATGGGCAGAGGAGCCCAAGGATGTTGGTCCAGGGAATGGGGTCAGGATCTGACCTTATGGTTCTGAGCTAGGGCTGAAGGTTTCTGTGGTTATAGGAGAAGAGAGAGCTGCTAGAGCAATTAACAGCCTGGTTTCCAATGATCAGACCTTTCTAAGGGCTGTGGAATTGTGCCTGAGCAACCACTTCTAAAGTAACCCAAGACATGCAATGCTTGGTGGATCCTGTCACCTGTTTGAGCTCTGCTCTGCAGAGCAGGACTGATTTACCAAGCCCCAGTCAGGAAGCCAGGGCTCTGTCTGTGGCTATGGACATGCCTCTGCCCCAAGGAAGAGGCCGCAAAACTTCATTCATTCAAATTTTCACTAATTGTTACTGATGGTTAATATACACATGCTTCAGATTCTGCTGGGCATGGCATCTTTTTGCGTCACTTTCCATGTGATCGCCACAAAGTGTAGCAGGAGTTGCTGAATTCAGAGAGCTTATTGAAAGAGAAGCCATCTGAGGTATACAGAGAAGAAGAAATTAGGAGGGGAAAGCTCAGCTTTTCTTTTTTTTTCTTCTACATGTTTTTTCTGAATATTGTGCAGCATGTTGTGGAAAAAAAATTTAGCCAACTGTCTGACAGATATTAGTAAAGTGGAGACTGTGTTAAAAATAAAGTGCCAGGTTGTCCTCTGCAGAAAGTTAATAAAAAGAAGGAAGTGAAAGACTGCTCATTATTTTTAATGACTTTGCTTTCCAGCAGAGTGCCTGTATCTCCCAGCCTTTACATTCTGCCTTATTTCAGTTCTTTATGGCACATTCAACTGCTCTGGAGAATGATGGCTTTGTTCTAAAATACCGAATATACCACGAGGCCCCTGGCCCAGCCTGGCTGGGCTGTTAATCACAGCTCCAGTGCCAGGAGGAGGATGCTGAGAAGAGCCTGTTGCACGGGCAGCCCAGCCTGGATGGCTGGGAGCTCTTTGGCAGGGAGAGCTGTGGCAGGCACTGGTGCTGCTGAATGCTCTGTGCAAAGCTGCTAGCAGAATCGATTAAGTGGTGCTTGGCAACTGCCTGGGTGTGTTCTGCGTGCACATCTCTACATTTGTCTCTCTTACTGGCTCCACCTGGCATTAACCTCTCATTACTTGTCAACGGATATTTGCTTTATTGCTTTTAAAATATAGGGCGCATTTTGCAGTTCAGAAGATGAAGATTCATGAGTGCAATTCAGAACACAGTCCCAAGCAAAATACCCAGAGCATCCAGCTACATCTGCAGGCTCCTTGCAGCCAGCAGGTAGAAAAGCTGAAAGCAGAAGCTGCATTTCCAGATTTGAAAATAACTAGTTTTTCTCAAAAGGTTTGCTTGAAAAAATCCATGCTGTCATTCACTTAAACTTTTCTGACATGCTCTTTGATGAATCAAGGCTCATGTTATAGGCAGATTACAGTTATAGTGATTTGTTTGGAAACCAGATGCACATTTTCTATGGCTCAGAGAAATTATCTAAAAGGGGTCCACAGCCAGGCCTCAGGGCCTTTGAAGGTTTTTTTCTTAGTAGTGCCTCACAAACTCATTTGCCAGCAGATTTGGTGTCATGCTCTGCCTCCTCTTCTTGCTTACTGATGGTTAACGCCCTGCAGCAAAGCCTGCATCTTGCATGTCATATGAAACATGAGTGCAAGAATTCCAAACACCACGGAGAAGCCCCTGCATGGCTTGGGGCAGTAGCAGGGGATGCAGGGAGACCTCACACAGCTGTGCTCACAGCTGGAGCGCCTCCCTGGCTCTTTCCATGCCTTTCTTGTAGTTGCCGCTCCCAGTCTCAACTGCTGCTCCTGAGGGAGCAGAGGCTCTGGGAAACTGCAGTGGGCAAATTCATAACCCTAAGGGTCTTCCAGAGCAAATGATGATCCATTGGAACAACTGCCCTCACAATCAGCCTAGCAAACAGGAGGAGGATTGGATTTTCCTGACAGCAAGGCTTGGATGTGATGTCAAGGAGCCGGTGCTGATCCTTTAAATTCTAGACACAGCAAACTGGCTGATATTTTGAATTTGCTTACCTTTTAACACAGAAAAAGGCCAAAACTCATTTATATTGGCTAACCACATTTTTTCTGCCTGTCTTAATCCAGGAAATGAAAACCATGACCAGAAGTTAGTCCCCTTCTCTAAACACTGGCATGCTGGTGTTTATAAAAAAGAACTCCACCATGATTCTTCCCAACTGCTAGAGGATTGAAATGGGAGTGTCAGCCAGGGAGGAAAATGAGTTTGCTCCTGTGTGAAAACTTAGCACAGAGTCAGGCAGAGCGTTTTTGGAGGTGGGATGGGTTGTTGTTTGTTTTCCAGCTCTACCAGGCACCAAACTTGGCCGTAACCTGACAATATGCTGCAGAGGACTCTTTTGTCTGTAAGTTAATGAGAGAAATGCTTGATAGATGGCTACTGGCAAGCTAATTAGAAGAGAAGGAATTCAATGGATTGCAGAAAAAAAAGCAAAAGGAAGGGATTTAAAATGTTCAAGAAGATCATTTAAGGTCCTCATTCCGGGAGAGAGAGAGTAACTGGTTTCACTTCCCAGAGGCTAATCCTGCCCTAATTGACTTATTATTGGAGTCTGAAGGAAAACAATCCATGTGGCTGTGATAGCAGAGCCAGGGAAGGCATGATTGTGGCTGCTGAGGGGAACATGGGCAGACAATAGCTGCAGTGTGTGAAGTGACACGGGATAGCATGTGCAGATCCCAGCAGCATAAAAACGCTAACTGGGAACACTGTTTAGTGTTATAGGGTGGATGGGGAGCATGGAGAACAGGCCCAGGATTAACTTCCACTCAGTGGTTTCAAACACTTCTGTGAGAAAAAGCTCAGCCTCTTCCCAAATGCAGACTGGGGAATCAGGGATCACGTGTTACCAAAAAACCCATGTGCAACCTATAGCTTACGCATGAAGTATAAAAACAAAGGACATATTTACAACCCAAACTGAGATCCTGAGATCCTGAGAGGTGACTCTATGTACATGGTATAACAGAGTTCTAAGATGCTTCAAAATATAGTAAGTCTGGGAACCAAGCAAAGGCTGAGGAGATTTGCATTTTTTGACATTGGGAAAATCAGTTGTCCTTTCTGTTAACATGGCAAAATTACTTTGAGTCCCTAATTTGCATAATTAAAATACATAGCTAGAAAGGAATTCAAATTTGGGCTAAATTACACTGAGGAAACTGCATTCCGTTTTGATCATTTTGCTTGACATGGACTTTTTTGGTATTAGAAATGCACAGCAGATATAGTATTTACTAAAATAAGAACTATTATGGAATGCATAAGGGATACAATTCATTACCCAGAAAAACTTTCAAATAAGCAGACAAAAATACATGCTAAATTACAATGAAATTCCAGTGGAATTACAGCTTTCTTCCATAACAGGACAGATGACCTCATCTTATGAATGTTATTACTGTGACTCTCATGGTTCTTCATGGAACCTGAGCTTCAGGCATGCTTCAACACTATGAGAATATTATAAATTAAAGAAATCAAACACAAAAGAGGAAAATCCAGCAAAGAGTACAAATGTGTAGAAAAATACCTTCCTCCTCTTCAGATAAACTTTAATCTAAGTATTTTCCTGACTGAAATGGGTGGAATTGCCTTTTCTCCAGAATGACTTGAAGGGAATGAACAAGTGTTAAAACAGGTGAGTACATGATGGTCCCATCAGATATTTGATTAGTAGCTGTGGTTTGGCAAGGAAGGTGTAAAAATCTGACATCTTCTGTTGAACCAGGTTTTCTGAGACTTTCTGCCAGGCTTTTCAAGTAGAGTTAAAAAAGGAAAAGTCTAAAATTACCTGACCAGAAGTATTTTACATTGTTGGAGTACAAATATGTGCAGGCAATGGGCATTGCTAAGTAAGTGAAAAGCTCATTGGAAAGCAAGGAGACAAGAGACATCACTCAAGTTTGTAATTTCTCCTGGGATACAGCTACAGAAAAACCAAAAATGGGTTATGCTCCTCTCTGAGCACAGTGTGTGCTACAATCCTCCCTGAAGCACAGGTAACTGAGGTTCTTGTTAATAATAGATCCCTTGAGGTGGATTAGAGAGAAATGACACTAAATGATCAGCAGGTTTATTTCAGAATGATTTGGTTGCAATGGAAAGGAGGTATTTAGCCATTTTGTTTATTATCTGTAGAAATATAACAATATCAAAGTATAAACAAATAATGATAAAATGTATAAGGAAAAGAAAGGAAGAGAAAAAGAAGAAAAGAGTACAAAGATATCACCACCTGTGAACACAGCAGTGAGATTGCTGCAATTTCAAAGTCTGTTGGTTGAAATGATGGTCGCAGTCTTGATCTGTCAAGAGTGGGGGAAGCCCATGGAACACAGGGATTCAATGGGTTTATATAAGTTCATGTGTATGGAATGCCCAGGTACCTCCCTGGGCAGGGGAAAGAGTTTTTTGTCTGATGCAACACTGTGTATCCCATGCAGTCCTCTGGTGGAAGGCCTCAGAAATGAGTCTGGGGGCACTTTGGGGGTCTTTGAGACATGAAGTGACAGCTGCCTCTCACATCAGCGTAGCTGAGCCAGTTATGCCCCATCAGAAGGGACTAGGCCTACATGGGAACGTCCTGATACTTCCCCAGAGGTGAGTTTTCACATCTGAGCCAGCTGTGCAAGGGAGGACATTGGCATGATCAAAGCACTATCCCACCAGGCAGGATCTGCTTCTTTCCTTATCAGGCTCAAACTCCAGCTTGCAGCCTCTGATGGTGGGTGCTCACACCCTCTGCACTTGGGCTGTTACCTCGCACATCGCCAGCGAAGCTCCCCTGCTTTTGCAGAGGTCGATTATTTGAGTCATTAACCCTTAATGTTTCAGTCTCTCACAGCCTGTGGCAGACAGAAAATGAGATGTGTCATCCAGGTGAGTTCAGGAACTCATTTCACTCCACTGATTCAAGGTGGGAACGCTTCTGCCAGCACTTGGAGCTCTGCTTGATGACTGAGTCAAGTTGTCAGGGAGGGCTTGTAATTCTAACAGCTGCTCCAAAAACATGTTTTTTTGTTTGTACAGACAAAGAAACACATCTGCAAATTTTAGTAAAGTAATCTGAAGTTAGAAAATTTCAGAAATTCTAAAAATGCTCTCCAACCTTGGCCTAATTGCAGACTTTTTCATGTGAAAGAACCATCTGCTGTACCACACAGTAAAGTAAAAAAACCCAAAAATAAACACAGGTGGTAGAGGCAGGGAAAAATGCTCTCAGAGAAATTGGTGCATTTCTCACTTATTAGGACATTTCCTTGATTTTAAGCATAATTTATTCTGTTTCAGCCACATGGTTTCTGCACATTTCCTTTGAAACGCCTGTAATTCTTTTTGGCAGAGATCCGAGGCAATACAGTGCAGTCTCATCTGGGAAGAGTATCCTAGGAAAGCGTAAATATCACAAAGCTGTAAAGAAAATAAAAATAATAATTTAGCCTTGAAGGGCTTGAAAAAAACTGGACTAGTTCAGAGATAAGTGAAATCACCTCACTGGGTGACCTGGGCAAGCAGGAGGAGGAGGCTGGTGTCAGCCCATCCTGTGGGCCTGGGAGAGGCGTCGTTTCTCAAGCCTCTGGAACTCATCAAACTCCATTTCTGGTGGACTCGCCTTTCATAGATGACTGATTCTTAACTCAATTATAATAAGAGCGAGACACGAACTCTCTCCTCAGTAGAATCCACCCAGGAGACACAAACTGTGACTGAGGAGTCAATTATTTGGAGATTAAGAAGGCAAAGCCCTGAAATATGTTTTGGTCCCGCCAATTGCTACAGGATCATTCACTTCCCCAGGAGAGAACTCCCACATGAACAAAGCACACCAGCTGCTCAGTCAGACCAAGTCTGGGGGTTCAGCAAGGGCTGAGCACCGAACAAACACCACGAGTGCACTGTCCACATCCCGCACAGTGCAGGGTGGCCTCTCAAATCCCATCAAGCTGACAGGTCTGTGCGATGCAAAGATGTGAAGAGACATTTGCTGAAGTCCCAAAGCAGCCTGGCCACATCAGCATAGCATCCTGGCTGGCCTAATTAAAGAACTGGAGCTAATTAGGCCAGGCACAGCACCATATTGATTAAATGGTAAAGACAAAGTCCTGGCATCTAGATGTGCTAGCGGGAAAACAAAGCACTGGAGTTGCATGTCACCCGGTTAAATCAGAGCCTCTATGCCCTGTCGCTGTCAGCGTGGCCCTGCTCCCAAGCACTGCCTTCACACAGACTTCAGTGCTGCATTGCAGTTTTGTTTAAATTTAATATTATCCAGAACTCAACAGCCATCTCCCTGTTTTGTGGGCACAGTTCCTGAAATAAGATTAACTTTGTCTCCAGGGGTCACTTTCCAGCCAGCAAACCAAAAGCTGTGCAGGAGAATGAAAACAAGGCAAAGAGAGAATAAAAATCAGGCTGCGTTGCAGACTTTCAATTTATGATATAAAAACATTTCAGGGGTTTTGGGGGGAAATATTTAAACCGACAGATTAGGATTTTTGTATTCAAGTCCTCCATATTCATCTAACTGCAACGAACTGATGATTTCCCAGCCAGAGGCTGTTCTTGAGCATACCAACTGCACGAATCCACCTCCCAATGGATCTTACCCCACAGCCTTCTCCATCCAGAGCCATCCCACAGCACAGTGCCCTGAAAGTGCCCTGCTCTGCAGACTTGGCTCTGAAGATGACAGCCCAGCTATAGTAATAATCCCTATATAGTAAGTATAATACAGTAAGTAATCCCACAGGGGATCCATGCTCCCAGCAGTTCTTTGTGTGGCCTCCATTTGCCACTTCCACTCTCATCACCTAGGACATTTCAAAAGGACAGACATATTTTTTTTTCTATAATATTCTAGAGGGGCTGTGGGAATGTTAACATTTATGGGTCTGACTAGCTGGGAAATCAGACTTCTTCATATCGTGGTGTAACCATTTTGAAGATCTTGTTTCAAGCAAAAGTGAATCCCAAGGTTCAAGCAGGGCTGAGAAAAAAGGGAATATTTTATCATCTATGATCTCTCTGATCAAAGCAATACCAAAAGCATTTCTCTGTCTGCAGAGAAAAAACTGAGGAATGTGGAGTAGGCAGAAAAACTAATACTACACGTGCCTGTACTTTTCAATCCCCTTCCCACCGAAAAAGGACAGCACAACCTTTCAGCCTGCAAGTATGTGCAGGCATTTACATTTATCATGCTGTGAAAGTCTCTATTTCATTCCATTTCAGTCTGTAAAGAAATGCAAATGGACTGACTAAGCCAAATTATTGTATTCTCCTCTCCCTCCGTGGAAAAGATGTCAGAGCTGTTTTACTGGAAAGCAGACGAGAGGGGGCACTCATAGATTTCCTACATCAGGGCTTTGCTTTATGCTGTGTTGGCAGGAAAGGTGTCTGAGAGAGTCCTTGTTGGAAAAGGTTCCAGGAAAAATACCAAATGAACATAACACCATAAAGAAGCAGAAAAATTTGTCAAAAAGGGAAAGAAGAAAAATGGGGGTGGGTGGATAATGTAGGAGGACACTCTGGTGCACCTCACCAGGAGCCCTGACGCTGTAAATCTGCTTGGGTGGGAGGATGGAGTGCTCCAGGAACAGGGCTGGAAGTGAAGATCCTATGGCAGTGAGGAAAAGGTTGGGTAGTCCAAGCAGTGAGCTAAAGCTGGCCTCAGGCCCCTTACAAGAATTTACATTTTCACAGTAACGAAAAAGTGCAGGATAGCGACTGAGAGAAGCTGTAAGAGATACAGCTTGTAGGGCAGTCCTCATTTTACTAATTAAACATTTTGGATTGCCTATACAGGGTCACTTGGGAAAGTTAAATAAATCAATCAGCTAAAGGTGTGAAGTCAATTTATGTAAGTTATAGCATATTCAAGCTGCATGTGAATGGTTTCATTCAGGGTAAATGGCCTTCGATTATTACAAGCTTAATTTTCTAGATTAGCAGAAACAAAATATGTTTTGATAGCAAAGTAAAACAAGATGGAGGGAGAAAAAACATCCAGTTAGTAACTCAGTCTTGCGTCTATGGTCCCTCTTTGTTTTTAGCAGCAGAAAATCCAAAGCTACCTAGATAGACAAATAAAGTTTACCATGCATTATAAATATCGTCTAACAACCTTGGCTGCCAAAGGCTGTAAGGAGCAGAAAGTGTGTTACCACAGCAAGAACAAACCTCACAGTGTTTGCTGTGCCCCCACCAGTCCCTTTTGCTGCCCATATCACTCCATCAGCTCCTGACTGGAGCTGAACCATATCCCTGCTGCAAACAGTGCAATCAAGTAACTATGAATTAACTTCTAACTAACAGTTTAACTAAATTACCAGAGAGTGGGATTATCACAAACATAACCAATTTTTTTATTAAAGACTACATTCATTTGCTCAGTTAAGTGAAATGTCAGTCAGTCAAAAGCTCTGCCTTGCTCAGTGAACTTCCCTTCTCTGCCCTTCACTCACCATTAGGCTTTCTTCAACCTCTTAATTTGGAACCAGTAAAATGAGCCATGCTTGTGTCTCTTTTACATCTTGTAGGCTTCTCCCATTTATCTCATTGTTGCACCAGACTTTTACTCTGCTGTAAAAATGAAGAACTTCTAATGCTACAACTAAAAAAGTGAAATCAAAATAAGGTAATTGGCTGGGGTAGGTATGTGCTTGTGGACACCAGTTTCTGAAGCGTAGCTGCGTACCTGCTTCACAAGGAAACCTGCATCGTAAGTGACTTCTGAAACTCATCCGTTCCCTGCTACAACTTTGTAGACTGCCCTTTAAAACCAAGACTGGGATTTTCTAAGCAAGTGGGTTTCACTGGTCACTTTAGACAGCTGCATCAAAATACTACCTGAGGGTGAAATTGGGTTAGATAAGGACATATTGTACAGCATAGACGTGATAGCATTATAGCTCTGAATTTTTTAAGCTACTGGCCAGATATGAATGAATTTTTCATTGAACTCCTTTAATGATGAAAATAAAGTCCTACTGCAGATTTTTCCCTAGAACCTCCTAGCTACGAATGTGTCAACATCCTCAAGGGTCACATTTTCCCTTTTGAAAGGGGAAAAATATCAGGCTTGATTTAATAAATTTCTGACCTATTTTAACAGGATGGATTCGGAAATATATTCCTAAATTGAGTATTAGACATTTCTGTGACTACTAGGGGAAACTCCACAGGAGTGTGAAAGTGGGAGAGCAATCCAATGAGAAAATGAAAGCATTGTAGTAACACCGAGACACTTGGGGCATTCATTTTAAAAAAGAGGTAGACTCCTGTTTGGGGACAAAATTCAGGCTGAAATTATAGTACTGAGAGTTAGAAACCCTAAATGTGGCCCAAAAGGATACAGAACCTCAACTCCCATGATCCTATTCCTATTCTAGAGACAATGTGTATTCTCCACATAACACATTCGCTGTGTGAGACTGATTAGATACCCCGCATAAAACTAAGATGTTACTAAACACATGAATCACTTAGGAAACCATAAACAGTATTTAAAACAAGAGTCTTGTGATGGTGGTGCATAGCCTTTGCAGTAATCTAGGAAGCAAACTGTTCTATCCTAAATTCACCCTTTTCCCCCAATAAACCAGTAGAAGTGTTACGCAATATACAGCATTTTTACAGTAGAAGACAACTGAGTTGAGGCATACAGGCTCTATCATGTCACCTAATTAATACCTAGTCTATTTCTCCAGCCATTTTATCTAACAGTTGGGTACTAATTTCATTTTTATTGCTGTAAACTCCCATTGCCTTGAAACCACAGTAAATAATAGCAGAAATATCATTTATTACAAAAAAACCCAACATTTGAAATGCATTTGTGAATTAATTTTTTCAGGCATTCTAACAGTGAACTTGCTCCTGGATTCAGGGAAAATTCACTCAATCCAGGAGCCTCCTAGCTTAAAAACCATCTTCTTAAGGTTTGGGCAGAGTGCTTCAGAAGACTTTATGGGAGAACAAGGTCATGACCAAACCAAAAGTCTTAAGACTTCATAGTGAAATGACTTTCCTTATCCCTATAACTACCTGCAGGAAATCAACAAAGTATCTTTTTTTTTCTTTTTTCTTTTTTCTTTTTTTAATTTAAGGACAGTTAGTTGCCATTTAAAACAAAGACATTTTAGAAATGCTTGTAACCTACAGACAGGCATCTTTTAGTATTTATGTCCCTGCTTCCAGGCATCTAGCTTTCCAAGATCTTGTCTTCAGCACTTGCCAAGATTTTTCCTTGACATTTCACTCAGCCACAGCCCTGCTGGTCTTCAAGGCACCATCCTCTGCTCTTCCAACCCCGTAACACTGGAGTTATGTTCTTGTTGTCCCAAACCCTCTGGTCTGCTCAGAGTCTAGCAGTGCATGCTTGAAAAGCTACCAGAAGTGCAGACACAGCACAGCATTCCCCAGCCTTCCCTGGGGGCTGGTGATGCAATGCAGCCTTGCTCTCATGCCCTCATGGCTCTCTGCCTCTGGCAACCTCTCTCACTGTGCCATGTCCATCTCCTTTTGCTTCAAGATTAACAGAAGGAGGTTTTCAGAACACTGTGGACTTGCCCGAGTTCAAGTCCTGGGAGATGGTAGCCCCGAGACTACAATTCCTCAGGCTTGCTTTAAACTGCAGCAACAAACAGAACCACAGCAATTTTCAAGAACAGAGATCAAAACCATTCAGCAGGGAAGTAACACAAAAAGGTGTTTAAATCCTCTACAGGATAGCTAAATGACTATTTGGTGAAGGACAAAAACCCTTTTCCCAAAGAATTTCTTCATGTTAAATCCCTGAAAAGTCACAATCAACCAGCTGGAGAAGAACCACAGAAGGTCCTGCAAGGTACTGTGACTGATCTGCTTTTTAGCTTTACTCAGCCTCAGGATTAGGAATTTAACAGTCCTCTCAGAGCTTAAGTTTATTCAGGTTTTGTCCTGTCCTACAAATTAGACACATTTTAAGAAACTAAAAGATGGGGAAGAAGAAAGAAACAATTAAGCCCCTGAGAATGATACGTCTCCACTAGCAATACATTTATGAATAAATTTGCACAAAAACAACAAAAGGAAATTCGTAATACTGCACACAATGTTTTAAATGCTATTGTGAAAGCAGGCCAGAATGTTCAATCTCCTTAAGCAGCAGTTGAAACAGGCTTTAAATTAATCAGGATTCTTAGAAATTGTAATAAGAAGGGACTGATGAAAAACAGCTGCACCCAATCCCTATAAAAACCTTCAAAAAGAAGGGAATTAAGTGATAATGCTGGTGGAAGGGCATATCATCACAGGATGGTCTCCTGCTGCTACAAAATGCCAGAGCAAGACCAAGTATTTTTCCAAGGAGAGATAATTATGATGAGCCTCAGCCCTGTTTTTGGGGGCTTGATTACCACTCTGTGGTGTGGCGATAGAGGTCTCATTTGGGTAGTCTTTAAATTACTGAACACTGAGAGTAAGAGTATTCAGTTCTAATGCTTATTAAAAGTGGTATTCGAAACATCTCTGCCCCCAGTATAGCGATTTGCGTGAGAAGGATGTGTTTCCAAAGTATGGTTTTGTAAAGGAGGGGAATAGAAATGAAAAATAAAAAATATGCTTACCATTAAGTGTTGAAGCTCCTCTGAACTGTAGACTCAATAAAGTTAAATTACAGCCCAGTATTGGTGAAGGAGAAAGTATCCCACTGAGAGGCAGGATGTTAAGTCTGGTCTCAGGAAACCAGTTGTCTGCACAAAGAATCCCTTGTGGAATACCAAGAGATGATGCTAACAGGTTCTAGTAGTATTTCAGCAAAAGAAATAATGTAATAGTTTGGCAAGATTAATGGTGCAACAAGGTGATATTATACAAAACCAGTAGTTTATGGAAAGGCAGAATGCTTAATTTTTGCGTGATTCTCTAAAAAATGTCAATTGTTTTTTGGGTTTTTTTCTGTTTTTTTTTACAGAGAAGCAGTCAGATCTCAGTAACTCCCCTTGCTCTGGGTGATGGCACTTCCGAGTGTCCCCCAGCACAGACAGACCTGCAGCCCACAGTGGAGCTGCAGTATACACACACATGGCTCCTGGTCTCCAAGAGTTTATGACAACCTTCCCCAAAACTCTGAAGGATTTCTGCAACACTGACAGCCTGCAGCTGCCAAATCTCCCTTACTGACCTGGCACTCATAATGTCCACTCTAGAGACTTAATCACCTGGAAACTGGGGTCTGTGTTTTGCTCAAAAGGACTTTTGAAGACTGTATGAAAATGTTTGCGCATGGGACTTTTCATCTCGTTTTTTTGCCCTGGAACAAATTGCTTAACTTTTGTTGTCTTCGGTTTCTGTGGTTATGAGATTGTCTTAATGCTCACAGTTACCCTGGAGATCCTGCGGATGAAGATTTCAGGGCTCCCATGTGGAAATGCGCTATTGCATCAGAGCTGCTGCTTCTCCTCTAAGCCAAGTCGTCCCCACAGGAGATTTCTCCGAGTAGGAGACATTACATAAAGACACACATCTAACATTCCTACAGAAGCTCAGTTATTTCTCTCTGATCTAAATATATGGCAAAGGTAAATCTCACTATCAGTTATCTGCACAACAAAAGGAGGTTAAAGCAGTAAGATTTTTGCTTGCCTTGACAGTGTGGAGAGGCAAATAGAGGTACAAGCACTACAGAGGGGCCATCAAACTCACCTCATGGGGAGGCTGCTATGAGTACCTCAGCGTAAGGCCACAGCTCTCTCCATTCACTGCTTTCTGCAATCCCCAAGTCTGTCATTTCCCAAGATAACTAAATGCCGAACCCTGAAAAAAAGGCTTGATAATGCAAATGTAGTTAGCAATGACAAGTCATTCTGAGGACACTGTAAGAGTCATAAATATGTTTGTTTTAATTGAGGTGGGGTAGGGTTTGTAGTGTGATAGAGCAATGAAAACAGACCCAATAAACAATTCCTCTCATCTCCTGCTCTGACAGCCCCTTTCTCAAAGCACCAATATTACCCACTTAGAAAATGGATTTATGCCAAGTTTAAAGCACTTCTTCTTTCAGCACACCAGATGGTACTAAAAATTCAAAATATTTCCTACAACAGCTGTATCTTTGACAACAAAATTAATACAAGCTGAAATACCACTGTTGTGTGTAGGCCATAATGACAACACTCCTCAGTTTTATGTCTAATGTAACAAGGAGTTTGATAGTTAAAAAATATATCTGATCAACTCAGTATTGCATCAATCATGTGACTCTGTCTGGGTTTTCAAAACCCATTGCAAAATTTAGTGCCTTTGTAGTTTAACAGCTGGTCTGATAAGAATGTAAAATACACCTCTCCCTAGAGCTATAATAAATGTGTTAACACTTTCTTACAACCAACGCTTTCCTACAACTCATCATTTTCTTGCCCCAAGATCCTTCTTTATATATTTGATGACATAAATCTTTTAAGCTGGTTTTGACCAGAAGCTAACTTCCCTTACTGTCTGGTATTGGGACTTTTGAGAAATACAATGAGATGTGGTTTTTCCCTTGGTGTTTAAAGAGGAGGAGGGAGGAGGGGGAATACTTTCAGTTCAGACAAAACAACAAATGAAAATGATGGTGCTTGCAATTTCCATCTCCTTAACATGAATGTGTTGAGTAAGGTTTTTTAATGATCTATTTGTTACATCATTAACTAGATCATTAGATATAAGACATGCAGCTCTCAAAGTTTTAGTATTTTAAACAGTGCGGTGGGTTTGGCATGTCCTGAACAATGTGAGTGAGCAATAAGAGAAGGAAACATGAAAATAAAACTAAAGCCAAATAGTTTGCCCATCAAAAGACCATACTATCCAAACACTGTAATGAACACAGCTCTGCTATCTGCATATGTTTCTACATGTATGTGACCATTCTTGATGCTAGCATGTGAACATCTGCTAAAAAATTCAATTACTTAGGAGTGCTGTGAAGCAAGAAATAACTGTTAGCTCTTGTTGTAGAGATGGAGGATGGTGTGGTGGTTATTGATGCTGGACAAAGCCTAGTCTTGTTTTGTGAGGCACTGAGCCACCTCAGTGGAAAATTTTACATCCCGAAGTTGTCTAAGACCTGAGGCACATGGAGGATCTACCATGGGAACACACAGTAAAACCCCACGACCTGAGCTCCAGCCATCCTTTCCCCAGTCAGACATTGTCTGTGGTAGGTGACCACTGCCTTCCCCAGCTCTGTGTGGCTGTCTTTACTCCCTGACAGTAGCCGATCTCTGCCTTCTCTGCACAAATCACTCCTCTCCATTTCCCATAGTGCAATTCCCACCCTCATCTGTGGGATTCCCTTACCTCTGGGACTCTAGTCCTCGTTCAGCACAAGCATGTGCTTGCACAGGCCATCTGGCATTGAAATGATGTTGTCGAGCTGGTACAGTCATGCTGGACATGGAGGTGGTGAACACATGGTTGTTATTTGCAGCTATAGTGCTACAGCTATTTTTAACCATCTTCCTATTTGCACAACTGCAATGCTGTCATATCAGTTCAGTTTACTTGAAAATTAACATTCAAATGCTACTCAATACAAGTGCTCCCATTTAAAAATTTTAAGTAAGTAATTAAGTCTTACATTAAGTGTGGCTGGTTCTAAATGAAATTTTTTGTGTGCTTCTTCAAAACAAATATACTGTCCAAATTGATGAGGCTAATGTGTGTGACCTTATCAGACATGAGCAGATGGTTTAACTCTAGGTAAATCTCTAAATTATTTTATCTAGAAAGCTAAATTATTTATCTAGACATGTAAATTTATCTTGAGGTCTCTAAATACCACAAGGGTGATGGCTTTCTGCCTCTCCTCAAATAGAATGCATCCCCACAGTCAGTTCAATTTCAAGATGAAAAATGTGTGCGACTTCTACGCCCTGGTGATAAACTGAGCAGGATCAGAACAGACTTCTCTGATCTATACTGAAGATTGAGTTGATCTTGAAGGCTTAGAGTCATCCTTGTTTTACCACCCCTGCAGAGCCACACAGCTTATTCACCGGCAATCAGGTAAGAGCTGGCCCACTGTGAAGGTGTGGACCTCTTTTAATTTGGGTAAAGTAATTTCAAAGCTACATTTTGGAAAGAATTCTCTGAAAGACCCATTGAATCTCCTTCAATTTTTAGGGAAGAAAACAAACACGTGATCTCTAAGCAGGATTTTCTGAGCTCTGTTGCATTTGGCCAAAATTTACTTAGAGTTATTTATTTCCATTTCCATTTGCAAGAGCCCAACCCTCTCACACAAATCCCTGTTAATGACACACATCTGTAGAGCACTAAAGGAAGCTAAAGGGATGCCCACACTCTTGGTTAAGACCCAGCTTAGCTGCTGATTTGAAGCCAAACAAACTCCAAAACCTCTGAACTCCAACTCTGCCAACTGCTTCCACGGTGCCTGCTGAGCAAGCAGGACCAAGCATCAGCAAAATGCCAGCCTGTACAGGAGAACTTCCCGTGTGCAGTGTGGACAGCAAGGTGTGCTAAAGCTCAGCCAGTGGTAGCTATGGGGCAGAAATTTCTTCTGAGTACTCTTTTCAGTTGTATCTATTTCAGCCCAGAGCAAAGCCAAAAGGGTCAGTATGGAAAGTGCCAGTGCTTTATGCTAATACATTTGGTTTTGCACAAGAAGATAACTGAAAGAGGTTGAAAGAACTACTTTAAAATATTTTTTTGCCATCCTTCTTGGGAAGACTTCCCAGCTGTGGACTCACTTGGACAAAACCAGAGTAATTTAAGTGATGCATCGGTCAAGGCTCTGGAATAACTATTTGAACAGTCTCAGAAGCCAATGCTTTCATTAAAATGACTTCCTTCTTCAGCACCAGCTCTGCTACCCAAAACAAAATGCTGTGCATTTCAGCAATTCCTAGAAGACCATCTGCGCTTCCCAAAGCCTGTCCCTGTAAGTCCCTTTCCCAGCCACAGCACATGCATAATCACCATGGCTAACCAATTGTTCCGGAAGCGTGTGTGACTCCCAGACTGTCAGATTTTCGTGGTTTGAAATGTTGACATACAGCTCCATGCTGAACACTTTCAGCTCTAGGATAAAGCACATAAAGGAGAACAGGGTGTGTTTAATACACCTGTTCTCCATCCATCCACCAAGAACACCATCTTTAGACTTGAGAGAAATTCACTGTAGACTCCCAGAGGTAAAAGGCAATGAATGAAGTCACTCCACAATATTTTGTTTTACTGCTAAGATACCATAAGTCTGAAGGAAAGTTGACACCAAGAAAGGTTACACAGGCATCCCAGGAAAGAACTCAGGAAGAAGAGAACACCACCCATACACTTTTAGTGCATTTCTAGCTAAGCTCCACACATTTAATATCTTGCCCTTCATCAAAAAGACTTATGATGCTTGATAGCAGAATGGTATTGCAAAGTGGCTGTGCTGCAGGAACCCTATCCTTGTGGTGTCATGAAATGACAGTGCAGGAATAAATGATCGATCTCTCTCTCTCTGCAGTAAGTGCTCACAATCTCTCTGAGCAATCTGTTTATGGAAAGAGATCGGAGCTGCAGATCAGTGCAAACCACATCTGATGAGCAGTATGAGACTGCAAACCCCATCTCCTTCTCTCACGGGCTGATGGAGGCCCCAGCTTCACCCAGTCATTTACTGTTCTGATTTGTCTCTGTCATTCTGCTGTCCTTGTTCTCTTTAATGTCCAACCCAGGACTTTCCTTTACAATCCACTGATGCTTTTACATCCCTCTAACTCTAACGCTCACTTTGTGAAAACCAGAGAGCAACTGTGTGTACTTTAGATGCCCTCATACAATTCAGGAGCCACACAGATGTAAACTACACCATGTCCATCTGTATTTCTCTGGCTTCCTTCTTGCTGTGTCTTGCTAGTTTTCATCCTAGTCCTGATTGTATTCTTGCTTTTACTGCTTGTTCTGTCACATTTTGTGTCAATTATATGCAACTTGCTGTCCCCAAAGCCGGGATTCACCCTCAGCAGTGGCAGAGCACAATATTTATTATCCTTTATAACCAGAACTATGCCAAAAAAAGCTCTCTTTGGAGAACAACATGCGAGCTGGAACGGATGTGAGGTGCATGGCCTGTTAAGAACTACTCAGGGGTGAAACGTCTTTTGAAAAGTGGTGAAAAGTCTTTTCAAAAGTACTGAAATCAAGTAGTTGCAATGCTGTGGTCATTTGTACAGGATGAAAGACAAGAATATTTTCCTGGCAACTGGCTGAAAAAACCAAGAAATATCACTGACCACATACCAGTATCCTCCTCAGAAAGGGGAATCTGCCTGGGAAAGGTGTTTTTGAGACAGAGCACATCTGTCAGAGCAGCAGTTTGCCTTGGAGAGTGCCACGCTTTTCCCTGTAGCAGGTTAAGTCATCGTAACAGAGGTTCGTGCTCTCCAGTGTGTTTGTCCCGTATACTTCTATTTATTCCTTATGCTAGTGCACGACAGTCCACTCTTGTTTTAATAATGATTGTCTTGAGATTTCCTTTTCCGTGGCAATGTCTGAAAAAATCCATGAGCCTAGTGCCTCAGTAGTCACAATACTATCTTTCAAGTCACCTTTAGTTCCCCACAGTGACCTTGATGCATCCTTAGCCTTGCTAAGGTGACTGTGCAAGAGATGGATTTTTGCAGGTCAGTCTGTGTGAGAATTTGGAATGAGCAGTCTATTCTTATCTCTGTCACTTCACTTAGTGGGTCACCTTGGAGGAGTTTGTTCCCTGTTCTATGCTCCACTCTCCTCATATGTAGGAAGAGATATTTAATATTTCTTGATGAAAAGCAATTAGCTAAGCTGTAACACAATTTCTTTTCCTAATTATCTGTCAGCCTGCTGTCTGCTGAGAGAATGTGCAAGCTATGTGCTCTCATGCTCACAGGTGCACTGAGGCTCTATTTATTTTTGTTTATCTCAGACTCTCTCTTATACTTCTTGGGCACAATCTTTATGCTCTTACTCTTCATAAAAATGGACCATAATACTCTGTTCATCCTAAATCCCATCATAGCACTCTTGACAGGTAAACATCAATTACAAAAATATAGCATTAGAGTTTTAATTTATAGTTTAACTTCTGATTTGATGCATAAAGCAATATGAAATTTGAAGCAATTTGAAATAAGTGATGGTACCCAGGCTCTCTGAAGACTGCACAGGAGAAACAGATCTCAACACCTGGAATTCTGCACCTTTCTGAAGCATCCTTTGGAATAGCCTCCAAGCATCTGCCGGGACAATACACGATACCTCCACACTCTGGTGGTGAGCCCACGTGCAGAGTAACCACATAGAGCCTATTTGTGAAGTTCAGTCTGTCTGGGAGACCCCAATGCCACGTTTTATGTGCTGTGTAGTCAATCTGCCGTGTGTGACGGTGGTCAAGTGTCTGGGGCATACAGACACCTGGCAACTCCATCCGCATTATTTATCTTTGTCCTTCTCTTTACATGGCCAGACATGTTTAATAGGTCCAAAAGCTCACTTTTTCTCCTGACAAAGTTTCTGGGTAGAGAGTGCAAGTGGGCATGTCTGGGAAAATCCAGAGATGTTGTGTTTGAAAACAGATTAAGGCCAGTCAGTAACCCTCATCTCCCTTTAACCACCCCTTCTCCCCAGCCTCCATATGAATATTTCCCTGAAGCACAGAGAAAATCTCCTCCTGCCCTCTCCCTGGAATCTTCTCCCCTCTAGCTAGTTCCCTGTTCTTTGGCTGATGGTGGAGGGGAGAAAAGCCCTCTGCATAAAGGCACCCGCCTTTGCTCCTCTTTTTTGCCCAGAGCCGCCTTGCTCTTCAAGCCACTGCTCTATCACCTCTGCCCCTTTGTTCTCCTGCTTAGGGATTTTCCACTCCTCACCTTCCTGCTGATAAAGTTAATCAAACTAATTTTCCCACTCAGTCACCTCCCTTATCACAGTCACTGCTTGGCCAGAGCCCAATGGATATGCTTTATGAGTGCTGCTGTTTGTTCTGCAGCTTTTTATGGCCAGGGTGAGTGATGTGACCCGGGGTCTGTGTCAGCAGCTCTCTGATTCACAATACCTTGAGACAAATAACAAATACATTTTGAACCATTTTGTCAATTAACTCAAATTCCTAAATTCAAATAATTTCATCATTAGGAAAAGATCCAGGATATTTTTGTTTTGCTTTGAAACTCTCTACCTTTAATTAGTGCTTAGTCCAAGGGATGACAGCAACTTGGTTCAGCTTCTGTGTCAGCGATTGTAAAAGGAAGAAAACAAATTTTGTTCTGCCTTGTGTTGCAGTGTAGATGTTCTGAAGATGCAGAATGGGAATACATGTGAGAATCAGCAGGAAATATCTCTTCCCCTTGGCACCTCTGGCAGATCTCTAGTCTGATCTGCCTCCCAAGGCCAGTCAATGCAAAAGTCCATGGCCCAGCGACTGAGGAAGACAAGGAAATTGGTGCTTAAATCCCAGATGAGCTGAAATTAAGGTGAGGGTCCCACCCACTGAGTCAGAAATGTTGGCAGTCCTTCTTCCTCCGGCTGTTACTGCTCCAGCATCACTTGTATTATTAACACCAAGGACAGCATGCAAGAGAGCCAACAGCAGAATTTTGAGCAATCTGTCAGCTGATCAGGTAGTGTCACAAGTGAGTAGGCAGATCCTTATGCTCAGGGTTGCTGCTCATCCTTATCATTTGATTTCATGCTGGTCTGCTCCCCACAACTTGGCTGTCAGTGCTAGAGACCTCTAAGGAGGTCCTGTCAGCTTGGTGGCAGGAAAATTCCTGAGTACATAAGACTTACACTCCCAAGAGGATTCCTCTTTGCACATCACTCCTGGTGCAGGGTGACATCTCAGCATTTCACTGGTTATGCTGCTGATGTGAAAAAATAAAACAAGTTTTATTCTGCTATGCTAGAAATTGTTCTTAAAAGCCTTCTAGATTTGGAAAGCAGGTACAAAGAATCAAGGAGCATATCCTGCTCTGACCTCACATACCCCAGCCCCATGCCTGCCCCTCGCCACTCATCTGTGCATCTCTTGCACCAGCACTGGACCATCCTGAGCTGATTTAACTCAGTAAAACAGCAGAAAAATAATCCCAGAAGGAGGAAAGGGAGTAAAGAGTTGTCTGAAGTTTCAGTTAAGGTCATTTGGCTTGGCAGGATGTCCGGCGGATGCCAGAGCTGCGGAAGGGAGCAGGGAGGAATGGTGGTGGACACAGGATGCAGGGTGGCAAAGCCTGCCTTTCTCTGCACAGCAAGCTGGGCGCCAGCCCAGAGTCACTTCCAGCCGAGCTCCCGAGCAGTCTCATCCCTTTAATGTCATCCCCTGTACTCGGGGCAAAGCTCGGTGAACCCCTGCTTTCCGTGGGAATTCAACAGAGTGTAAATGCCACACTGGGAATTTCCTGTAGCCTAAAGACTCGATAATTGGTTTAATTAGGCTATCAATTTATGATCTTCTTGTTAGTGAAAAGCTGCTTGATTCAATGTTAGCTTTTGATATGCAAAAATGCTTTTGAAACTCTACCTCAACCTGGGTGGCCCAGAAAGTGTTATAATTTCCCTGACAATAGATACTTCATTCATAATACACACATGTATCTCTGCTTGACAAATGCCGATGGAGAGTGCTGAATAATCTCTGAGGCTATGGATTCATAGGAAGTTTTCTCTGGTGACATTGCCAGATAAGTTTTTCAGACTCTCCCCAACCCAAAAGCATCAGATCTCTTCATTGACTTTCTTGTGGACCTGCAAACATTTCATTCAACCTAGTAAGGATACATAAAGACAGGGACAGTAGCAGTGACAGGGAGGAAATATTCTCCTCACACTAGCACTAGCATTGGGAAAAACACAACATGAAACTAAAACTTAAGTTCAAATACAGGAGTCTTAATGACTAAACTTTCTATGACATAACCACGGAAATACCTAATAAATAGGTATTATGGTGGTAGAAAGATAACAACTTCTCTACAGTTTTATACTGATGCTAATTACGATCTCTGACAAGATGAATTAGAAGATTCTCAGTTCTGAGTTATGGAAGATAGCACCATAGCAAAAAGGGGAAGGCTGTTTTCACCAAGGCACAGTGTGGTCTTGTCAGCATCCTTCTGTGATTCAAAGGCCCAGGCATTTCCATGAATAGCATTTTACTAGTATGATAGTGAGACTGACAGTGTTTCAGAGGTATTTCCACTGACCTCATGTCATTTTAAATAATACTTAATGTCTTTTTACCATTTGTTTCAGTATTTTCATCTATGTTGATTTAATTTACCCTGACTTTCTGCAGAGTCAAAAAAAATTCTGATTCTCACTTCTTTTGGACTGCTTTGCTCATGGGGCACATTTGTTTCTGTTTCAATTATGACCCTGTTAAAATGAAAACATTTTCTAAGTTGTAAAAATCTGGTTTAGACAGCACCGTGTTCTTAAATCAATGTTAGCCAGCTTTTCATGTTCTTACACCTACAACCTAGACTGCTGAGCCCAATTTCATATCCTCTACATTACTTGGGGAAAGTGTTATTAGTGAATCCCTAAAACATTTGGTGTTTTTACAGGTGGTCAGCTCCCTGTCTTGTTCAAAGAGCAGTTCGTCTTTAAGAAGTGCACTGCTATTCCATACTGGTCTTCTGGCCAGCTTGCAAGGTGCCTAATGTCAGCAGTGTTGGTGCAATTCTGTGGTTAACCTTGCCCTTCGGTACTGGCATCATGAGAGACCTTTCCCTCACAACAGTGCACGGCTGTGACTCACACCATGTGAAGGAAGAAGAGGAGAAAATCAGATATCTAAGCTGATGGGAGAAAGGAAAGGGAAAAAAAAGAGTTTTGTTCTGTAATCATGCAAAACAGGCATTTTAGACAGCTGGAGACATTTCTGCACCTCGGTTTGGATGGCGGCCAGTTTACATATAAAGCTGGTGAGGAGATGAATGAATAGCTTTCTTAATCCTCCCTGTATGGCTACTTCTGGGGAGATGAAGGCAGGTCTTCCTGCACGGGGTGAGAGAGAAACCGGTCTAAATCAAAGTCTCTCTTTCTACTCAGTGATCTTCAGCTGTTAACCTCCAATGTGAAAGGTGCAACAAAGCAGAACTCAAAGAAGACCTAAGAAAAGAAAAAGTAGCACTTCAAAAGCAATCCAAAGGGGGAGCTACTTCAAAAGGGAACCCTGGAGTAAGAAGCACTTCAAAGGGGAAACTTCCCTAGGGAGCTTGTTGCAAATTATCTTAAAGTAGGTCCTACCATCAAACAGATGAAATTAATTTTATTCTGATTGTCATGAAATCTTGTTCATTCAAAAACAGCCTGAACATTTTGTATGGTAGAGAAGCACTTGCCAAAGGATTCACCAGACTTCAGTGTAGCTAGCACTCTACCACTGTGGCTCCAAGTACCTGCTCAGCAAAGTGTGTCAAAGCTCACGAAGGTCCCTCAGAGCAGGTCTGTCCAATGTCATTTACTTGGGTTAATTTAGTTCTCATTTTTCACAGCTGACTTGAACACCATAAATGAAGTTTGCTGCTACAGTAAAAAGTGGAGGAAGTTTCTGGCCTCTCATGTATTTTCAGGTACTTTTTGCAGTGACATTTGAGCACTCCCAAATTACATACACTTTTTCTTCCTCTGCTTCATTGTCTCTAAGCATAAGACAATCCAAACTCCACGAATTGCCAATTAATTTTACTGTTACCATAGATAGTGTAATTAAAATCATGGCATCATGGTCTGACCCTCCTGTTCCTCCTCTTTGTATCTTTCTTGTAATTTTTTCTTTCTCATCACTTCGAACCCTTCATCTTCTATATATCCTTTTCCATGTTCTTGCTCTCACGACAGGGGAACCGAGTCTTCCTGGATCTCCTGGCTGCAGCTGCACCCTCCCTTGGCCGGCATCCATATTATCTGCCTGGCCCCAACACTAATACAAATGTTCATTTTGAAATGTCTGTTTTCTTTTAGAAGTTCAAATTCTATACTCTGTAAAGAAAGTAACAGTGAAGTGAATTGTGTCTGCAATTTAGGTCAAGCATGAACAACAACTTCCAAAAAGAACTGAGGCATATTGGGATTGTTAAGCTTCAAAGTGCCCACAGCCTGATTTCAGAAAACCTCCTTTGGTTCTCAGCACTATGCTTCCTCAATCCCCTCTCAAATCCTTGGTGATAAGTTAATTTCTCATTCTCTTGAGAGCCAAACATCACCTTTGGATTAATTAAAAGGAGTGTCTTGTGAAACAGCATCCATGTCAATTCAATAAGTGCTAAGGTACCTTATTCCATAACACTTAAATAGATACATGAAAAAAGAATGGATACATATTATAATGGTGTTAGATAAAGCACCTATCACTTGAAGACTCTCACACAGACACCTAGAAATGTTACTCATCTTCTTCTTATCTTTCCCATCAGTGTGTCACTTGCCACGCATCTTATTCAAGAGTTTGAGCTTGTTTGTTTCTTCCTGAATAACGTCTGCATTGTTACCCTAAGGCAGGCAAAGGTGTTTCCTTGTTCCCTACCCAGGTCAGACAAAGCTGTGTACATACTGGAAAAGGAGGAAGGGCTAAAATGAAGGAGGATTGTTTTTAGACTGTTTACCAAAAGGCAACATATAATGCCCCCAGCTTGAAGTTACAGTGTCATTTTTCTCCTTCCAACAGACATACTTACACCGTATTTTCTGTGTCTAATTCGCATACTGCATGTTAAACAACCTTGTTTCAGCAAATCATCCCTACATTAATAGTGAGATTAATGTTGTCTTTTGAAGACAAAGCAAGTGTTACGTGTGAGAAAAGATCCTCCCTTAGAACCCTCAAGCGCACCAGTGCTGTGTATTTGAGCAGCCCACTCTCCGAGGCATACAGAGAAACAGCTCCTGGAGTGCAGGGATCCCTCGAGTGTGTGACAGGTACAGTATGGAACATGTCAGACCTCTTGCCCTCTGACCTGCCAGTGTTGGCAAGCCAGCTTCCCACAAATAAGAAGTTACTTGGCCTTATCAAAGGACGTTAAAATGTGTTCTACACACCATGAACACCTATTTAAGATTTTTAATATTAACACTGTTGTAGTTGGGACTTGTTTTGAAATTTGTCTCTTAGCAACATCAGAGTTTACAGTAAATCACATCTGAATTGAGATGAAAGAACTTCACCTGACTTTAGAAAGGAAAATACACACAACTTGTGTTTACAAGGCAACCCATTACAGATGATTGCTTTGGCGATAGCAGCTTATGGAACATCCATATGCGCTGTTGGCATTTGTAAGGTGATGAAACAGAATGCAGTTTCTGATATCTGAGCTGCTTTCACTGTGGTATTTGCAAAAATAATGATACCAAATTAAACTAAACTTGGAATTCATAACAGTTGATTCATGTGAAAAATAGGAACCAAGCCATGCTCTTTATTAATATAAAGATCATGCTGTAAAATTATTTTTTAAATAATTGTGGTTTTTAGTATTTAGACTGCTGTAGAACAGCATGACAAAGTAGTGGAGCCTGAGGCTGCTATTCTGAGCTAAAAAGAAAGTAAAATAGTGCTGTTTTTGTTTTAAACTAGAAAGGAAATAAGCTTATAGAGGATAGCTGCTCTAAATGTATTTCTTTATCACACTCTGAAGAGAGAGAGAGGCAATAATGCAGTAGAAGGAAACAGAGAAAAAAGGTTGGCTTAGGAAGAGATGACCCGTCTTTGATAACAAATCCTGCAGTACTGTGCGTGCCTTGCTAGTCCTTTGCACGGGAGTTAAACCTTGCTGCTGACTGTTCAGTTTTGTAGGACCGGTTCTATGGTACTTTGGATGGTTACAGAAAAGGGAGAACTTATGCTACAGACATCACCTTAAGCTAATCTAGAAAATGAAACCACATCAACATCACCCGTTCAAAAAGCAAATTAGGTTTTGCAGCTATGAATGTTTGGTATTAGAAAACTAGGCATTCCTATTAAAAAAAAAGTAAATTAAGGTAAAAATATATTTTGGGATAGCTCCTCAAGAAGATTTCAGCCTTATTATTTGAATTATGGCAGGACCTTCCTGTTAAATGTTCTGCTTGTAGTGTAATTTACGGACTAAGTTGGACCCACAGGCTATTACAGAACACAGGAGGATTTAATGTCAAAGACAGAACACACAAACTTTGGCAGGCTGACCAGGGAAGAGACATCTTTCCCAAAGACTCAAGGGGAAAATGCTGTGGAGGACAGAGTGGCTCTGGAGAGTCATGTCTCTAAGTACAGACTTCCACCACAGCAGTTTTCAGATGTGCAGCATGTCCTAGGGGTTAGACCTCTTGCCAAGCCCTTCCTATAAAATACAGACAGAAAAGATCTCTATCATCATCATCATCATCATCCTCCTCCTCCTCCTCCCCTGTTACAAAAATGTAGATTTCCATCCTTTCCTTAGCAGAACTCAAGTTTGAATCTCTCTTTTCCTTTAGTCTTTGCCACCACCCTTCGCCACCTCCTAACTGCTGGTCTGTAGCTATGCAGGTTGTAGTCCCTCTTTCATTTGTATACATTAATTATATATTCATTATAAATACCTTGGGTCAATGCCCATAAGAATCTGTAGCCGGGAGGACAGCTCTTATCTGAGATATGAGAGACCTGCATATTAATGAATGTTCTATTTAGTACTAATCCCGTTATTACAAAGCAATAAATCTTTGTGTCTCCAATGTCTCCTTTGAATGCTCTAAGCCTTCAAATGTAGGGAATTAAGTTGCCCAGAGAATTGGTGGGTGCCCCATCCCTTCAAACATTCAAGATCAGGTTGGACAGGGCCCTGAGCAGCCAGATCTAGTTCAAGATGTCCCTTTTCATTGCAGGGGGTTGGACTACATGATCTTTAAAGGTCATTTCCAACCCAAACTACTCTAGGATTTTATGATTCTATCCTATTATGTAGCAGTGGAGGGGAGCAGTCTTTCATCCTGCAAGTCCAGTGTAGTGTGTGCAGAGTTTCCCAGTGCAGGGGGGTGCATGGTACACCTCAAATAGGCACCAGGCTGAGGTGGCCACCTGTCTCAATGCTGTCACACCCTCAGGCAATTTATTTGGGTGCAGCAGCAGGAAATTCAGTCTCTGTGAGATTTGCTGGTATATCTCAAACACTTCCACACTTTGATGGCACCAGAGAAGAGGTTAGCAGCCAACAGGGCACTTGGGGAAAACCCATTTTTAGATTTCAAAGTGTCTACATAACTGGCAGTGAGGTGTTACCGTCTGGATAGCATCTCACCATCAGGCAGTCTCTCCTTCCATGAGATTTTCCCCAGCACAGTCTCCTAGAATAAAGAGACAATATCACCCTCCAAGAAATAACAGCCTTTCTTTCCAAAATATTTGAGAATGTTTTCTAATGCTCTGAAATGAAAGCAGCAAATGTTTCTTATTCCCTGCAGGAGTCAAAGAGTACCATCTTTATTTTTATGTCTATTCTCAGTGTTCAGCTGTCATTGTAGTTTAATTATCTTGTCAGAAGCATCTGCAATTTGGAGCCTATTTCTTATATATATTCATATAATTTTCATCCCAGTTTGCATCCCATGGTAGTGCATTCTGGTGAGTGGTGGGAAACAGAAAGAGGATGCGGTAGCAGGACACAAAGATGGGCAGGTTTGGCAATGAACTCAGGTAAGGCCATGATGCAACAAATTTAACTCCAACAAATCAGAGACTATAATGAACGCAGGAGCACAAGAATGGATGTACGCCTTTAAAAATGGTGAAGAACAACTCTACTTACCTTTGGTGTACACAAAATGTCCAGAATCTTAGAGTAATTTTTGAGTGTGCTTGTTATATACAGTTTGTTGCACTTGCATGATGTTATACCATTGCAATGACATATGTATTGAATAAAAACCTTTCAGTCTGAATGGTTTCATCTATCCCAGCACTTACAGAGGTGTTGAGGAGGGAATGTGCAAGGTATGCATCTGCTGGCCAGGGCTAAGGCACGAGGACCTGCTTCCTCCAGCTACCAGCTGCCTTTCTCAAGATGAGACCATCTGAAAAGGGATTGGAAAGAGCCTTAGCTATGGAGAGGGAGGCAGGAATGATGGCCTAGTGAAACCTGCACATGCTATATCTTTTCCAGGACTGACAGGAAAGACCTGGCAGGTATAGCATCTGTGTAATTTAGTTATGTTCTAGGGTTAAGTGGGTCTCCCATCTGGGTGAGAGAGTGCCTATTATGCTGGAGCAGCCACATAAACCACAGGTTGACACATAGATTAACGATGATTACCAAGTCTAGACCCTGCTGTATGTCTAAATATACAGCTCTAGTGTAGGATGACACTGTCTCAAACATCTGCCAGAGGGCAACACATAGTAAATTTCTCACATACAGAAGAGAATAAGTGTTAGATAATGTTCAACAAATAAACAAACCAAGAAAACCTGTTCTACCTCAGTCAGAGAGAAACAATTGTCTGGATTGTCCCTGTCAGCACGTGAGTAGATTTATTGCTACTTATCAACAGCTTGTTAAAAAAACTGGCAAGACATTAAGAAAATGGGGAGGAAAATCCTCCAGACCATAGTTTGCTATTGATGTCTACCAGTCAACTTGTCTTGCTTGGAAATCATGCTATGCTTGTCAATAGGGATGAGCTATGCTATATAATGCAGCTCTAACTGTGACAGGTGTGAAGGTCAGCTCCTTGCAAAAGATTTTAAATTAGAAGAGTGCAGTAAATATGTGGGAATATGTAGTTATTAATGTATCGTGACTGAGAAGTCTTAAATAAATTGATTATCCAAACATTTTTTTAAATGGCTGCTTGATGCATTTAAAAATAAGGAATGAGGTCTGCTTTATGAAAACAGTAGACAAGTGGCAAAAATCACTCAATTCTGGCCTAAGATATACGAACTGTAAGCAAGTCCAGAGTCTATCCAAGGTAGCCAAATGTTTTAATGGAGGCAACATTACTGTGTTACTGCTTGGAGTAACGGCTGAACCAGCAAAGGAAGATGTCATTGGTAAGAGCTAACATGTAATGGTTAATAATCCATGATTTTTTAGTTCATCTCATTCTATTTTCCTATACTGAATTCACCTTAGATCTATTGCCTACTTATAATTTGGATATCCAGAAGTGTGGAGATCACATTTGGAGTTGCCAGTTATTAAGAATACGAGTTTGCTAGGTATCTGTAGATCAAATTTGCATAATGATCTTGTATTTCAGTTATGGCATCAACACAGTGCTATCAGAAACCTGCATGGAGTAAGAGACAGCCAAAGGAAGGCATTTGGTTTTGAAACAGATTTGCTACAGTTTCATTCATTCATTTATAAGAGAAAGATCAATCCAGAAAAGAAGTGAATTTGTAAAAGAGAAGATATAACTAAAGAACACACCTGTCTATTCCATAGTTTCTTCCCCAATTATGTGGGTAGAAGGAATAGAATTGGCCATTTTTCCACTTTGTGAAGTTTAACGTACAAAATATCTATGCTTTTGTAGCTCTATAAACATAAACTCTAGCTTTTATGACATAGATGAAGAGGACACTAAATGTAGATGTGGTTTTAAAATGAAGTGAAAGAAATTTTATGCCCACAAAGAATGAAGTGCTTATCTGTGTTACCTGATTTTAATGGAGTCTTTAGTGTTTTCTTCCTATTCCCACTTACATCAGATCGTATGGGTAAAATACACAAATAAGTGAGATCTCAGTGCTGGAGTGACAGTGCACAGATGGTTTAAAATTCTATGCTAAATTCATAGTCTGGAATTTTTTATAAAAGTTATTTATTGCAAAATGTCCCTAGATGTACACTGAGGTGTAATGTTCTGCAGGCAATTGCTTTAACAGCTCTCAAAAAAAAAAAAAAAAAAAAAANNNNAAAAAAAAAAGAAGAAGAAGAAAAACCCAGGGACTCACTTTCTCTCCAGTTTGTATTTTATTAGTTCTGTAAAGCTATGTCACTCCTGTCCATCACTTATGTTTAAGACTAATTTCACAGTCTGCAACAATTCCTTCATACATAATGGATATCTTTTGTCTGAAAATAAATCTCCAACAGCCCAGAAACTGCATTTTTCTTCACACATGATTGTTCTCCCCGCAGAATTTTAAAGTAGTATTTTTGCAAAGAAATTTTGTCCATGTTCATTTTTTATCAGCTAATAGAATCTAAACATGAATCACTGAAATGAAGTCTCTTCTGTTTTCATGGATCCCACTGTCTCACATGGCAAACCAGCAGGGCCAAGATAACCCCTTTTTATCCACAGGTCTTTTGTCAGCCTGCAGGGAGATGACAGAAAGAATTAATTGGTGATTAATCCTTATATCAGAATTAGAAAGCTCTTTCAAAGCTGCTTTCTGTGGCCACTGGTCCTGAATACACAACAGAGGTCCTCTGGGGAGAGCGCAGCAGCGAACACATTCACCTGGGAGGTGCCCCTAGTCTGTTTTGTGCCAAGTGTGATGATGTCCTGGCTGTCCTTCCTCTCATGAAGCTGCTGCCCAGCTGCTCCAGTGATTAGTTTGCTGCTCACCTGACAAAGCTGCAATGGTGCAATGAGGCTGTAGGGAAGGCATGTGGCAAGAACATTGACTTATTAATTTGGGAATCTATGCACATCTTGGCTAAGAAAATCTCAGATGAAAAGAACATGTTTATTGCATTGCAACAGTTTCTTCATTACCTGAAAATAACTCATAAACTGGAGGCTTGTTGTCTGCCACTAAAAGCAGCATCTCCACAAAGCACATTTGTAAGAGCTCACAGTCAGTTTCACTAATTAGCTATTTTGTAATTGCTTTGGATAAAGTAATTTTACCCTCTTGAAATGTGTGAGCATCTTTAGCAAATTGTCTCAAAGTGCCATGTAATTATTCTATTTGTGATGGTGTTAGAGTGAAAAAAACCCACTTGCTGCTTTGCTCCCAAATCAACAAGCTATTTTGTCACTGTTAGAGACACAAAAGCTACACAAAGGCCACCAGGTTTTGGAGCATGGCTTCTACACATGTGAAATGTGACAAGGCCCAAAAATAGCTCGAGTGAAACCTTAGCCTTATCAGACAAAGTGCTGAACAGACAGGGACCACGAGACAGGCTTCGACTGGGAGAATGCGAATCTCAATAGTCGGAGCGCGGGAGAAAGCAAACATTAAACCTATCTTGCAGATGGGCAGCAAAGGCACAGAGCAATTAAGGTTCTGATTTGGGAAAATACTTAAGAACATACATGAATCCCACTGCAGTAATTAAGTTCAGCTCCTGGGGAATGACTTTAATGAAACGAGACCTGGGAAATTGCCGGCAGCCACTCATAAGCTTAGGAGTGAACCAAAAGCGGGTTCTGTCTCCTAAGCCTCATTTTGGTAACTTCAGTGGTGTCCTTGTTCCATCTCACTAGGGTCCTCCCTATTGGCTTTGTTTCTGACCAGAGAGCACAAAAGAAGGAGCCGGACATGTGAATGCAGAGCAGGAAAAACTGGTGGTCGGGATCTTTCTGCCTGAGTGGCAGCTGGGGTTTTATTGCTCTTAGTTAATTGTTTTGCTGTTTTCCTTACTTTCTTCTATATTATCCTTTTTAATATTGCAATTTTAGCTGTTGAGAGGGAAGGAAAGACAGCGGTGGTCTGGTAAGCTCATTTACCAAACACAGTCCCGCCCTGGAGCCCCGACACAGGTTTGATGGTGCAGCCCTGGCATTCGAAGGTGGCACGATGGTCTTGCTGTACATTGTACCCTGCTGCTGCTGCTCCCCTTGCTGTGACCTGCTGCTCTGCCTGTTCCTGGAAATAAAGCTGGGGGCTGAGCCCCCCCAGACCTGCCACCTGTTTGCTTACAGCTCCGCTGCACAGGGCCACCCAGTTCAGCACCACCTGGGGTGACAATATGGGCAGGAGGGATGGGGGTGATGAGTTTTGCTGCCCAAACTGAGTCATGCATTAGGGGGGCTGTAAGGTCTGCTTGTGGGTTTATTTCTGAGCAAAGGTCAAGCGGAAGGGAAAAAAAAAGGGGGAAAAATGGCATTTCTCTTCCAAATGTGCATGCCTTGGGTGACATATCATTACACTCAATTGTTCAAGTTTCCATTAAAACCCAGCAAGTAATGGACTTGTAGCTAAATTAGGACATAGTTGAAATAACTTTTCCAATTGAGCTTAACTTTAAAAATATTCAGGACTCTTTCTTTTCTTCACAAACAAAAATAATAGCCAGTATTACTTCAGGCATGTCAATGAAAAGATGCGTAGTAATATTTTTTTCCAGAACTGAAGTGAAACATTTTTTAATATTGCTTTGGTTTCCTACTGATATGCTCTGCATGTTTTTCTTTTCTGAAAGATACAAGTTTCTATCAAAAGGAAATATGTCATTTCAAAATGAAATATCAAAATATTTACTTTTAGTCTCTTGAAATAAAATGTTCAAACTTTTTCAGCTGAAGCTTTTCACAGACCCAGAAAGGAGTTTTCCCATCTTCCCACATGACAGAGTCAGGGCAGTGATTGTTCCTCCATTCCTTCTTGCCATCTCCCCTCTGCCATTTTGAAGAATTTAAGCTGTGACAAGTTAATGGCATTTAACATCCCAAACATTTTCACTGAACAGCCATGGGGGAAACAACTCATACCTCTCTAAACACTGCTTCAGGCTCTGCTGCAGCTTCAGTTAGACCAACGGAGAGCACTCAAATGTATTTTCTGGCAGCAATCAGTCCAGCAAATGTTATCTCTTAAATCACTTCTTTGATGTAGGGAAAATACCAAAAAAAATCATGATGGTAGAACCGGGATGCTATCACAGCGTGTGCTGAGCCAGTTTATTTGGGGATGACAGAAAGTTGGGCTTTTTCTTGGTGCAGCTGTTTTCTCCCATCTGTAGTCATTTGGACTTGGGGTATCTCAAGATAGTCCTCTTTCCTGAAAAAAGAGAAAAGACTGTTTTCTTGCTCGATTTTCAGTCAGCTGGTTTGATAGCTGCAGAGGAGTTACTTGCTGTCCTGAAGGCTGGCTGTCCCCCAACTACATAGAGCGTCTCCATTACTTACGAAAGCTTTTGTCTTTCTCTGGTCACCAGTGCTGCTGTTCTTGTGTTTGGTTTATGATCTGCTGTTAGGATGTATTTCCCTGGATGGGAGCTGGCCACATTTTGCTGATGTCTGGCATGTACTGTTCCACTTTTTATTCATGGAATTGTCAAGCAGGAAATACCTATTAACATGTTATCATCTTGTGTTGAACAGAGTCCTGGTGAGCAGACACCAAGGAGCTGCAGCACAGTTGTTTCTGCTCACACACATCATTCTCTGAGCTGAGTACAAAGCATATATTTCCTCATTTCACAGCACACAAGTGTAATAGGTATCACATTGTGTGATTTCTCTTTCTTTGATTAGGCTTGCAGGAAACTCACCTCCCCCCACTAGTGAGACCCACATGTGTGTCCTTCCCGGGCTGCATTGCTAGACATTGCTGTAAGTAACCCTAGATTTCTAGAACGAGCTTTCCTGGAATATGCTGGTGATAACTTCCTTCTCCAAGTGGTAAAAAAACAAACGAGGAGCAGTGTTATTCTGGACCTTGTTCTCATGCAGGAGGAGGGACTGGTGAAGAATGTCATGCCCAAGAGCAGCCTGGGCTGCAGTGATCCTGAAATGGTGAAATGCAAGATCCTTAGGGTAGAGAGGAGGGTGCAGAGAGCAAGCCCACTTCCCTGGAATTTAGGAGAGCAGGTTTTGGCCTTTTCAGGGATTTGCTTGGTAGAGTTTCACAGGATAAAGCCCTGGAGGGAAGAGGGACTTGAGAGTAATGGTTAATATTCAAGGATCACCTCCAAGCTCAAAAGTAATCCATCCCAACAAAGAGAAAGTAAATCAAAAATGCCAGGAGGCCTCCGTGCATGAACAAGGAGTTACTGGACAAACTCAAA
>VZRS01000507.1:286580-307660 GCA_013398055.1 Ifrita kowaldi | reverse complement strand
ATATGGGAGGAATACAGAGAAATTGTCTAGGCCTCCAGGTTAGGAAAGCTCAAGCCCTGTTAGAATTAAATATGGTCAGGGACCTCAATAGTGACATGAAAAGTTTCTGTAGGTATGTTGATGATGAAAGGAAGACTAAGGGAAATGTGGGCCCTCTCCAGAAGGAAACCAGGTTACCTGGGATATGGAGAAGGCTGAGGTACTCAGTGACTGTTTTCCCTCAGTCTTTACTGGCAACTGCTCCACGCGCATCATCCACGTTGCAGAGGGCAAAGGGAGAATGAAGAACCACACTCTGTAGGAGAAGACCAGGTTTGAGACCACCTAAGGAATCTGAAGCATCACAAGGCTGTGGGACCTGATGGGATGCATTCACAGGTTCTTAGGAAACTGGCAGAAGAAGTTGATAAGCTATCCATCATATTTGAGAAGTCATGGCAGTCCCATGAAGTTCCCACTGACTGGAAAAGGGGAAACATAAACCCTATTTTTATAGAGGGAAAAAACGAAGAGCTGGGGAGCTACAGGCCAATCTTACCTCTGTGCCTGGCAGGATCATGAAGCAGATCCTCCTGGAAATTGTGCTGAGGCACATAAAAAATAAGGAGGCAATTCGTGACAGCCAACACAACTTCTTGAAGAGCAACTGACATAATCTACCTGTATTTGTGCAAAGCATTTGACACTGTCCCACACAACATCCTTGTCTCTAAATTGGAGAGACATCAATCTGATGGATGGACCACTCAGTGGATAAGGAATTGACTGGATGGTCACATTCAGAGAGCTATGGTCAATGACTCGATATCCAAGTGGAGACCAGAGACAACAGGTGCCCTTCAGGGGTCGGTGTTGGGACTGGCGCTGTGTCACATCTTTGTCAGTGACACGGGCACTGGCATCGAGTGCACCTCAGCAAGTTTGCTGACGACACCAAGCTGTGTGCTGTGGTCAACATGCTGGAGGGAAGGGATGGCACCCAGAGGGACCTGCACAGGCTTGAGGGGTGGGTCTGTGCAAACCTCATGAAGTTCAACAAGGCCAAGTGCAAGGTCCTGCACCTGGATCAGGGCAATCCCAAGCACAAGTACAGGCTGGGCAGGGAATGGACTGAGAGCAGGCCTGAGGAGAAGGACTGGGGGTTTTAGTGATGAGAAGCTCAACATGACCTGGGCAATGGGCACTTGCAGCACAGAAAGCCAAACATGTCCTGGGCTGCATCCAAACAGCGTGGCCAGCAGGCGGAGGGAGGGGGTTCTGCCCCTCTACTCCCCTCTCATGAGATCCCACCTGGAGTACTGCATCCAGCTCTGGGGTCCTCAGCACAGGAAGGACCTGGGCCTGCTGGAGAGAGTCCAGAGGAGGGACACAAAGGTGATCAGAGGGATGGAGCACCTCTCCTATGAAGACAGGCTGAGAGAGCTGGGGTTGTTCAGCCCAGAACAGAGAAGGCTCTGGGGAGACCTTACTGCAGCCTCCCAGTACCGGAAGAGGCCAACAAGAGAGCTGGAGAGGGACTTCTCACAAGGACATGTTGTGATAGGACAGGGGATAAAGGCTGTACACTGAAAGAGGGTAGATTCAGATTAGATACTAGGAAGAAATCTTTCTCTGTGAGAGTGGTGAGACACTGGAAGTGTTTGCCCAGAGAAGTTCTGGCTGCCCATCCCCGGAAGTGTTCAAGTTTGGACATGAGAGTGGTGAGACACTGGAAGTGTTTGCCCAGAGAAGTTCTGGCTGCCCATCCCCGGAAGTGTTCAAGTTTGGACATGACTTTGAGCAACCTGGTCTAGTGGAAGGTGTCCTTGCCCATGGCAAAGGAGTTGGAACTAGAGGATGTTTAAGGTCCCTTCCCACCATTTCTGTGATTCTAGAAACTTTATTAATTTATCTCTGTTTGAAGAAGCTGCTGTGAATAAATGAGCAGAGGTGCAGCCACAGCTGTGGTGTCCACCCTATTCTATTTCCAGTAAAAGACCTGGACCATCGTTTCCAAAGCCACCAATGGGCTCAAGTGCACCAGTGACTCCGGACTAAGTCATATTTTCCCAGGACTAGGCAGATGGGAAACTCTGAAAGCACAGTCTCAACACATAAAAAAAATTATTCTTTATTGAGATGTTTTAGCTCTGTATCAAGCACCTACAATTATGATACTTCTTAAGGCCTGACCATATTCACAAGAAGCTTAAAGTTTCATCCTGAAATTTGTGTCTACCGAATGTAAATGGAGCATCTAAGGTGGGGGATTGATCAGTGGCTGCAGACTTCATTGCAAGTTAACTTTTACCTGAGTTTCTTGGAATTGTGATGTCCTGCAGGTGTGACCAGGAGAGCTGATGTCTGGGAGGCTCATCCTGAGTATGGCCAGGCGGTGCATGTGCACCCACGCTCACTGGCACCAGGGAAATTGGGCAAGAGCAACATCGGGGTCTGCTGAAACACAGCTTCCTCATGAACTGGACTACCATGGAAAAGATTTGGAGGCGAGGCTGAAACCTCAACAGTTCCATGCTTTTTTCCTGGGCTTGAGATTTCAAGCCCTTTCTTTTCCTCTAATTTGGATTTTAAAAGGCCTCTGCTGAATGGTTTAGTTTCAGGATTCCTACAGATCTTGCCTGGGGTCACTGCACCCGACCCAGGAGTGTGATGAACGTGCATTTGGGCAGACTCTGAGGCAGGCTGAGGAGCTTTCAGGAAAGGTGTTATGTGGGAGAGGACTGCAGCAAGGTATGCAACCTTCAGCCCTCTTCCTGCCTGTGTCTCAGGAGCCCTGGAGGAAGCTAGCAGAAGGTGAGAGCTCCGTGAATGTCTCTTTTGGAGAAACCAGCTTGTTCCTGGCCACTTTCCCAGATGCTCCTCAATTAAACAGGAAACAGGAGCATGAGCTAGACAGTACATAGTAGTAAGTCTGATCATTTGGAGAGTGCTCCAAAGTCCTGGCTGCATTAAGATGTAATGTTATTCAGATTGTCTACTTGTATGCATCTGCATCAGAATAATTTAGGGCCCTTTAGGTTATACCTCAAGTCCTATTTACAGGCAGCTGTGAAAGCAGTCATAATCAAAGTATGGACCATGATTCAGCTGCCTTCCATCTACAGAATTCCTCATGGACAACCTATCATTTGCCCGCAGCAGATTTCTCTTGCTCCCTGTTTTGGCCCCAGAAGCCTCCAGCGGCTCATACTGCAGAACCTCTGGCAAGGGCTGCTCTACAGGCTCTCCTGGAGTGAGCCTGGCAGGCATCTTAGAGAAGGGGAACAAACTGCCCACCCACTGGCAACCAACTGGATGTGATTTAAATAACTGTGTCCAAAGAGCTGGGAATGAACAAAGCATTTGATGAGTAAAGGCAGAGATACCAGGAGGAGGCTGGCTGTCGCCAGGAGGGATGTTTGCTGAACTAACCTTCGTGCTGGCATTTCCATGAGTTCATTTGAGAGGGAACGAATCAGAGTACAGTGCACCATTTTCTTCTTGTGTTTGATTTTGATGAACAATGGAACGAGGTTAAACACTTAATATGAAATACGAACTCTGATAATGATGACAGACTTTACAGGGGCCTATTTTGCATCACTTAAATGTCTTTTAATACAATATAATCAGTCTTCCAATGACGAGTGAAAGCTGGAAGGTTTCCAGGTTCTTGTCATGCAATAACTGTAGTTCAGCTATGTCTAACCAGGAAGAACAAATTTTAAACATATATTTTAATGGGAAAGTAAGGTGGCAGATCTTAGCAACCAATGCTACATTAACTATCTCTTAAATAATTCTGAGCCTTCTGGAATTGCCTTTTTGGGATTTACCCATCAATAAAGTGAGATCAACGTGATACTTTAGGAAGGTAAGACTGGAGGTTGAAGTTTTATTGTTATAAGGCATGTTTTAAGTTGTAAGGAGATGCCCTTCAGAAGAATTATATTTAAAACTATTCCAGGAAGCCAGCCAATGTACACAAGCATTTGCTGAAAGTATGTGAGAGATTTATAAAAATATTTCCTGGATGAAACATTAACAGCACAAAGTTTTAAAAGTAGAACTGCAAGAAATGCAAGAAGTTTAGGTGAATGTCTTATTGAGACACAGACAAACCATGAGAACCCAGGACACAAAGCGTCAGCTGCATGGTTGTGCTTCCACTGAGAAAGCTAAAGGATGTCATCAACACGGAAAATAAACAGACATGTTTCTCCTTACCAGTCATTCCTCACACATTTTGTCAGTTCATGTTACCTGAAAGATCCTTCCATCTGAATTGCAAATGTAGCATTGCATTACTGCTCCATGGCTGAGTACCTCTGCGCATGGAAAAACTGAAGTTTTTCAATATTTGTGCCACTGACCTTGCTGTTGGATGTTTCTTCTTCCCAGCTTTCAGATGCTCAGTCTCATTCACTCTGTCTACTCTGCTTCCCATTTTCCAGCACCTAATTCCCTTCTCTGTCCTTTCACAGCTTTTATTTCTGTAATGTCCTTCATGTGTTTCCTTGCAACCACAAGGAGCCATCTCAGGAAATCCACAGATACGAATACGTACAATGTGTGAAGCTTATCTTTATTGCTTAAACAACTTTTCCTACTCTTTGTCCTTTATCCTTTTTATATCAAAACCACTTTGGCTTTGGAATTGTGACCCTATACTTTTACAGCAGCAATGATACCAAGGTGGTGCTGCCATGTACTGTACCTTGAGGTACTGCCATAATAAAATAGCAAAAGAGACAAAGGAATGTGTAAAATAAATAACAATACTAAATGAGGAAAACTCAATGTCTATGGTGAGGTTTACAGAAAGGTAAGAGAAAATTATTTCTTAGATGTAAAGATTTACTCCGAGAACTAGAATTGAGAGGCACAACTAGCACATCTGTAAGAGAACAGTAAATACTGCTGGAAAACAATCTTCATCACACATAATGCAACAGATGCAACTACAAGCCGGTCATTTAGAATTCACCACACCAACGTATTTGGGAGCAGCCCTGGTCAAAACTACTCCAATGTGTGCACATTGAGTATCATACCACAAACATTTTGCAAGCAAAGGTGGTTTGCAAGCTAGGATTTCCTGGGACAGATATGACATATTCTTCCCCCATTTTTAGGAGAGCCTAGAGTTTTTAGACACACTGTTGAAGTTTAAAAGTACTTGTCAAGGCAGTCCAACACCATGTTACATGACTTAGTGCTCCATCTGGGACAGTGAAGAGCAGCGTTGCCTGTTCAAGAATTAAGAATGCTTTTTTTTCTAAGAGTCAGTTTGAAGTTTTGGAAACTATGATTTGGTGGTATGGGATGCATCATCAACTTAGATATTTATAAATTTTGACTATTTTTCATGCCCGTTTCTGTACAAAGTATTGTACCACAGAGCTGAATTTGGTCTGACTGCTGTCTACTGCTCACTCTTTTCCTAAAATACTTTTTCCATTTCAAAAATGCTCCTACATGGCTGTGCAGTGATAGTGACTTTTCATGGAGTTTTACAGACATGATTGATTTTTCAAGTGGAAATAAATATGTAAGCCTTGGTATCACATGCATCTGAAAGAATGCTTGCTCCAGCAAACTTAGGTAGTCACTGTTTCCTGTGATCTACCAAAGCTGTGATGCAGATGTTTAGAATCAAGTTAATGGCCATAATAGCTATTCAAGACCATGAGCTATGATCATCTGAGTGATCCTCTGTGGAAAGAAAAGACGGATTTGTACTGGTTTTGGTGAAGAGTAAATATATATTCCTGCTGGAGCCAAACTGACTTTGAAATATGCTGAATCAGTATTTTCAAGCAATGCTGAGCAAGGTCTAATTGCAGCTTTGTAGAAGGCCACGGCTGCTACGAGGTGGAAGCCTCTGAAAATCTCCCTGCAGACCTCCAAGAGGAACAGTGGTTTTTATTGGATCAAAGACTACATCTGACCTGGAAAACCTCGTCCAAATGGGAAGTCTTTCAACTATCACATGCTGCAGAACTACAATTCACACTGTAAAAAAAAATTAGTCCATGTGGCAAGTCCTGCATATTTTAGTGTGAGAGTTAAGGTACGTACGGAATAACTCTCTTCATTTCACGTAAGAGCTCAGCAAAACTGATGCACTTTAAGCTTGTGAGATGATGCAGGTGGAAGAAAAATCTCAAAGAAAGATGTATTTAGAATTTATAAGTGGTGCAGATTTTTTAGATGGGTATAATTCACATTGTAATAACAAAATTGGCACCAGACACCTGCCTGAAATCTGTTATCGAGATTTGCAAAACATGGATAAGGATATGATTCTAGCTAGATAATATCTAGACACTTTATTCTAGAATGAAAAAACCCTCAAAGGACTGCGTTTCTTGTTGGCATACAGCAGGGTTCAAGAGTGCACTAGATAACAATTTTACGTTTCAAAATTCCAGAAGAGATCAGGACTGCAGCAGATGCTTTGTGTCTGGAAAATGAGACTGAACTCTGCTAATTTTAGGGATGTTGTTTGGTGTCATAAATATTTAGGGCCAGTATGAAAGGAATTTACAGAGAATTTATGAAAAATAAGAGCATAAGGAGAACCTTATTGCTTTTCAGAGTACACTGTTTTGGAAACCAGATGCAGTGATTCAAACTGGATTCTTAGGAGGTTCCGTATTTGTGTAATTTGCAATAATTGCTGCTTCAACTTGGTAAATTAAAGTGCATAGTCGATTTCAAGTTGATCTAATCTCTACATAAAACTTCACCAAAAAAATCATACCATTAAATTCCACTGAACAAAAACATCAAAAAATCCTGGGCCTTGCCTTCTAGTAAATTTCATATTAGCTGACACCTTGTGAGTAAATTTTGCATGGCCAAAAGTATCTGCATATCAATATACCCATGTCTATATATGCTCAGCCAGTATTTTTTTCTCAGAATAACCAAACACAAATTTTTAGAAACTAAAATTAGGTCATTTGTCTTACAACTTTTTGTAGAGGTTACTAAAAGAAGGAAATCTTCTGATCTGTAGACAAATACAGAACTGCTGTTCTGGTGCTGAAGGCACTGGGGTTTCAAAGCAGCTGTCCTGGTGGTCACTTGTGACATGAAACCAGGAACTGCTCCAGTGATGCATGAGCAATCACCTGGTCAAGTTAATAGAGCAGTTGACTAAATGGTTCCTGCATGCAACACAATATGCTTTGAATTTACATTTTGGGCAAATATATTGAAAACAAGTTGCCTCACCTTAACTGGGATGTGCTTTAAAAACTATCTAATAGAATTGCAATTAGATCAAGAGAAAGAATTGCTAGATTTGTTTTTTTCCTGATGAATATTTTATTCTGGCTACATAAATCCTGCATTTTGCTTTGTAAGCTGAAGTATTTCCATTCTCTGTAAATATTACAGTAATCTTTCCTAACAATTATCTCATTCTGCTTTCTGATTTTTTTTTCCCCCCAAAGGGGTTTTTTTTTCCCCTTTAGCAAACTCTAATTTGGCCATATCCACCTACATATGCTCAGCTTTCAAATGATTCATTTCAGATGTTACTTCTACTTCTCAGCAGCATTTGTTTCCATCATTTTCCATATGTCAACAGGTTATTTTGAAGCAGGCTCTCTTCCCATTTTGTCAGTAGGGTTAGAAATGTTTTCTGTGTGAGGACCGTGGGTATAAAAGACAATTAAAAATGACTGAAGCTTTCATCTGTCATTTGTTCATAACTCTTACACAAATAACAGATAAAAATAATCCCTGATTTTCCTGGTACCTAACTGGTCATTCATTTGCACATCTTTTCTCATTAGACAACAACTGCCTTTGATTTCTCATGTTAATTTTGAGTTTGATGTTGTGACAGGTGTCAAGCCCAAGTAAAGGCACATGTTAATTATGTGGGGTTTTGTTTCTGTTAACATACTGATTTTTCCTGAAGATACTTTCCCACTTCAGCATTGTGTACTTCCTCTGCAGTAATTAATCTTTCTCAATTTTTAGGTGTTTACTGCTCAACTATTTTTTGACAGTGGAAGAAAAGCATGCAGCTCCTATTTTTCTTAGAGGCCTTCAAAGTATTTTTCTCTTACATATACATCATTATTAATTTTAAAAATTGTTTTCTCCAACATGCTGCTCCCTCTCAGTCAGACTTTTAACGTCCTACAAGAAACATTGAGCAAGACAGGAGAAGCTAAGAGTGTATGGTATAGGCTGTGCACAGACCTGCTCCAATTTTTATGTTGTATTGTTGTAACTCTTCTGCATTAGCTATTTTACAGGGCTTCAGGAGAGCAGAAGCTTTTTTGTGTAATTTCTCTCTCCTTTAATATATCAGTTCATTCTAAGAATGAAAACCATTTGGTATTTTTTGAAAATACAGAGTTTGTTTTAATTGGCAAATACCGCGCTTTGAAAGAGGCTATAATTTGCACTATTACAAACCTTTCATGCAATCACATTGTTGTTTCCAATTCTGTCATATTTTTTATTTAAATTTTAAGGCATACTTTAAAAAGAATCTGCTTTGCAGATAGTTCAGTTGGTAACAACCAGGCTTTGTATGAGGACTAGCACAAACTTTGTGCAGACAGCCAAACAATAGAAGGCCTGTGTCCAACCTGACAAATGTTAGATGCAGATTACCATTGTCTCGCTCGCAGTTTAGATTGCATCAGGGAATTTCTGCTGCGATTTTATTCATTGCAACCAATTGTTAAAAATCACACCCTAAATCCAAAGTTATTAATAACGCATTCAACAGATGGCAGATTATTTTAGAAGAGCAAAGTGCAATGGGTGATGCATTGAGTGTGATTTCTCCAAAATGAATTTTTAACTCACAGTATTTGGCTCTAAATCCAATCTAATCAAATGTAATTTAAATTGCAGTATGAAGCAAAGGAAAAAAATTTTGTGCCTCATGTTGTATTGCCATCTGAATCCCTGAGCCTTAACAAAATTGTCTATCATGTATTTAACATGTTTATTGGAAGGTGGGAAATAGCATTATTCAGCAGGAAAATGCCATACAAGTATAAGAGTATAGACATTTACACTGAACATATGGGAAGCAAAATATTTTTGAGAGGGTTTTATTAATTAATCTGGTTGGGACTTGTAAAGCTGGGATCTATATATATGACCAACCATTCCTCCCTCCGAAAACAATTCTAAGGTTTTACAGCTCTTTGCAAGGCCAATCGAAGGGAGCTGGACTTTGTGATCATTCAGTGCTAAAGCAACCCACATGAAAAATATTGCAGTAGCTGAAGTCCAGAGAGGGAAAAATTACTGAACATACCCTCCTTTCTCTGTAGACCTAGAGGAAGCAGTGCTGTTACTTGTCTGTAACAGCAAATAGTTCTCCCCATCCCACCAGTTCTGCTATGCTTGTTTTCCTGGTGATATATCAGCAAGTTTGTACTTGTTCTTGCACCTGATGAGAGATCAGCAGCTGAGGCAAGTGACTATTCCAGCACCTATTTACAGCACAGTCTGCATATGAATAACCTGCACAGATGCTTAGATTGCGTTTTTCATCCCTTTATGCCTTAATGGGATGGACGAAGCACCAGTTGGCTGTCAGAAGCGGAGCCCTGTGGAGCTTGACTGGGTTGCTCCTTTACGACCTGAATGCAGAATTCAGTTCCTTCATGGTGCAGTCAGGCAGTATCAAAGGAAACCCATATGTGATGGAAACTGTGCTCTGGTTCCTCCTTCGGGAGATGTTACAACCCTGTAACACTAATGAAAGGCCGACTATACTGTCAAAACATAATTAAAATGTAAACTAATCTCAGTGCAGAATGGAAGGTGCAGCACCTGCCTTTATCAGCCTCAGTCATGACTCACTGCTCTGTGGCATAAGAAGCCCAAATGAATATGCAGTTGGAGCTCAACCCACGCAACTCTGCTCTCAACTATCAGTAACAACACCAGGAGAGACATATCTTGCAAAAGAAAAAGGAAAGTTTTTCTTTAGGAAATTTTATTTCATTTCTTGCTAAAATAGTAGCAGTAAATGTGCACAGATAAAGAATGGTACATTCGTAAGTATCTACCACAAAACCCCATAGAAAGTTTGATGTATGGTTAGCATATGCTGTATTGAATGGGAATATGGCTAAACTATGCTAAAGCTGGCATCATATTTCTTGTGTTAAGCGAATTTAGCATGTAACATTATATCCTATGAGATTCAAACTGTAATGACTTGGATTTGTGTTTTGTATGGGGTCTGTGAAATAAATTGCACTATTTCTGTTGTGCCAGAAGAGATTATTTGAAGCGGAGTAAGTAGAGATAGCTTAAGTGACATGCAACCAGCAAACTGTGTGAGATAATTGTCCAGAGACAGCTTCGGTCAAAATCATTCTTATTTTTCCCTGTTTTTTTTTCTTCAGCATTATTAAAGTAGTTTTCAAGCATTACAGTGTTCTGTTATACTGTCTATCTCCTCTTTCATCCATGGTTTACAAAGCCTCTCAAGCTGCAGACAGGCAGCTGAATGAATTCAGGAGACGGTGGGTGACATGCCAAGCTGCCTTTTGTAGTTAACCTGAGTCTGTCTGCGGCATCACCTAAATGAGTTATGTGTTGCTTTCATCTTAGATACTTACAACATGAAAATTGCTTCCTACAAAAGGGATGGCATTGTTCCCTGAATGCATTGCCATGCTGATGGATTTAAAAATCTTACTATATGTTGAATGTATTTACCCTGACAGAGCATGATGACTGCCTAAAGAAATTAAATCACCAGCACACAAGCAAGAAACATAGATCTTGTTTTAGGGTGCTTCTTCATACTTTTAGTCCATAGAGCTAATGATCTGAAATAGTTTTATAATGTCACCATTCATGACCGTATTTCCTAGGCTCCAGTTCAATAAAGTAATCAAGCATGTGCCTAGCTTCAGCTGGGTCATTCTTAAGCAGGTCTTAAACTTTATCTTCAATACCTCAGGTTTTAGTTTCTTGAGTCAGTTGGAATAGACTCCATATTGGAACAATTAAAAAACTAACCTCTCAAAACAGTCTTGTGTAGATATGTTGAGAAAATGCATGTAAATAGTTACTCCTGACAGCAAAAAAGTAGACAGTCATCAAGGTTGTAAAGTTGTTCCCAAAATGGACTTCTGAATATCTGTAAATTGGATTCTTTTTGAATGAAGTTCACTTGAACAACAAAACACAGTTGCATGGTCCAAGGCATGGGTCTGAAAGAAACAATTCCCTTTTTCATCTTCTACTTATTTACACTGTGAATTCTTCTAAACATGTATGAGATTCAGGACTAAGTTCATGTAGATCCTGGGAAGATTTAGAGAAGTTCAGTTTCAAATTTCTGTTCGACAAATAACCTCAGATATAGGAAATAATAGAAATTTCTGAGATGAGATCCTATAATTTTAACATTACTACAAGTAAGAACTAAAAGTATCCTTCTCATCCCAAGGCCCTTACTGCTTACACAAGAATGTGAAGAATGTTATTTGAAATAAACAGGGTTTGTAGAACTCAGCAGGTAATGGCAAGAGGCAGGAGACACAGTATCTGCCTCTGTAACATGGTGCTGTCCTTTGACAGAGGAAAATACATAGAGAAACTTGCTATTGAAACACAAAAACAAAGTCTGGAAAGAAACTGGGCATGATGATCTGTTGGGTCAGCCAGTGCCCCTGGACAATGCACCTTGGGTGTATAAACCAAAGGCAGTGGTCACTATCATATAACGTAGGTCCAGCTTAGACTTTCTAGCTGCTACTCTCTGCCTATTTTGCTTAAATTAGGATATATTGAGGTGTGGGGGTTTTATTCACTTCCCTCCTTATCCTTTAGGGGCCTGTTGCAGAGCTGAGATTAGGGTACAAATATAGCAGAAACCAAGTTGGAAAAAAGCCCTAGACCAGCTGCATCCCTGGAAGTGTTCAAGGCCAGGTTAGATGGGGCTCTGAGCAACCTGGTCTGGTGAGTAACCTCGTGGCAGGGGTTTTGAATTAGATGATCTTTAAGGTCCCTTCCAAACCAAAACATTCTGATTCTATGAGTCCGTTTGCACACCCAAACTTCTGCACAAAATCAGGGTGTTTCTTGCTGTAAAATTTGTAGAGGGAATTGCCAATGGTTTCTGTTCAAAGGATTGTTGTTTGCAGTAGTTAGTAAGTTATACAGAATGTAAATGCATGCATTGCAGACTGCATCAGTGCATGCCTAAAATGTGACATTCAAGAAGATGAAATATTTCCAGAAATCTAATGTTGGATCTATGCAAGGCCACTGAGCTGCCAAATCAAGCAAGATTCTGCCCAAAAAATGTATTCCACTGCTTATGTGCCATATTTTAAACCTCACTTCATTCATGTGGCAACTTTGAACCTGAAAATTTAGAAAGTATGAATAACTACATCAAAAAAAACCTTGTGATGATGGTAAGTTATCTTAAAAAATATTCTATTAAATCTATAGCATTTGAGCGTTCATCTGCAGATGCACAAGAAGTATCTGGATCCCGGTGAGTATATTAACAGAACGTATCATCTTTCAAAGCTGATGGTGGTATTTTGCAAGCTTTAATTGTTTGAAACTGACCCTCCTTTGAACATGGTGAAAGTTTACAGGACACCTTTAAAATTCTGTGTAGCTAATAATTATTTGTTGACTAATGAGTAAAGGCTGTTCCAAAGCACCAGGTGATAGTGATCACATAATGAAGGAAGTGAGGAAGTCATGGACTGCTGTTTAACAAGAGAGAAGTTTTCCTTTCAAGTCTCTAACTATGCACTCCTGACAAGTATTAACTCTGATTTTCCTCCCCACAACATATATCATAGTGCTGCACGATATTTTTCAAATGAAAAAGAAACTCTTCAGTGTTCACTTTTTTAAAAGTACCATTATTTTTCTTTTCTAAGCATATCATATTATTATGTTTCCACCCAATCCCCCCTTAAAACATTTAGAAAACTAGTAATATAATGAGAATACAGTCATTTTAGACCAGAATTTCTGAAATCCACTCAATAATAAAGGTCTGGTTTTACTCTTATGAAATAAACTCATCTTGGAAATTATATTGTTTATAATCTTACTGTTTTTATTTTATTTATTTTTATTTTGTTTAAGTTTATATTTTCTTTTCATTTATTATGGCTTTAATGTTTTTAAGAATTTGACTACCAAATAGCAATGGTTGTCTATAATTTATGGATCCTTTGCTCTATAAGCAATTTCAAGAACTGAAGGTGGGCTGAGATTTGCTTTCTGATTTTTTTTCCAATGTATTTTCTGGATTCATTCTTGTATGAATTTGTAAATTACCTTTTTAGACTTAGGCTGGTGAAATATGGGATGTTTGGAGCTTCTTAAAATTATCTTGCCTGGTTGTACAGTGTACTATCTGTAATTTCCTAGCAGAATTTACTGTGCTTCTTATATGAGACTATTATTCTCTGTCTGTATTCTGTTTTAACAGCCCCCCCTTTTACCAGAAGGTATTGACACACTCATGCACACACACATAGACATGCATTCTGACATATATGCTGGTTTTGTGATGATCCCAGAGCTGGATTTTAGGTCTGTAGGAAAATAAATTGGATTTCGAACTCTGAACGTCTTCAGATTGTCAGTATTTAACTCTGTCTTAAAGTCCAAGAACAATTTTATGTCATACTGGGTAAGAAAGCTGCAGAAAAATTTTCAGCATCAAGGGATTAATTGTAGTAAAGAACTGTTCAGAAATGAACAGAATGATAAACTCTTACGGATGAAATGAATTCTTGAGCAAAGTGCAAGTAGGTCTCCCAGAACTGGTAATTCGTATTGGCCACCAAAACCTCTTACTATTAAAACAAATCATGGATGTGCTCTGCCCAAGGCATTTTTCATTTACTCTCGCTTTGTCCTGGAATGCTCTGTCTCATCAAGTGACTGATCCTGATCACAGGCAATTGCATGCTGCAGGATCAAAACCAAAAAGAATCAACTTTCCTTTCTTCTGTTACCAAAGCCATTTTTACACAATCTTATAAATATGGTCCTATCTATAATCTAAAATAAATCTAAGTCTTATTTCCTACCACTGCTTAGCTAGCTTTTCAGATCCTGACACATTTGAGGGATTTCATTGAGGTAATTGAGATAATTTTAGGTATTATAAACCACCTTTAAAAAATTGCAGGGAAGTTCCAAAACTCCACTTAAGGTAACAGGACCTGACTTTGTACAAATGTGAGTTTGTAGTAGTAGTAGTATAGTACAAAAGACAGGGGGAAAGCATCTTATGCCATGAAATATAAGAAGATTAACTATGGATGCTCTTTCAGTAAGAGAGTCTGAAAGTAATACTGTTTGAAAGAAAGTATTTTTCCAGCAGACAATAAAATATCTTCAAGACTAAACGTTGAACTGAAAGTCAGATCCTGGTCCTTTTAATTCAATTGCATGGATAATCCAATTCCCTGAAAAGATTATTTTCATGGAAAATGGAACAGCTAAAACCAAGGGTGAGTGAAAGTGAACCTTGCTTATTGCCAGTGGTGTCTGTAACACATTTTCATTACTGATTTTCAGTAACAGCAAGAAACTCCCCAAAGAGAAAGACTGTCTCAAATAGACAACCCAGCTGTTGAAGGAAAAAGTTTGGCAAAGGGGAAGAGACCCTCACATGAGGTCACAGAAGCAAGAGGAAGCTGAAATAGGGTGCCAGTGACACCCCCACCTCTCCCAGCATTGCTTCTGCTGCTGAAACTGGAGATGTCCAGACATGGATCAGCACAGAAATACTTGGGGACGGTGCACCCTCACAGGAAAGTATCTAGAAATTTTAAATACAATAAATCTCAGGAAAACTTCTAAAAAACAACTACACTTACAGGATTTCTAGGCAGGGAACAAATGTGTGATAGGACACCATCCGTGCTTCTAAAAGGCAAAAGTGCTCAGTGCAGTAGTCACTGGTAGCATTTAACAAGCCCATCATCCCAGAAGCCATCTTTCAGCCAAGGAGTAGGTTCGAAAACACTTGTTAAGAATCCCTCTTAGTACAGGTGCAGTTTATCAGGGGAAATTGTTTATGGCTGTGCTCTATGACTCTCACAAAAGCCCCACACTATCTTGCCACTCTTTGATGTGTATTTGTCATTATGATAATGTCTGCCTTTATGTTTCACTAGCTTAGATAAGCAACACACTCGTATTTACCAAACACAACCTCACAAACCCTTCTTGACAAGCACTGCCATGTTAGCAAAAGCTCCTTCTTGTGCCACGTAGGTTTATCTTATCTTTGTCTCCCTGAAGACACCAGATACACCTCTGCATAATGTGCGTTGGCAGCCATAGTGCAGTGAAACAATGACAGTGGATGGAGTCACACCCATGTGTACCAGGAGAAATTTGTTCAGTTCATTATTGCTTAGCAGACCTTTTTGGGCTTATGTCCCCAGCCAGACCCCAGACACTTCTTCCTATGGTCCCCTGAGAAATTCCTGTTGACACCAGTTAGCTGGTCTCCATGGTGTGCACAGTGAGCTTTAAGTAGCACAAACTGCATTAAGCTGAACATGCTTAGAAATCAGACCTTTTACTTCTTCCTGCCATAGTGTCAGCTCACTGCATAATTCCAGGTTAAAGCTGAGCAACAATGCACAGTGAATACGCTGGTTGAGCCTCTGCTGTTCATAAATTTTCCATGAGTAAAATCGAAGTTCTCCTGACTTGAACTTCTTCCATTTTATTAAAAGACAGCATTTTAGAGTTTCTTGGCTGTCTCCCATTTTCTTGGCTAGAGTTCCCAGGCAGATTTTATGTTGTCAGATGGTGCTCTCAGATCTTAGCAAAAAGGGAAAAAGGCAACTTTTTTCTTGGGGGCTTGAAGGCTTTTCTTCCAAGTTGTCTGATGCCTTTCTCACTGTCCTCTCTTTTCCTGTGAACAAGACTTCTAACACCTTTTAAGAAATTTTCTTCTTTTTTTGCCACCAGGGTATCATCTATTAATTTGCTGCTTTCTATGAAAGTTAATTGTTCCTCTTTTGACACCAATGTCTTTTTAGTGGGTGATTTCTGATCCAGTCAGCATGCTGCTTTGAGATTTTTTGGCAACTAAGGTGCCAACTAACCATTCCAAGTTGGAGTCTCTAGGCTTCAGAAAACATCAAAGCCACACACCAATAATGGAGACCTTCATGAAGTTTGCTTATATTTGTATGCTTGGAACCCACAGAGTTCAGGTGAGTCCAAGCCAAAACCATATTCCTCCACATAGCTTGGGACATGGTATGTGTCATTTTTTCCTCTACCTGAAGATGTGAGAGTGTCAACTGCTGATTTACTGTGGGCCTGAGGAGCTTTTTCAGCTACCTACCATTAATACTAACCACCAGGGTGCACATTCACATGCCCATGCAGCAGCCCCTCCTAAACCAGTGTTGCATTCATCCACAGAGCATCCTAGCTGGAAGGTTAATACATTTGCTCTTGTTTATATCACATCTCGACAAGACTCTCCGAGTCTGAGGAATCACTGGGACTTGTTACCCAATTCAGTAATCTGACCTAGATTCTTCTGTTGCATTTCCTGGAAAAAAAAACCCCATACTTTTTGCAATATTTTGTCAGATGTTCGACTCAGACCTCCTGGAGTGATTTCTGTGACCTTAATCACACTTCTTCAGTCAATTTTACTGGGATGTAATAGTTCATAGTCATCTCTCAGAGTCTCTCACAACAGACCAGCACAGAGACACACACTTGGAGACCAGGGAACAGCACATTACGATCACGAACTCTGAACTCTCTCAAAACTGACTTCAGGGGGCAAAGGGATATATTCGAAAGAAGTGCTAATTCAAACAAATACAGTTTTATTAGAAGAGCTTGGTAGGCTTATTACCATGCTATGTGCAGCATGCACATCCTGGGTCATGCAATATGGATACTCTTTGGCAGGCTTTTCATTCTCTGCACAGCCAGGAGCTGTTACTGGCTCTGAAGTCCACCCTGAGTTGCTAGTCACAGCCACTGAAGCACAACCTGAAATTCTACAGCTTCCATGTCACTGAAAGCTGCAGAATTTGGCCTTTGGTTGTGCAAGGTGTATTACAAGGGGTGAATACATTGCCAGACTATTAGCTGTACTGAATTTTAAGCTCTTAATTTAGTTGTCTCCCAGGCTTCTCCTTTTACCAGCTGGGGGGGAGCATCAGATTGGGGGCTACTCAGAATTGCTAAGTTACGCTTTCGCACTCTATAGAAGCCAACCCTCTCCCCACTAGCTAAGACTTTGGAAAATAAGGAGCATCTCCTATCTGTTAGATGGTTTGCATAAATCCTCTGACAAACATGCAACCAAATGTCACAAGACAAATTTCAACCAGATACCTTTGAAATTTAGCTTAAGGAAGGCTTCAAGACACTGTTCTCAAACAGCTAGATATTTCATATCCTAGGAGATGTATTTAAAACAGATAATTTCTCCAAGTATTGCAAGCCAGATAATAAATTAATATCATATTTAAAAGCAAAAATAAAAAATAGTTACAAGCATTGTGCACTCTCTTTTCAAATAATTGCATAATTATGTATTTCATCCAGGAACTGATACTGTGTTGTTTCTGCATTTTAGACTTGGAAGTACTTTTTTAAGGAGAGAACAGGAAAAATATCAACTGAATGGAAAGCATTATATTTACTTAATTTTTTTAAGATATAATCCAATAGCATCAGAAAATCATAAAGCAACCTGGATGGTCAGATGCACCTCACATGCTTCTAGAAAGATCTGTATATAAATTACATTGTTGATATTGGGTAAAGAATTTAGTTATCTTAGAATCTGTTATATGCTGTTGCCATGTAAATTATTCGGCTGGCACTATTGACAGTTTGTCTAACTGGATTGCAAGTTGCTTATTAATGCAGTGCTGGAAAATCATGTGAAACTATCATTCTTCTGAGACCAAGTCAATATTTATCTGCATTTAGATGATGCAGCTGCCATGGCGATGGAAGGGCTATGAGGAGGCCAGAAATGCCTAGTTTTGCGGTCCTCAGTGCATGCATAGAGTGCTAATGCCTCTCTGGCGGGTATGTTCCCCATACAGCACCCTGGAAGGTTCACTATATACCACCCTGGAAGAATCAAAATCCTCCCCGGCACTGCTCCCAGTGCATATGGTACCTATAGTGTACCATTTTGTTCCTAAACAGACTGGAAAGGTTCCTGTACATTGTGGAGCAGGGAAAAGAGGATGGTATTCCTGCTTCTCAAGTTAGTTGCCCATCTTAGCCATATTAAACTAAGTGTCCCTAGCCTTCTTTTGTGGAGATTATTTCCCATCAAGACTTGATTTTGTCAGTTTCATCTGTCCTCTTCCAGCATTCCTCCTTCTCCCTTTGCTGACTTTATAAACAGATAAATTAAAAACATATACATGAAAAAGACAGGGCTCTTCCTCTTAAAGCCTTGTGGGAAAACCCAAGTTGTCTGTGGCCAACATCAAATACAGTTATATACCAGACATCAATAAAAGGGCTGCCCTCTTTGGAAATAGAATCATAGAGTAGTTTGGGTTGGAAGGGGCCTTTAGAGGTCATCTGGTCCCACATCCCTGCCATGAGCAGGGACATCTTCAACTTAATCACGTTGCTCAGAACCCCATCCAATCAATGTTTCCAGGGATGGGGTACCCACCACCTCTCTGGGCAACCTGAAACAGTGTTTCCCCACACACACCACAAAAAAATTCTCCCTTATATTTATTCTGAATCTACACTCTTTTAGTTTAAAGTCATTACCCCCTGTCCTACCACTACACACCCTCCTAAATAGTCTCTCCCCATCTTTCATATAAACCCATTTTCAGTACTGAAAGGCAGCAGTAAGGTCTCCCCAGAGTCCACTCTTCTCCAGGCTCAACAGCCCCAACTCTCTCGGCCTGTCTCCACAGGAGAGGTGCTCCAGCCCTCTGATCACCTTTGTGTCCCTCCTCTGGACTCTCTCCAGCAGGTCCATGTCCTTCTTTTGGGAGCCCCAGAGCTGGACGCAATACTGCAGGTGGGATCTCATGAGAGTGGAGCAGAGGGGCAGAACCCCCTCCCTCCACCTGCTGCCCACACTGTTTGGATGCAGCCCAAAGAGGGCACAGTTGCCTCTCTGGGCCGCATGACCTTGCAATAGGTCATGTCCAGCTCTTCAGCTGCCAGTACCCCCAAGTCCTGCTCTCAATCCCTTCATTCCCCAACCTGTACTGATCCCAGGTGCTCCTCAACCTGCTTGCCAGCCAACTGAGAATGAAAAGGCACAGGGGGAAAGGAGAGGAAAATACCCAGAGTGGCCATGCTCCAGGAGGCCGAGATTCACTGTCCCCCCTGAGGAAGGAAACGCCGCCTCACTGTGTAAGCTGCAGCAGCACTACAAAACAGCCCTCTGAAGGTCAGCTTTCGCTGTGCATCATTCTGTTTGACAAAAAATCAGACTGTGCCCCTATAAGGCCACAAAAAACTCTCTCAACTAGACTTTTAAAAAGGCTTACAGTTGTTCATGTACTCTGAGCTAGATGCACAGGAGATATACGGACAAGATATTTGCAAGAGGTCAAAATAACAAAAATTCTACTGGCAACCTCAGAAAATCAGAGAACTTCATCAAAAGGTTTAGAGCAGCATTAGATCAACATAAAACACTTCTCAAAGCCCATTTGATTTTAATTTACTCAAAAATTCCAAGAAAGAGTTAGAATAAGAAAGGAAGAAAAGAACAAACATAACTTTTACTCTTGTTTCCAGCAGCACTCAGCTGAAACTCCACCAGGAAGTAGGACCAAGACATGCTTGCCTCGTCTCACTTTAAGTACCCTTTGGCCTTCGGGGGCCCCTCCCCTGGGTGGGAGTTCTGGTCATTTGGCCACTCAGGAGCTGGGTTGGGGCTCCAGGGGCAGGTGTGGAGTATCGCCTCTGGTGTGCCAGGGATTGGGGGCTGCTGCAGGGTTAGGACAGAGACCCAGCGGGCTGGGGTGGGCAGGGCAGGGCAGGGCATCGCCTCGCCTCGCCAGGGCGAGGCCTGACCTGCCCCTTCCCCCACAAGTGCACCCAAAATGTTTCAAGCCAGCAATCCTTCTGTCTCTCACAGCCCCTAAGATCTGATACTGAGAGTTTTCTCTGGGATGTTAGTGTACGTTAACCAGCTCCTCCTCAGAACAATAGGAAGGGTTGAAACAAGAATAAATTCTGTGATTTGCTGGTCGTGGCAGGTGTGTGTGCAACAGGAATAAAGACAACTGCCTCAGCTGATTGACATAATGCCTGCCCCAAAGTCAAGACAGAGCTGCAAGTATGCAGCCTCCAGGTAGCTGGTTGAACCTGCTGGAGAGCAAGGGGTCCTTGCCTCATTAACTTCTGAGTTTTCAATCTCCTGGCCCTTCCTCAGGAGCAACTGTCTGGAGTCTATAAAGGGAGCCAGGAGATGGAAAACATGTGGGACAACAAACCATGACTTCCATGTCAAAGTAGCCTGGTAGCAGCCTGCTAAACAGCAGAAGCAAACTGGGAAGATATACCTGAGTCCTGCACCATTGCCATGACCCAGAGAGATGCCATGACTGGAAGAGCTGGACCCTGAATCAGGGAGCTCACACTGCAGGAAGGAAGCAGAGCAGTGAGGTACTCTGATCCTTTGGCCCACGAGATCTAAAACAGCTGCCTGAAATTGTTCTTGCAGGATTTTGTGCCAAAATGTTATCTATCAGGGTGCTTCTCTGACTGACCTGATGTTAAGCCACACTGTAGATCAAGGGTAAGCAGAAGCTGATGAGAGCAACACAACAGCAGGGACTCCTCTCCGGCAGATGCCATGGGGTCCCTGTGGATGGAAATCTCAGTTCGGTCTCTGACTTCAGAGCAGACACTGTGCAGTGTCACTCAGCTGTGTAAATCCAGCACATGGAGCAGTCATTTGCTTTACAGTTAGAGACCCACCTGTCATAACAAATAGATAAAAATAGACCTTTCTTTTTTTTCCAAATACTTTAATTGCAGTTGGAGTTTATCCATTTAAGAGCAAATTCAAATGATCCCCCCCCCCCCCCCACCAAACACACACA
>VZRS01000507.1:153863-286563 GCA_013398055.1 Ifrita kowaldi | reverse complement strand
AATATGACAGCATTTGCTAGTTTTAAATAACAAAAGGATCAAAGACAAAATCTGACAAATGCCACACTAATCATCCAAGTTTCAGGCTATCCACCTGCTGAAATGTCCCCAGCTGTATGGGTATGTTCCCAGAGAAAAGGGAGAGAGAAGAAAAAGATTGGTAGATAAAGGAAAGACCTCAAGGTATGAAACCAGATAAACACCTTAGGCAAGACTGAGATGCCTATACACTGAATAAAGCTTTACACCATGAGTAATCCTGTAGATATTAGGAGGCCAAATAATGAGAAAAAAAAATTGTTACTGTGTGAGTAAGAAATCCCAGTTTGGCCAATACTCGAATGAGAATGAAAAGCTCTTATCAGCAAAAGAGATTAAAGATTATTTTTAAAGCAATTTTAAAGTACTTTTAACATTTATTTGTATCCAAAACAAAACTATCGTGAGCTTTAATTTTTCCAGTGTTTTCACTGTTAAGGAAGAAAGCTTTACAGCTTTCTAAAACCTGATGAATAAACCACTGTGACTGTCAAGTAAGATTTTCTTATAATACATCATCATCCGGTTCTTCAGAAGGAAGAAGACAATGGTCTGTATACAAAATAACCTGAGCATTATTATGTCTTGATCAGAAAAAGGAAAGGGTAATTTTAGACACCTCTTTATTTGGCAGCTTTGCAGGATCTTAAGTAGACTATGAATTACCTTGTTTGAACAGATCCATATCAGATATGTAATTACACTTCCCAAGGATAAACCCGCCCAAATCAAAGCAGGGATCATCAAACGTCATGCAACATCTAGGCTTCCCCTTGAAATTAAAAACATTGCAGTACTGAGAGCATTTCAATAAAGGGGGATGTAAACAACCTGACTGTCTTCTCCAATTTCTTTCAGTTAGTTACATGATTTAGGATATGTTCTTCCCAAGTCCAGGAAACACTCTAGGTACTTACTATCTTCTAGCTAAGGAAGGATATACTAGGGTATGTTATTGCCAAATGCACAGCTCAGAAAAAAAAATAAAAATTAAGATCTCCACTTTTAACCAGGATTAGGTAGAAATACTGACATGGAAAAAAGCCCTCTTCAAACTGAAATACTGTGTTGGGATGTAAGACAGAATTTCTTTATTTTTCTATGCATTCAAACTATAACTATCTAACCTGTGATTAATCATCACATAATCCAAACCTTTTCTCTTTAATCCTCAAGCTAATGGGGAAAAAATATTGTGGATCAATAAAATTGTAACATCTTGACAGATGCTGTAGATACACACTAAGCTAACAGGGCAGATGTACAGTAAATTACAACACTTAATCTATGCATGTCATTTTCTCAGGAAGAACATAGGTTTGTGTAACTCCTGTTCACTCCCATTCTAATGACTCCATCATGTGAACCCTTATGGCCTTTGGTTTCTTTCTCATGCGATCAGTGGCAATGAGTAACAGGTCTCGGCCAGCAAGTGTTTACAGAGTAAAGCAGAGGGTGGAATCCAGTCTACCTCACCAATACTTTAGGCATGTTTTGTCAGTGCTATTAGAGCCAAGGAAAGGGCTGATTCATTCCATCTAAATTGCTTTTTGCAAAGACAGCACTTAAGAAAACATATCCCACCATGCTCAGCTTCTTCCATTTCTCCTGTCTTCAGAGAAGCTCATGAGCTCAACAGCGTCAAGCTGCACCAGGGGAGGTTTAGGTTGGACATTAGGAGGAATTTGTTCACAGAAGGGGTGACTAGACATTGGAATGGACTGCCCAGGGAGGCGGTGGAGTCACTATCCTTGGAGGTGTTTAAGGAAAGACAGGACATGGCACTTAGTGGTCTAGCTGACATGATGGTGTTTGGTCGAAGGTTGGACTCAGTGATCTCAGAAGTCTTTTGCAACCTAATTGATTCTGTGGTTCTGCAAACTTCTCAAGGGAAATCCAGTCTCTTCACCTGATGATACGAAGAAGTAGCAGCAATTTCCAGATGTCTTTGGCTTCCGAAAGCCAGTCTTCATGACCTTCTTCAAAGGACCTTGAAGAACATGCCTAGTCAGATGCTGCAGCACAGTCCCTGCTGCAGGCTGAGAAGTGGAGCCAGGCAATGCGCCCTGGGCTCTGCTTGGATAGGGGAACCACACATGCCCACCTTCTTGGCAAATGCTCCCAACACCAGAGCAGAGGTTGCACCCAGCCCCCATGCTGTCCAGGAGTGGCCACTAGGCAGCTGCTGTGCCTGAGGAAAACCCCACAGGAGCTCACCACTGCCCAGGAAGTGCCATTTTGAACTGTGGTTCTCTCACACACACACTCTGGCCAGCAGCAAGAGCTGGGAAGATCTGAAGAATACGATGTCAAAGCTTGCTGGGGTGGGTGTTATGCAGTGATAGTCCTATGTAAAAAAGAAAATATCCCAGAACTTGTCTTGGAGCACTGAACATCCCTACATGTGTATGACTTTTGTAACTAAAATGCAACCTCTCTCGTCCCAGTATTCTGCTTATCCTTCTCCACAGGCGGCCAGCCTTGGTGACACCAGGGAGCCCTGCACAGCAAGGGAAAGCAAAGACTGTAGTTTACAACTATGCTGAGCGTCTGAGCAGAGAACTTTCTCTTGGTAGTGATGTCACTCAATAGCACTCACAGCATCAATAAATTCCTCTTTGAAGAAGGCATCTTTTAAGTCCGTATTCAAAAAGAAAATCTTGATTGTTTTTCCCCCTATACTGTTTGTTTTCCTAGAAGTGTTAAAATCATTGAAGAGACATTCTGACTTCTCTTGGTCTGCAGCTAACAAAAATTAGTGATGCTATTTATTATTCCCACCATAAAGAAACAGAACTTCAACAGTATCCAGCTAAGTTATTTTCTCATTTCTTTTACTACATGAACTTTTTTTTTAATATTGCTGAATATTTCACTTCTGCTACTCTATGAATTAGTCTCATCTGAATGGGTTTCCACCCTTCCTTAATATATGGCTTTCACTGCATTTGTATTTGTATCACAGCTGTTGCCCATGTCAGTTTTTTTTCTCTTCATTTACCCTTTGCATTTTCAGTTGCTACAGAAAGAAATTTATGGGTGAATCAACAAGGGTAATGTCTGTTTAGGCATGGTCTGTGGGGAAAACAACTGGAGGCACATTGCCTGGCCTCTGTCTTTCTGAAAGTAATTTCTTCTATAGAGATATATATGCTGCAATGATGGTGTTCCTACCCAAGTGGGTATGACAGCTTAAAAGCTGAGGAAGATGTGGAAACAAGGGAAGAGCAGTGTTTTTGTTGAACAAGAACTATCTTCAGTACTCCACCTCCAGGAAGTGGCAGGCATGGGAAAGGAGTGGAATGTTTTGGCTAATGTGAGGGCACATCTGCAGCTTTGTCACACTGTGAAATGGAGCTGATATGCAAAAGGGAGCCTCCTTGCCCTGCTCACCACTGCCAGCTCTTGTGGTTTAATGTGAGACCTGTAATATTAGCTGCTTTTCTTGTAGCTGCTATTCCTTGGGGCATGTGTGGGTGAGACTTTCAGCTTCTGCTTGTAGAGTGAGGTTAAAACTTTCTTGGTATTTTAATGAACATCATTATTTGTATGCCAGCTGCAGGAATTTTGAACAAGGTTGGTGATCTTTAGCTTGGCAGCTTACAATACTCCTTAATAATGTCCTGGTCAATCATCTTTTATGAACATCTTTAATTTTATGGTATTTCTCTTCCAACTCTCTGAAGCCCCCAAGTATATAATGTTGGACTGATCCATGTGAGACTCTGTTCCTGGTCTCAGAAAAGCGCTGTAGATATTCATCTGTTCATGTCTGTAAACACAAATAAAAAGTGTTATAAAATGCCATTTATACTGGCCACCATTAAGATATATGATTTTGCCTTTTGCCTGCTTAGAGTTACCATGGTATTATCTATGCTAAGATGCCATGGTAACTCTAAACACTTGGAAATGGCAATTATGTACATGGTACTGTTGGGCATTGCATTATTAACTGCATCATTCAGGTTTGCAGGCACAGAAGCAAATTCAACAAGATGATAAACCTTGTGTGAGAAATAAAGCAGGCAAAGAGAAAATAGCAAATCTGTAAGATTAAAAATACTGCGTGGCCTCTAATATCTTGGGTTCTCTTTAGTTCTGTTAATAAGTGTTCTGTGAATAAGTGTTCTGTATACTGTGAATAAGGGCTACTGAAATAAGAGCTAACAAACCCATTGATGTCCTACAGTAAACCATCAGAATGTTAATCTCCCCTCCTACATCCTCAGAAATGTGTCCTATGTCTTTATTTAACACTTACAGATATCTATCTATCTATCTATCTATCTATCTATCTATCTATCTATCTATCTACCTATATGTCTAAAGAGGGGGTTAGAAAGGAAGGCCAAGTCTTTCCAAAGAATGTTCAAGATGAATGGCAACAAAGGTTGCTCAGAAATTTTATTCATGTTGGAGAAGTGCCAGCTGCACTCATTCTTACTATTTGAAAAATTAATTGTACTTGCCAAAGACCCTTTCAAGACAGATGCTTTAATTCTTTTTAAAAATGCAAGATCAAAATATGTATCACCAGTTACTTTACAGTGAAACATTACCAACCCTGTCCAAGATCAAATTCATGACACAGTCACACAAGCTGGTCTTTAAAATCAAGTTTTGGGCCTTTTTTATTTTTATAAGAATAGGCTGGTTTTCCATCATTAATATTTAAGAAGAAAATATAATATGTGTCTTTTTTTAAAGGGGAAAATCCTTTCCTAGAAAGAGGACGGGTCTCCAACAAATAGTAGGTGTGCAAAAACAAAAAAAAGACCCTTTACTTTCCATTAATATTTTGGCATATCCTGCATGGCTGGAGCATCATAATGCACTATTACTGTAGGTCTCATCTGAGGAAAGCAGATCAGTGATAAAGGCCAAAAGGTGAGGGAGGGGCTAAGAAGCTGATACAGGTGAGATCTGAAGTAGGTAGGGACAGCAACTGTACCTGTCCTCAGGTAGGATGTGCTGTGTTATCATTCAAGAGAAAGCAGAGAAATCTGGGTGATTCCGTTTTGTAATACTGATTCCATTCTATATTTCTAAGCCTACAGTTTATATTTCTTTTATGTCCCTGTTAAAAGTGTTATTTAAAAAGCTTTATAGGCTTTCTCATTACATAATTAGAATTTCTCCCACCCATGGAGTTAAATAAGTTTTGTTCCACTTGTCAAAGTATGGTGTATAATATATGACTGGGAATCAATGGTCATATCTACTGTACATACAGAGCTGGATATTGGCCAGATATTCCAGACAGATGTCTGGTTCTCAGAGAGTATTTGCCTTAAGGAGTGGTATCTGAAGAACTTTTATAACTGCCCCTTGTTGTTTCCTCTCTCCTCAGTGTTTCTGCTCTGAGCTGTCTCCTATCACCTTTTAGATCACATTTTCTCCAGCTATTTCCTGGCATCCACTTTGGGTACCTGATGTTTTTATTGCCCTTCTTTGGACACTGAGATAAATGGCATAGGAGTCATTTAACAGTGCTGCATCCAGTGTGTTGTTAAAGATAGTTTGATGCTTGCAGCTTTAAAAACTGCTTTCCACAAAGTGCACTGCCGATGAGAATGTAAGAGTGCAAATATGCAGAGAAGCCAATTAGTTTTGTCTCAGTTAATATAAAATACGTACTGGACACTTTTGGACTCAGGCAACTTGCACAGCTTCTGTTTTATGATATATTCACTAACCTGGAGTCGGAGTGTCTTGAACCGTTAGTGATAAAAGTTTGTGTGGGACAATAAGGAAGTAACAGCCGCATCAGCACTGGATTACAGGGAAGTTCTAGAAAAATCGAGTTCTTATACAAATACTTAAGCAAAACCCATCCTTCAGGATTGTACTTCTCAGTATAGGAGGCAGGCCTTGCACAGAGCAGGTGAGAGAGCACATGCTGAGGTTGCCAGAGTCCTGCAGTCTTCACAGTAGAGCTGGAAGACTGAAATTAGGTATGAGTTAAATATTGGAGTAAGCTTGATATTAGTAACATATCCAGGAGAATTTGATGGGTGATGGCATCACCTAGCAGGAAGGAAAGCTATAATAAGGTCTAATGCCTAGAAGCTGAATGTTGACAAAATTCACTCTAGAAAGAGGACTCTGAACTTTAGCTGCCAGAGTGATTAAGTACTAGAATAATGTGTGCAGGGATGAATAAATTCCTGCAGACGCAGACCATCCATTTTTCTAAATGACAGAGCTTCAAAGGAGGACTGCTGAGCACCGTGCAGAAATTACCAAGTACATTTTTCTGGCAAGTGTCATGTGTCATGGAAAAGGTCATATCAGCCCATCAACACCACACCTTCAGGTCTTCAGATTCTTTTCCTTTGCTTCATTGTCATATCCAGAGGCCTGCATGGCTGATGCAAGGCCACAGGCAACACCCAGCCCCACCACTGGTCTTTGGGACATGGTCTCTCTGCAAGCTTGAAACTTAGGGCAGATAAATTGGAAACGTCACAGGTTTTCGAACTAGCATGGGACTACTTTCAAACTAATTAGAGTTGCTTGTCTAGATTTTAAAATTCTCTAGGTTCATCTTCTTTGACCCAAATTCCTCTAAATAAGGCTTTCTGTATTTCGTTTTGGGCAGCAATAGTAAAAATGAAACCAGTAGAATATAGTTTATGACAGAAATCTCCAGTATTGATGAGTTAGGAACCACAGATATTTTCTTCTGCTAATCTGTTCAGTTTCTGCCTTCTCTGGAAGGAAATGTATCTCTGACATGTATCTATATATATTTCAGAAGACCTGTTCCAGTGAATGCTTAAGTCACATTTTACAGATAGTGCTGAACTGGGGACAAGAAAAGAGAAAGCTTTTGGCCGCTGTTCTCCTTCGCAGCTCTTATCTTCCAAGATAAGATAACTGGTCCCCTCTCTTTAGAAAAAATTTTAAAAATGACAGGGATTTATTTGCTCTGTGGTTTCAGCAAAGTCCATGTCTTTTCACAGTATATCTTCTGAAGGTGCAGGAATAGTTAGAATAAGGACTTTCATTGTGTCTCTGTCTGTCCCCACGCTCAGCAAGGCGTTTTCCTTTTGCTGACAGAGCATCTTCAGTGAATCATTGCCTTTTGTGTCTTTGTAAAGCTACAGACTATTTGAAATTTCACCAGGTTTCACTTTGTGTGTATAGACTTGATAGGGTTCAAGGTTCAAAAGGAAAAGCAGGTATCTGAAATTTGGGATGAACTACAACTGGCCAGTCTCACAGAAAAAAAAAAAAGAAATATGAGATTTATAATGAAAGAAAAAAGAAAGAGCCAACAATTCTACGTAAATATACATTATTTAGAGCAAAACTCCATCCTTACATAGATTTTTGAATTTTCAGCCTGTGCATAGCATCACTTTCAAATAATTAATGAGCACAGCTCCCTGGGACCTCAAAACCTGCTTAGATTTTTTTTTTAATCTGTGTCAAATCCGTTTTTATACAACAGCTTTAAGGTAAATTCCTGTACTTTGTGCTAGGAATTTTAACCTCACCGAAAGGCTGATATAGGCCAGAGTTAGACAAAAGATGACAAAGCTCTGTTATTGTGAAGAGATATTGCTCACGAGATTCTATTATGTGTCTGTCTCTCCCAGTAAACTGAAGCATCAGATTCTTGCATATATGGATTAACTTTCAGTCAGCATAGATAAAAGACTGTTAGTGGTGTTGCTTTCACACTGTTTTGGTTTGGGGTGGGGGGGTTGTCTTTTTCTGTGGCTAAGCAGTACAGACACAGAAAGGGAAGAATGCTGATATGGGTGAAAAAAGTATAGTGGTTACCTTTTCCTAGTCAGAGCACAAATTCTCCTGAAGCTGTATCAGAGATCACGGCAAGGACACCATGCCCAGCTGTGCTTGTCCCTTGGTGATGGAAGCCAACCATCCTCAAAGATCTTGTGAAAAGTGCATTTCATGAAAGCCTCTGCCAGGCCTTAGCAGTTATGCTACATTTTGTCCAATGATGATGATTAAGAGCTTTCCCCTTCAGAAAAATCTCAGCAAATTCTGACCTGAAGCACTGGTGCCAGTGGTAATGCCTAATCCAGGAGGCAGCTCCCACTAACTGCAGCTGCAACACACCACTCAAGGGTGGGCACCCCTGCCCTCACACACCTGGTGGTGAGTCAGGGAGAGGACTGGTGGGACAGACAGTGCCAGTTCTCATCTGCCCTCTCCAAAGAGGCAGCAACTGCTTGAAGCCCTGCCACAGAGCCTTGAAATCAGAGCAGGACATCAAGTATGTTGTCTTTCCCTCTTTTGGAAAAACTGTAGTAAAATGCAGGAGGCTAAAAGGGCAAAAAAATTCACTGTGTTTTCCATTGCAAGATCTACAGGATGTCAAAAAAAAAAGGACCAGGTGAAACTAGGGGTTAAATTTAAATTGAACAAAAAGAGATGGTCCTCATTCACTTACAACTATGGGCCATTGCAGATCATAGCAGCTTACGAAAGTTCATAAAAAAATTGGATGAATTCATGGATGAAAAATCCATCTTGAGCTATGAAACAGAAGCCGCTACTGCTGGCTCAGGAAGCACCTGCACCACAAATCACCGAGGTTGCAAGACTGGGCCAGGGAAGTGTCATTATGTGCTTGTCCTGTTTCTGTGCTTTCTCTTAAGCTTCTTCTAGTTCACAGGCTTGGATACAGGCTTCTGCACCTTTGATTTGATCAGCCTACAGTTATTGTTGTATTCCCATAATCTTCAGAGAATCTTGGCCAATGATATTTGAGTAAAATTTATAATTTGTAAAAGTAAGTGTGATATAATGAAATAAATAATTGAAGGCAGGCACATCATTTTTTTAATTATTGATATGTTAAAAGTAACTTAAATCATTCCATACAAGCCATTTGCCACTTATCACTTGGCTACACTTAATTACTTTTACTAACCTGCCCACATACTTAACTTTCTTATTACTGCAGTGTAATAGTATGAAGCTGATATGTGAAATAACTGGTGGAATACAGCCAGGGGAGGGAGGTTTGGGTCCAAAGTTTGCAGCTTGGTTCTGCTCCCTTTTAAAAAAAAAAAATTTAATCTAATTTGAATTCTAATGCCACCTTTAGCTGATGCAGTTCTGGTAAAATTATTTGTAGTGTACGTGTAAGTGTTCTTAAAACCCCAGTCTGTCAGATAAAATATGAAATAACCCTTTACATTTCACAGCAAGGGCTGTTCCTGAGACCAGGCACCCAACTCTACCAGTGGTCCAGGAAGTGACCTTGCTGAGATCTCGTCTTCCTCGCTCACACCTAGATATCAGTGTCTGACAGATGCTGTGCTCATTTTGTCTCTATTCACTCCCCACGCAAAGCGCATCTCATTAAACTGAACAGACTCAAGCAGAGGCTGAGACACAGCTGTGCAGTGATTCCCAGAAGAAGGGGTCCCAGATGGCTTCGGCCCAAGCTGTTCCTGGAACGTGAGTAAAGTTGTCAAGGGTCTGCACAGCTGGCAGCATGCGTGTGGACCCCTTTTGGGAGGGGAGGTTGTGGGGTCAGGGAGTTTTCCTATGGGGACACAAGTCCTGTTTGATTTGACAGTTTAGCTGCAAGTCTAGGTGCAAAACTATTTGCAAAACAGAAGATGGGCTGAGAACCCACTAAAGGCAAAAGGGCTCTTTCCTTTCACATTGATGGAGTTTGGATCAGGCCTGCTGTGCCTGGCCAGTTTGGTGTTTGAAGCTCCACAACTCCTGGAAGAACACAAAACCCGTCTGTCAGTTCTGTGAGGAGCAAAGGCACTTACCTGGAGCACATAGGTGTACAATGCATTTTAACAGATGATTTGTGAGCTGCTGTGGCAAAAAGATACAAAAAATACAGATACGAAATTTGAGAAGAGTGACTTTTGGGATAGGAAAAGCGGGAGTTTAAAATGATTACTCATTTCTGGGTCTGGTTTCCTCATCAGGGGAACACAGCACTGCAGCTGATAATGCAGTAGTTTGCATCACCCAAAGGCCCTGACTGCACTATTTGCTGTTCCCTAAAGTTCACAAGCAACAGCCCTGCAAGCTGCAGCTGACATTAGTGGCGTTCATACACCAGAACCTCATGGAAGTCCTAGAGTCATTGTGATTTGTCTGTTGTTTCATGCTACAAGAGCTGTACCAGTATTCTGGTACAACATTCTTGTGATGCAAATGTATTAAGCTTTTACATCCTTGTTTCTGCTGAAGTATATTAGTAGAAGAGACATGTGGTACTGTTGTACTCAGGTCTTCAAAGAATCCCTGAATTGTCCAAAATCATTAAATTCCCAGAAGCCTTCAACTTAACCAAAAATGTCTGGACTATCCAAAATAATTTTTTATCAGGTGAACTGAAAAACATCCAAACTCCCTTTTTTTTTTTTCTTTTTTTTTTAAGGTATGGCTGTATTTTATATAAACACTCAAAATTTCATGTAACAGGTAACAAATTTTTGAGTGGTAAGGACCTAAATAACAGAAGGTTGCAAATAGCACTGTACCTAATATCCGAACTCTGCGGCCTTCAGAAATCGTCTTCAGGCAAAGTGAAAGCATAGGAAATATTTTGTAATGCTTTTTCCCCTCTTTTTTTTTTAGCATATTTATAGTTGGCTTGCTGATATTGGGGTAGAATTTTAGTGGGGAGGGGAGACTTTCTTTTCTGTCAACTGTGGGTAAGTGCTATCTACTTCAGAGGGTACTGTGGGGCTTAATTAATGTTTACAGTGCCTCAGGAGTCTTACCCACATTAAAGGTGTAATAATAACTATTCCTAATTAACTTCCTACTAAAAAGCAAAGTTTCATGAAGTTTTAAAGCAGAACAGTGGATGCATTTGTAAACTCCATTTATTTGAATCCCTGGAGTAGGAAAAGTTAGTGGGGAAAGTGGTAAAAATCTTCAATTAATTTTCCTCAACCTGAGGGATTTAATTAAGATGTTAGAAAGAATGTGCAAGTTTCCTGTGGGTATTTCTTATTTAATTTTCAGTTTCTTGAAGACAGATCTTGAAGCTTAGAACAGATTTTGTAAGCCACAAAGAGACTAATTCAAAAATAGATGTTAGTTTATTAAAGTTGAACTGGCTATGGATCAAATTATCTAGACAAATTTCAACAGCTACATGCAGCACTTTATACTATTTACATTCTGTAGTTTTCTTGCTTTGAATTGCTTTAAAAAGGATTGCTTAGGATTGCAGGATATATCTCACTGGCATAACTCAAGCACTGTGTAGAGATACCTGAGCTACCTGTGAAAGATCTAAATCAAGTGTTGGAAGTTACGCATGTCTGCTAGCTCAGAATAATATCTGAGTTAATTAGTCCCGGGGAGAACAGAAATATACTACCTTCAGTGGAGCACAGCATAACACAGTGAGACCCAAGCTAACTACTCTAGACATACCCTCTAGGAATATATTTCCAGCTGAAAAGTAGGAAACTGGTAAAAGGATCCACAGTACTGCATGGATGGCAGAGCACTGAAAGGAAACATTTGCCCTATGCCCTCAGGGTACATCTACAACCACAGATAGGAGAAGACCTACGTCCATGTGCAGAACTATAGCTTGTGACAAGACAGAACCTTAACCAATGCTGACTTTATCTATACCCATCAAACAAACCGATGTTTGCTGCAAAGTTCCCATTTCCTTGAGGACTGGTCACCACGTGGGATGTGGGGGCGAAAGATTGTAGTTTGGAAGACATCAGGTTTCGTGAGTTCATCCATGTGAGGAAACAGAAATTAAAGCCAGCATAAATAAGGATGATTGAAGACCAGAAAAAGAGATCAAGAAATTACATCGTTCTTTTGGAGACTGCATGTGAGCTTTAGAAGCTGAAGTACTTTCCTTAAAACCATATCAGGACAGGCAGGTGTCTATGTGCAGTTCCAAGGGGGAGTCCTAGCTCTGGGCAGTGCTTCTTCCCTCTTTTCACTGGCCTGGTTTTCTAGCTTCTCTGCTTCTCTCACAATGCCATGGGCTGCTCAGTGTTTGTCATCAGGCTCTGCCACTTCACTAAACCTGAAGAGATTTTCTACTTCCAAGGAAAATATCAGCAGTGTCCAGCATCACCGGTTCTCCCACACCGAGAGGAGTCTGGTGAATGGGACTTGCAGCTACATGGTGATAAGTCTTTGGGTTCTCTGCCAGCAACCTGCTTAATTTAGATATGTGAATACACCTATGGAAGTAAATGCTTAAGGCTAAGATTTTCAAAATAAGCTTGAAGGAATTAAACACCCAGCTCCTACAGACTTTCTCAGTCTAACTGCTTTTCTGGACTGGGGCCAGAGTGCTAATCAACTTGCAGTCCTGAGCTCAAAATGAGGGACTTATATCCCAACTGTGCCAGTGTGCTGCTTGCCTTCTCATTTGACTTTGGCCAAAAGAATGCAATAGCATCTCTGGTTTTGAAAGACTAAGATTTCACAAATGTTATTTTATATCTTTTTGGATAAGGTTTTTGTCTGATGTGCAGCAAAGCCTGCAAAAATATATCCTCTATCATGTAGAATTCCAAAAAGTGTGGTAATATCTGTCTAACACAACATCTGTCTAGCATTAAATCTGAAGAATTGGAACCATTTGTTTGATGAGCCATGTAACAAAGATGAAAATTCATTCTTGGGATATCAATGGGGAAATTATTTTTTTTTCTTTTTAATGAAATGTGAGATGATTTCAGCCAAAAATTACGTCTGCCAGCACATATAAGCCTCCAGGCAGCTTATAAAATGTTTATAAAAATAAAGCACAGACTCATTAGAAGACTTTGGGGGTAAAATGCAAATACTACAAGATTTATATGCTGTTTAGCCATATACAGGTGCTCCTGATGAAAAGAACCAACAGAAAACTTGAGGGCATTTCTGCAGACTTCATACTTCCTGCCACACAATAGGTTGTTTGTCCTTGTATTTTATTCACAAATATTCTGGGCCCACAAATAATGTGAGAGTTTGCTGTAGGAATAACTAGGAAAGTGCAAAGTGTTCCCTTAGAGGTACTAGATGTGGATTTCTAGACAGCCTCCTCTATAGATGATCAAGCAACCAATAAACATGCCAAGGAAGCAAAACCAACCTTCATGAAATCATACCAGCTTGGATGGGATTCAATGAAATAGATGAGTTGGGAAGAAAAAAATTACTGACAAAAAGAAGCACAACAAACACAGGATAGGATGCCAGTGCCACAGGCTGTTGTCAGACTTGACAGGGTTTTCACAGAGATCAGGGCAAGTTGTCTGTGAGTAGTGGTACATGCAAGGGAGATTGAGCATCCTGTACTGCATCTAGGCTGCTTAGGCTGCTGGGACAGAACAATTAAGCAGAGGGGAGCAGATTAAATTTGTCAGCAGCATGGCAGTATTGACAGATGGAAGTGTCAGTATTTTCTCCTCCAGAAAACACTTAAAACCCACCCCAACAACCTATTTGGCTTTAGATCCGAAGCATAAAGGAAATTAATGGTGCTGTTTTACCAAAATTGCATTATACCAATAATGAAAAGCTTTTTGGCTCAATGTAGAATTTCAAAACTGAGTTCGTCTTTGACAACTTACTGAGCTTTTTTTCTGTTTTCTGGATAGTGTCAAATATAGTATGTTCTTCCTTGCTTTTCTCTGGCTTAAAGTATAACTCTGTGTTCAGCTGACCAGATGTCACGAATCAATAGTTTCCACTGTAGGTCCTGTTAATTTCTCATTAGTTCCTTTGTCTATTCTATCACCAAAATAAGCATCATTTAAACAGTAAAGATTAATTTTTATTAATTGTTCAGGAAAAATATAAAAAAGTCTTTGTTTCAGACAGTAACGGACCCAGGGTTATTTGTTTCTCAGTTGTTCAGGACATGTTTAAATGCCTTGTTTATGTCTTCCATTATAACTGGGAAAATAAAACATGTCTGTTAGAAACTAAATAATGCTTATTTATGACCCACCTCTAGGGGTTTTTTCGCTCCCATTGTTCTCATTTTATTTAGTACAATTGAAATACAAAGGACAATGGCTATCCATAGCTTTTGGCACATTACCAGTTATTTAAAGTACAAGTCCAACACAGCAGAGCTCACGCAAAACAAAATTAAATTAACTTAGCCAGCTAGTAATTCAAAGCAGTAAAATATATCCTGTCCCATTCATTCCCTCAGTTCTTCCCAAAAAGCCTTAGGAAACAGACTGTCTTTGTAGTTTGCTTTAAAGGTTGAAAGACTGTGTTTGAAACTTTTTGCCTCTTTTAAAATGAGGGGACTTATGCTTGCATCTCTCTGGTGACACCAGGACCGGTTATGTCAGCAAAATCTGAAAGAAACAGTAAGGCAGCACTTAACAATACCTTAACATCCAGCCAAGAAAATCCAGCCGGGACACAGATCTTACAAGCTGACGGAAAAATACTGTTACACAAGCTCAGTCAGTTGATTGCTGGCTCAGCACAACTGGGCACAAAAATGATGGAGTCCGGGTAAGGCTCATTCAGTGGAAATAAATTCATACAGTGATTAGGGGTGTAATTTTTTTTTCCCAGTTTGAACGCTGAAGCAAATGAATGTCAGTAAAGCCCCCCAGATTAGACAGTTCAAACTCAGAACTAAAACAAGAGTTTTCCTTAATTTGAACTCCATCAACCAAAAATAGGCGTTTCTATGAAATGGAAATCCATGAAGAAGACTGAAGAAGTCTACAGAGCTGTGATGGAGGAGCTGAGGGAGAAACCTTCTTCTTCCTCATCACCCATCTCTCTGCCTCCTCCCCATATGTGGGGGACAGGACCTACTGTCCCAGCAGGACACCTGGCTCCCAAACCAGAGTGGAACACTGATCCCAATGCCACCATTTAATTTTGTACAGCTTAAACAGCTCAAAAAGCTACCAGCACAAGGCCTGGACTACAATGGTTTGCCTCTTTTGGTGAACACCCAACAGCCACAGGCTCTGGAGCCAGCCTCTCTTGACCAGCCTGTAGCAGGAACAGAAATTTTCCCTTTCTTGATGCTCCCAGAGATTTTTTTATTGTGCATTTCCTGAAAACGCTTTCTCTGGGGATGGATTTTTGGACTAGATTCTGCTCCTGTCCATCTGGAGCCACCTGTGCATTATGGGTGGTATGTGCGCTAGAAATCTCTGCCCTAGAGCATGGTGGTGGAGTCCATTACAGGGCTGGGGAGTCCATTACAGGGACTGATATGCTCAAATCTCCTCAGGCAGAAGAGAGCTGAAGCTGAGTTTTGCACAGATTTGATAAATGTTCAGATCGCTGGGTGACTGTGGAGGCCATCACCATCCACAAACTCACACCTAGACCTGAGGAAATAAATTTATACATATCTACCTCCCAGGACAGCAAAAAAACCCACAAAAAAACCTGTCTTAAACAGCTCTACAGATGTGGTTTTGATTCAAGCATATTTTCAGGCCAACAAAAATCGTGTGTTTAGTGAATAATCTATTTGTTGGAAATAAATGCCTAGAGCCAACTCTTTTCCTGCTGCTGAAATAAACAATTCCCCTTTTTCCCTGGAGCAGGACTCACACCCACATGCTTTCAGTCTTCCTTCCTGAATTGCCTCCTCAGACAGCATCCATCTCCGATGAGAGGGGCCACACCTGAGAGTGGTATCTGTAAATACGCCAAGAAACACCCACTTCCACATCCACAGAGTGCCCCTTGTTGCACTCTGATCCTTAACCAGTGACCTGTCATGGTCTGTGCCAGCTTCAGTTTGCCGCCCTTGCTGCCGTAAAGCTTCTTGATCAAACTCACGGGGCTAAAAGAAACCACAATCTCTGGAAACATCTTGCAGGAGCAACATGAAGCAGCTATCATGACCACTTCTGCATGTTTGTTTTTTTAAGATTAGGAAGCGCATTTTCGGAGGCCCAGCTATGCTCTCTTTGTATTCTGCCTCTCTGAAATCTGCTTAAGATTTCCATACTAGGTGTCCTAATTTTTCAGCTTCTTAACTCACAAAAATGAAGCTACTCCATCTCAAATAGGGATTCGGAGAATTAATAAATGTGTATACTCTTTTGTATCCCCCAAAGATATTCCAGGATCAGTGTTTTGTGTGTAAAACTCTGAGATCTTCAGGGAAAGAAAATAGAAATTGCAGAAACAGAATGAATCCTGTGGACAAAATTTTCAAAAAATCTCCTTTTTTGTGCTACTGAGATGTCAGAGTAGCAAAATTTATTCTCTTTGATGGCAGCTGAGAAGCATTGAGGCAACCAGGAACATGACTCTTCTCTCGGGACTGTGGATGTAAATCACAGCAAACCTTGAACCTTTTGGAGCTGCACCCATAACATCAGACTCTCATCCTCTTATAGCAACTCAGTGCTAACATATCTTCCAGGACAGGTATAAGGGATTTCTGCTGCACATCACTCAGCATATGAATTTTCAGGGGGAGAAAGAGTTTAGCTCTTCTCTGAACTTAGTTTACATTTGTTGCTCTCTTAATTAAAGCAGGGTGTTATTTTCCCAGACTGAAGTGGATTAGAAATACAATGGCTTCAGTGAAAGCTGAGAATAAGTTCTCTGTGATGCAGTAGTAGGATGACAGAGGACTGAAAGGCTTAGTAGGGCTGATTCTCAGAATTATTTTACACATATATAATAAAACATTGAAACAGGAATTAAAGAATCAATTTCCCAATAGAAAATCGTGTTCCCGAACACATTTTTACCACAGCAGCAGTTAACCAAATATTGTATGACTTCCCACCCGTGGCTGTAGGAAAGAAACAAAAATTTTCTAAGTTCTCCATGTGGAGATTTTTTGGTGTTATTATTTTTTATTGCAGCAGAAAGAATAGCTTTGAAATGGCACTCTTTTCCCACAGAAAATAACACTGTCTAGTTTCATACTTGGTCTAGTAGTATCTATAGCAGTACCTATAGCAACATATAGCCAAACTTAAGACAACTTAGTGTAAAAGAAAAGTCAATTAAATGTTTAATTTGGCACTTGTACCTAAATTAAATGCCATGGCTATGCTTCAGTGGAGTATATACAGCAATTGGCTCAGAACAACTTCTGTTAAACGGCCACCTTTGCCAGGTTTAGTGACTCAATATTACTTATTTCCTGGCTAAGATTAACTTCTGATTTTATGCATATTTTTTGTTTCTCTTCCGTAATCAACACAGATAAACAATTTCAAGAATACAATCCTTTAGACCCTCCTCAGGCAAAATGACCACTTAAGAAAACAGACATTTTGGTGCACTGGGGACTCAGTCCATGCTGATATAACACTGGTGCAAAGAATAGAGGTTAAAATAGTGGCTAATTGTATTCAGGAAGGTAGACTGGAAATCAGAACACACAAATTTTAACTTTTTTTTTGTATACTTCAACTCCAAAATACAAGGATTTGGGCAACACTAATGAGCTGCAAAAGATTAATACCAATCAATCCTTGCTTGTGCAAACTTGAATGTGATACTATAGCAGAATTTTCTGATGGCCAGGAAACAGATTCTGCAGGACAGCTTCCTTTTGCCAGCCAGCAGGAAATAATAGAATATCTGTATTGCTGCTGTGTTAAAATCCGAGACACTCTAAAAAGGGAGCCAGATAAGAATGATCTTTTTTCCCTTCTTTCCAATATCTTTATTTCTAACTTTACCATGATGTGACTAAAAACTCATCTCAATAACTTGTGAAAAAGATTACTAGGACTACAATTACAAGCAGTTTCATACTGAACACAGATTTTTTTGAAAATCAAAATTAGATCAGCTGCCTGGGGAAATTTTCCACTATGTTATTTGTAACAGCTTTGAGTTCTTCCTGTTAGTGCCTTCCCTTGTAAGGAGCCTTATTATCCTTAGCCTGGAGTGTTCACATAAAGAAAGGCACTTATTACAGAAGATATCTGGTTAGTTCTTATTTTAAAGAGTGAATAGTTAAATACTTTCAAAGTCTCCGTCTCTCAGGTTTGCAGCAGAGGTTAAACTGCTTTCTTACAGTGAGGAGCTATTGAACCCCACTTACTTTATAACCAAAGTATGACATAAACATATCAGTCTTTTTTTCCCCTACTGGCATGATGAGATGTATTAAAGCACGTAATATAGAGGAAACGCAGTGAACAGCAAGTCATTATTGTTAGAGAGCAGATTTGAGTTTGCTTGTACAGAGCATAAACTCATTTTCAACATGTGGCCTCAGATTTCCTCCTTACCCATCCCGTGCTCTCCTCGTGCAGTAGATTACACGTCCATTTCATCTGCAATGCTTGCATGAGGCGTTAAAGCCTTCCTGATAAAGAGTTAAAACCTTATTTCAAATAGCGTCACAGAATGGTTTGGGTTGGAAGGGACCCTAAAAATCATCTCGTTTCAATTTCCTGCCGTGGGTAGGGACACCAGGAGCATATCAGTACCTCTCTTCCCTCTCCAAACTGGGTAGACCTTTGCTCATATACCCCTGAGCTCTTCCTTAGCAGGGCTTAGGAAGCAATCAGGTGCTGTCATACTGTCCTAGTACTTGCATACAAAGACTCAGATTGCCAGATTGTTTTGTGGATCTCAAGCCTTTTTCTTCTCCTGCTTACTTTGTACATCCACGTTTTAACCCCTTAATCCTCAAGCTCCTGACAGACCAGATCCAGACAGATGTTTACCTCTTCCATGCCTTCCTGATCTCCCTTGGGCCTTTCCCACCCAGGCAGCAACCTCCCAGGCAGCTTCCTCAGATCGGCTTGGAAAGAAGTCACATCATGTCTTCTCCAAGCCCTGTTCTGTCTTCAGCTGAGGAAGGAGCTTGTCTTAGAAAATCCTTATTGCATTTCCTATCAGGACTTGCACAGCCACTGGTTGCTCGGTGGGGGCTGTTGTCCTCTTCCAGGACACATAGCCACAAGGCGCCCTCACTACTCTGAGAATCATCTCAGTAAGGAAATTTAAAAGTATATTATTCAAAAGCTGGGTTTAGAGCAGATCTTAATTCAGTCCAATACATATTGCAATTTTAGGAAACCTTGCAGTGAGGTTCATGTCTTCTAGTTAAGGAATTTGAAAGTTAGATGAATGGTTTGGATTAGGACAAAGCTCCTAGCCCTGTGCTTCTTTGACAGTCACTGAGAGAAGCAGGCAACTCCTGATGGTGAGCCACTGCATATGAAGAGAGGAGCCTAAAACTGGTCTCAAAAACTGCCTTCTCTCAGTACACATTCTGAGGCAACAAACGTGTCTGGTAAGGATCTTGCAGAATAGCTTGGAAATATCCTTAGTTCGTTGAATGGAATCCTCTGTGGTTTCCTGTTATCATCAGAGAAAACAGACATGGGAGTGATCGGTGTGTCAAGTTAAGAGCAGATGTAAGTGCAGCTGTACCAGGGCAGGTTGAATGCTACACATTTCTGGAGGAGAGCCTGGCTGTAGCCCCAGGTGGCAGGATGGCATCCCTAGTGTGTGGCTAGCCAGGGCAGGCTGAGTGGTGAGCCCATGTCAGCCCTCGGCAGAGCCCAACTCTGCACAGACACTTGGAGAGATGAGCTGTGGCCCCTTCCTTTGAGCTCTACACCTCTATGGAAATCAGATATTTAAATACAAAATTTTGTCCTGGTTCAGGATCTGGCCAGAAATGTATTTCTAGGCATGAATGTAATGAGAAGCAACACCACCTCTTATCGATCTGTTGGTATCCCATGTTAATGGCTGCAGTGTTCACTAGCCTGCCTGAAATTGCCATCAGCAGCAAATCTGTGCGCATTGCATTTTTCACCTGCCTTACTGAGGGAGAGCACTGGAAGTTTTCCCTTTGCAGAGAGGAAACCAGACCCTAGAAAACAAGAAGATAATGGACCACAGTCACACTTGAAATTTACACAGGCTCTGTCCATTCTTACCGTGGACTAAAATGAGGACATGCTAAAGAATTGTCGTTTCTAAATTGCCACTGCATCCAGAATACCCATATACAAAATCCTAGCATCTGTAAAAGTCTGATTTTTGTGTTTTCCTATTTTTGCCTCATAAATGTCTGTGCCATAAAAAAAAATAGTGGTATGTGCTTAACAGTAGACACAGTTTCAGTCTTTGGATCCGTATTAATCCTTTGAGTTTCTCTCTCACGGTTTATTATGTCATCCAGATTTCAGTCTGAACCATCTACTCTTTTCCATATGTTCTTAGCAGGAAATGTGCATGAATTTAGAAACGCAGCAAGACATATGATATTCAATAATAAGAACATTTCGAAGGCACACAAAAGAAAAAATCCAAATGAAAGTTGTCTCTGGCTTCCAGCCTCATTCAGTCAAACAAGATATCCAATATTCCTTAATTTGAAACTTTTAGTTACGGTAAAATGTTTTGCTTTTCCTTTATTTGGCTGAGACTTTAAAGCGGATACATACTTAGAGAGTGTTGTTTTATACTTACTCACACTTAAGTTTTGTAATAATAGCTAATATCTAGAATCATAGGAGGTTTCTCTTAAGTCTTATGGAGACAAAAGTAAACAATGCTTTAAAAGACAAGTCTCTGTATTTTGAAATTTGGGAAATATATGGGTATGTGAGATGCCATAGCTTGGTTTATGAATTACATAGCAGATTCTATATATATATCAAATAACATGATATAACTGCCTAAAAACTAAATGTTATACACGTCGTATCAACAAGAAAACTGCAAATACAGTACAGGTAATCGTCTGAACCCAGAAAAATGATTCCCACATTTATTTTTCCCATTAAGAGTGAACTAAATAAACTGACACAGACCTTGAGCATTCCTCCCTTGTGATCCCGCATCTAGAAAAGTCATGGAAGAGTAAGAAAACAAGAGTTTGCTACTGCAGAAAAAGCAAGGGAACCCCAGTCTCCAGAGCCTTGTAGGTTCATGAAGCAGGGGTGAAGACAATGGAGAAGGGAATGGAAAAAGCAGAAAGGACAGATCATTGGAGTTATGCAAGCCAGAACTGCACACTGAGTAAGCCACAGATGTTGCGTAGGTCTATTTATTCCCATAAAGCTTGTTTAAAAGACTTTTTATTTGATCTCCGTAAGAAAAAAATTTTACAACAGGAAGTTACCTCTTTTTTTTTTAGGGGAAGAGGCTGGTTTTTTCTATTCTGTTTAGTTTATTTACTTGTAGGCAGTGTTTTATGTTATACCTTTTTTCTTCAAGGTAACCAGTGTGTAGTGTTTAACCCCTCCAGAAATACCAGTTCAGGGAGGTGGTGCTTGCAATGGCCTTCTGTCTTTGCTTGGTGGTGGTGGTGGTGGGTCTCCAGGCAGGCAAAAAATTGCCCACTGAATGGGGTAATCTGCTCCAGGGTGTCTGCAGAATTCAGTCTAAAGGGAACAGGGAGGCTGGGGCAGGAAAAAGGAATGGATCTTCTGCATTCTTCTCCTCTAGCCCAAAATAATTGAGCTGGAATTGGTTTTTGTTGCATCATATAAGGATTTATCATGGGCATTAATGGTGCTACAGCCCTTCAGCTAGCAGGGCCTGATGTTAGCCTGGATACTGTCAGCACTGTCAGGCTGCGCATCCCACGTCCACTCCAGTCCTGGCCCTGCCTGACCTGCTGTCACCAGTATGAGATCCACAGGTCTACCTCCCCACAGGATAGAAACAGCCAAGGGTGAACACCTCCAGAGCCTGCTAAGAACACTGGAGGCAAAACTTAACTACTCAGGCTGGAGAAAGTAAAATTAAAGTTATTTGCAGAAAATTATTAAATTAATTCACAGAATTATTTAAGGTGATTTGTAATTAAGGTTAAAATTATTCACAGAAGGAGTAAAGGTTTTGTTTCAAGAGCATGCACAGACACTATTTATGATCAGGATCAGCAGTTCCCAAGCTGTCTTCTGCAGACAGTCTTTTGTGGGGCATGAATCAGCAGCAGGCAGCAGATCGGCTGTACCCTGTCACCGTTATAATGCTGCAATCTCATGAGCCATGTTCTGGGTGCTCTGCCAGAGATTTTAAAAGGGTTTTTCTGTCACTTTTCTTTCCTTGTTTGAAATGGGTTTAAGCCTCAGAAGGATGAGTCTGTTAGTAGCAAATCAGAACCATATTCACTATTCCAGTCAGCAAAATACTTCTATTTTTCCCTCTTATTAAATAAGCCTTATATTCCAGAGAAGATGGATTTCAAGTACATGCCTATACAAAAACACCATGTGAGCTGAAGCTCCTGCTCTGTAAAGTTCTTTGGACTGTGGTATGTAGAAAATTCAGATTTTTTCTGTGGATATTTTTGGTATTGTAACTGTGTAGTCTATGTGTACCAAATCTGTAATTTTAAACTAGCCATAGGCAAACATGGCAAGTCAGTACATGGATAAATCACTGCCTGTGACAGGTGTGGGCCACTGTAACAAATCTTCTATACCTTAAATTAGTCATAAATACATGCCTTTCACTAAGCAGGCTCTCAATCTTACAGAAAAGGTGACCATGGAAATCAATTGTGACTTAATTTGGTATCTTAAAATGAAAGACATATGTGAAGCCAGCAACATCTATTAGTGAATCCACCAAACAACCTGTATTTTTTTAATTGTTATGAAAAGAAGAAAAGGGTTGCGTCTCAGGGATGCAACCTCCATTGTTAAGCTTTTTAGTTTGTTTGGCATTTTTTCTTTTCCTTTGCACATGGAGAATTCAAAGTTCAACTATTGCTCTGCATATGTCCTGGCAAGGCTGCTGAACAGCAAACACCCCCAAGTTCGGCCAGTGCTCCATTCCTCCGTTCCGCAGGGAGTTCTTGTTTCATGTGTTTTTCATTTTAAGTTCTGCCTCCTCGAATGCTATTTCCTCTCTTTCAGTTTTCACCAAGGTCAAAGAAATCTTTAGCAAATAAAAAATGTGAACATCCAGTCATCTACTGGAAGTGAGCCCATCCAGTGTCTAAATAATAAGTTAATGGGTTCATGGAGCAGTCCTGCCTACACCAAGTACAGGGCAGCTGAAACCTTCATCTGAGCACTTCCTCACAGCTAAATAGAGAGTACTTACCAAATAGAGAGCTCTTTTGTCTTGATTATGAACTGCAGACGAATCAGATTAGCAGAAATCACAGTCCTAGCAAACAAGACTCTCCCAAGCTTCTGAAGGACATGACAGGGCACAGACCTTTCCCACTGGCCTTCACCTATCCATGGGCCAGAGCTGCAGAGGCCCCTACACAGAGGAGAAATGGTGGTGAGCAGTTGGAAAGCCCAGCTACTGAAAATATGTCTCATGTTTTAATAATACTACATGAAAATCATAGAGATAAAATTCTATATAACATATTCAGCATGTTTTGGGGTATATCTTGGGAAAATTACCTATAAAAAGGAAAATATGATTTAATAATATTTGCTAACTGCCACAAGATGCAGTGTTGAAGCTGTCTGAAAGTCAAGAGTCACTACCTAACAGGATTTGTTACAGGAGATACAGCATTCATGGGCATCATTTGTCTCCGCAGAGACAAGAATGCATTTGGAGGTTGAGCTAGTCAAGCTCAACAGCTACTCATATTTTTTACAAATCTGGGCTTACTTTTCATCAAAAGTAGGATTCAAGCTCATGCTAGTCTGTGGGAGACTACCAAGCTGAGTGTCTGAGCTGTGCATGAGCTGTAAAGGAAATCGGACCCAGAAGAGCTCTCCTGGACTGCTGCCTCCACCTCATCTAACCACCTTGCTGTACCAGCTTCCATAAACTAATAAGGTTCTGTCTTAAGATCATATTCAGGTTTATGGATGGATGTTCCAGAAATCTAGGACTCATCTGGTTGGAAAACCCCTGTTTCCATTTGAAGTAATCTGTGTCACAAAATGGCACCCCTACTTATCTTCGCTGCAGGTTCCCCACCTGATATATCTGACTGCATCCATCTTCTCCATGGGCACATCACGTATTGTGTCATCTGGTAACCAAATAGTCCATTCCCAGGCTTTTATTCATAGCTTCCTGCACAGGGAAAAACCGTGAATCCTAAAGTGCCTGACCTCACCTTTTGGGTTGTTTAAATTCATCCTATGTCTATTATTCCTGTCCTGAAACTTATCCAATTCTTCCTGTACGCCGTCCTCCTCCACATTCACACTACATATTGCATTATCAGAGAATTTCATGAGCACAGTACTACTTTTTCTGCCAAAGTTGTTAAAAATGTTAAATAGGATCAGTCCCTAGACACATCTTGGAAGAACTCCACCGGTAACTTCCTTTTGGTTTGGTATTTTTCCTTTCAACATGATCTTTCATTTTTTTCCACCTCACAATTCTTCTGCTAATCCGAATTTTCTCCAGCTTAATGAGCAATTTCCTATGCAGCACTGAGTCAAGCGCTTTCCTGGTAACTGAGTTGTATCTCATTCTCTTAAAAATAAAAATTAAAAAAAAATCAGGTTATTCACATGATCTACTCTTGTCATTTCATTTCCATCTTCATATCCTTATTTGCTTATATCCAACACGTATTTTGAAATTTCACATATTCGTGAAGCCAGACCTGTGGTTGACGAGACTTTTCTTCTTTTTTACTTAAATTAGATCCAATGCTTGCTTTTTCAAGGAAGAGCTTTCATCTCCAATAAACACATTCAAGATCTTTGTTAGCAGACTTGCAGTTTCTTTAACCAGTTCTTTTTTCCAGGATGTGCCTCCACTGCAAGCTGACTCAGTCACATTAATCTCTTCAGATTTTGGCATCCACCTTAGATGTGGTTAATTCCATTTCCATTCACATATTCCCATTAGCAACACAGCCTTGTTTAACATCATCATCCCTCTTGAAATCTGAGCCAAAATATTCATCTTGGGGCCATATCTGTATTATCCTCAACCTCCCCATCTTCGTGGAGCAGTGCTTATAAATCATCTTTTTGTTTGTGTGGCTAAAAAAATCTCTGTTTGATTTAGCTGTGTTTGAAAACCCCAACCAAGTCTGTCTTTTGGCAATTCTTATTTTATCCATACACCTCCTGACCTCTAAGACTTAATCCTGTTAGCTGAACATTACTCTCTTTTTCCATTCTACATAGGATGTCTGCTTGTTCTGAATAGGTTATTTCTGAGCTGAATAATCATCCAACTAAGTCTAGATCCCTTCCCTTGATTTCAGTTGAGGCCCCAGAGAAAAGCTGCACCTTTGTCATTCAGAAATTCCAGCTTCTATTACACTCAAGTTCATGGGTTTCTCTGTTCAGTGAACTGCATATTTGAAACTGAAAATGGTAGTTTAATTTTCAGCTAGAACTACCTGGTTTTACCTGGTTTAAGTTAGTCAAGTCAAGATGTTTAGATCTGGTACAACCAGTTCTTTTCCAGTGTCCAAAGGTGTAATCCAAACTGCATCTAATTGAATGATCTGTATCTGGTTTAAAGTTTGCTTGCTTAAAAGACTATCAGCTATCTCAAAGACAGAAACAAAATTTCTTCTAACTGGAGTGGAAATGCAGAGATTTGTATCCAGAATCTGAGTTGCTATAAATCTGTGTTGCTCTGCTGAAACTAGTTGACCTGCAAAAATTTAAGCACACTCTGTCACGACAAACCAGATCAGACACATGACAAGCACAGCACACTTTGGTTTAAAGAGCTGGCTGAACTGCCTCATTCTCTGCAAGCTTTCACAACCCAGAAGGACTTTTTATGGCACCATTTATAAGCCTTATCCCCTGCAGCATCAAATAAGGACACTCCTATCACTCCTGCTGCCATTGAAAAAGCATCTCACATAATTTATTGTCTTTCATTTGCTTGCAAAAGAAGCAAGGAAGTTTCATTAAGTAGGTGGGAGAAGCTGAAGGCCCTTTTCACACTCACATGTTTTCTCTTTGTTGCTGTTTGTACAGGTGCAGTGAAAAAGACTCAGAGGGCGTATTCATAAAGAGAGGACTTGAGAAATGCCACTTTAAATTGTTTGAAATCAAAGGTTTTGGTAGCTCATAAACAGGGAGCTGTTTTTTTCCCTAGGACTGCAAATCTAAATATGAGGAGCTACCTTCATGTACAAATACATTTGACATACACATGTAACTACCATTAACAAAGTCTGCCCTTGTGGATTGTGGGAACAGACCCTTTTCATTTATGCTCTCCGAGATTAAAAATACCAAAAAAAAAAAAAAAAAAAACCAAACCAAGAAAGAGATTCTCGTAATCAACCAGCTCATTTTGTATGTTGAAATAAGAGTATCCAATGAGGATGTCAGGAAGCCTGTACTCCATCCAAATGGACCAATTTAATGCTTGCTGTAAGCATACTTCCAGACTAGCATCTGGAAATCTTAAATGAACAGAGATAGACATAGACACCCTTAGACTCTGGGAAATAATTAAAGTTGGAATAAGAACACGTTTGTGGACCAGATCATCAGATGGTATAAATCAGCACAGCTCTAGTCATTCCAAAAAAGTAATGCCAGTTTATGTTAAAGTGCTAGCTGGCTCCTGTAGCTTTCCTTTGTGATTAATTTCAGTGCAATCATTTGCTGGAACATGCTTTTGGACCAAGCTTCCTGAAGCATTACTTTTACAAATCTCTTGTGTGCTCTTGGACCACTGCCTGTAGCACACCCTTCTGTATTAGGTCTGCTTTTCTCCAAACAGAAAGCTCAAGGTTTGGGATGTTTTTTTGAAATGATATGTTAAAAATAAGATGAAACCCAAGTTTTTGCTGAGCAGTTACTTTATACTTATCACTTGTGGCTCTTCTATGAATCAAAGGTGCCTAACTTTTCATTCTTTGCCACTCTTTGATTAGATTATCCTTAGGACAACTAATGTTGGTATGTTCCATTCCGTGTGTACCACAGAATCCCACTGGATTTAAGAGTGGAAATCCATCTTCATGGCAGTGCAGAAGCAGGCACAGGTTGCTGTGAGGTGCCCCCAGTGCTGAGGGTGTGACAGTTGCTGATGCAGTTCTGCCCTGGCTGCCCTGCCCTGCCCTGGCCCCACTCACACAAGGCCCTGGCACTCAATGAGCCACCACAGTACAGGTCAGCACAGCCAAGGTCTCCTTTTTGCAAAACACTCTAGGAGGTTCCCAGTGCTGGAATCTTTTGCCATGGGAGGGTGTAGAGGTGGTCCTGTCAGCTTTCCACTGGTATGTCAGACCTGCCAGATTTCCCTCCCTGAACGCAGTAATCCTAATGAGTACCCTCCTGCTGGGACCTCAGGCACCACACCTGGCCTCCTGTCTGCCCTGGAAAAGCCTGCACCACCCAGCTTGGGGCACCATGAGAGAGAAACCACAGCACTGTTTTGTGGCTGGGGAAGTGTCACCATGAGAGGCTGTGCACTCAAAGGCCCCTCACTGGAACATACAGTTCCACCTTGCAGCCTCATGTCCAAGCAGTCTGCGGTGAAATGCAGCCAGGTCTGCTCTCACTGCAGACAATCCCTGAGAAACCAGTCTAAGGGCATGCCTCGCAGTTATCGTGCAGCTCCCCAGCCACGGCCGGCACATTTTCTTTTCCATGTATTTACCACTGAAAAAAAATGGGCAAATTACCTAAAATATTGCGTGTTCATTTCAGTTAAGCAGTCTTTGAAAAAACACAGACACTTGTGACTTGGCTCATCACAGTCTGTGTTCCCTTCACCTTCTTCTCTCTCATCTCTTCCTCGGCAGTGCCAACCAGAACCTACGAGCACATGACAAAATGTAGGGAGCCTATCTGTACAAGATCATTACTTTTTTCAAGGCCATGGTAACTCCTAAAATATTCTACAACGACGTCGCTCCCAAAATGTGGGAAGCCATTGCTCCTGCAGGAAGGAAGGCTCACAATAGTGTTCAGAATGATGGCACCAGTTCAGTTGTCCTTGGTCACCCACAGACAGCTCATATTCCCCGTTACAGGGGGTAGGCACAAGGCTGTACAGTCTACAGGTGTTCAAAGACACAAAGGACTTGCTAAGAGCCTGTAAGTGCTGGAAGAGTCTCATTTCCTTCAGGGCACTGGACTAAATGCAGATATGTGCAGTCTTCTGCTTATGAGAAACTGAGCTGCTGCAATATTGAGGATGATGCCTCAAGAGATGAGCCAAAAGCATATTTCACCACACAGTACCTACCAGCAGCACAAGACATGATTTTCATCTCTCAGAAAGACAAGGAAGATTGTTCCTTCAGTGTTATCCATGCTTTCTCTATGACAGCAACTTGCAGAATGACTTTTTCTGGGTGCTTTGGGTTTGTTTTTCCAGGTCCTGATTTGCAGAAGTATTAAGTACTCATATGGAAATCTCCATCTAGAATACCCCAGATTTGACTAGATATGACCCTGAAAGGCCTGATCTGATTTCAAAGTTGGGTATAACTTCAAAATTGGCCCTGCTTTAAGCAGGGGGGTGGATCAGATGGTGCCTTCTAACCAGAGCTATTCTCAGACTTCAGCTGCCACTGCAGTCACTAGGAGTCTGCATTCAACAGACATGCTCCAAAAAATCAGAGATTTTCTGCTCAGCACTCAAGATTATTTGGAACTTTTGAAAATAATGCACCTAAACACTGCATCTCTAAAATGGAGTAAATAATGCCAACACGATTCACAAGCAAGGGTTAAAAATTGCTCATGAATCTCTCAGCTATTCTTTTACAAGCATTAGAAAAGACTCTGAGGAAATCAGAAATTTATTGCTGAGACCAGGGTTGGGGTAATGTAAAGGGACAGAGCTCTTCATGGAACCATGATTCTTAAACACAAGACTGAAAACTCATTCGTTAAGCGCTGTCTGTTCAGTGGTGTTTCTCTGAAGCATGGCTTCTGTGCAGAAGGTAGTATGTCTCCATGGAATTGAAAAGTGTAGCAGGCTTTTATTTTTTTACTTTGTGCTCAATAGCATTTATCTTTTGAAAATTAAGTTTCGACAGGCCACATCGACTAGACACAATTTTACGACAATGTTGAAACAGCCTTTTTTATTTGTATTGCCCTGCTAAACTTTGAAGTATGAAAATGGAGGTCTGGAAGCTTCAATTACAGCAGATGCCTTGAGTTTGAGTCAGAGTCAGTGATGAGTATTGACAGGGTACCATGCAAGAAAATGTTCTGGAGTGTAGACACACATGCGTATGTAAGTGAAATCTACTTCACTCAGCAATTAATCAGATTAAGAAGTCTACTGAAGTAACCAAGATTTCATTTAACACATTTCTCATGGGTAACTACTAGCAGTGACAGCAGAAACAAGCCTTCAAGACTAAAAATAGAAAGCATTCCTATTATGAGTTTTGCTTGAAGCTCAAAAATGAAAATGCTGTGAGAACAAGAGAATAGAAGCCTAATGAAAACATCTCTCTTTGCCTCTCTCTGAAATGCCATGCTGAGAAGCAGCACTTTCTTTCTCCTGCACACAGAAATCTTTGTGCCTGACAGATAGAACAGGAGATAAAAAGGATACAAAGCATCCAGCTTTCCAATACTTACATGGGTTGATGATTTGAATTACAAAGTTTGAAGAATTTGGCACTTAGCAAACTTGAACCTTGCCCAGGCTTTTTTTCCTCCTCAACAATAAGTTTAGAAAAACTTGACAAAAGAAATATTTTCCCTGTAACACAACATATAAACAACATCTGCACTTTGAATGAGTTCAAAACACTTTTGGAATGGAAGGTTTTTCCCTTCCAGCATACTTCAGTGGAGGAAAAGTCTCGCAGAGTTTGAGCTGTCTGGTTTCATGGTGAGGTTGCTGGCAGAGACCTGGTGGCAGGATTGACATTGCATTAATCACCAGGCCCGTGGGCCCTCTGACCCCACTCCACCATGAGACATACTGGCAATGGATCTGAGGAACACTGGCATTATCTCAGTCCTGAAGACCTGAAGGCAAGGTCTCACCTGAAATGCAGGTGAAGTGAAACATTTCACTGCACTAATAAAATATGCATTTCTCTAGCATTCAGGCTGTCTGGGAGATAAACATTTAATTTATTGCAAACTCTGTTGCTAATATCTAAATTTAACAAACATCATTACAGAAAATACAGACTTTCTGAGGTATTTTGGTTTGTTAATATTCATAATACTCATTTAATAGAGATCTATTATCAGTTATAAATTTCATTCCTTATTAGTTGAACAGGGGCCTCAGTCTTATTTGTGCATCTTCCATAGGTGAAAGCAGCCTCAATATGAGAATGTTGTGGCATGCAGACCCAATTGATGCTGGGCCTGCAGGGAGCTGTGCTCTACATTAACTATACTGGGCTTCCAGGGTAAAGAGAGAACAGTGCATCACAGTTACATCATCCAGTATTTTTTAGCAACTGGTCCTTCCAGGTGCTTTATTTCAGCTGACTTAATTGCACTGCAGCAGCCTGCAGAAATTTGGAGGCCTGGCATGATCAATTCTGTGCGAATTCTTTAAGCCTCTCTCAGTTTGAGCACTGAAAAGTTAAATACTCACTTCCCCATGATCACTATCTAATTGATTCATTCCTGTCTTGATTGCATTGCCATTTTAACTCAAAATCAGACATAACAGCTAAGAAGATGGGAGCCATCAAAGGGCTTTTTAACCAGCACCAGTTCCTTCGGTTATCAACTTTGACTACAAAAACAGTGACAGTCAAAGCTGTAAGACTCTCTATTGGTCTTCTTGATGAACAGGGAGAGCTGCTGAATTTGGCTTCATCTCACTATAAACACTTGAATAACAGATCAGATACCTGAAGTCCAAAGAAATATTGTTTGCAAACAATAAGCAACAGTAAAAGCAAAACTTTGAGCTCCATCTATATATAGTTCTTTAATCCAGGTGGGGTTTAAACCAATATTTGGCCTTGACATATATTCCCACAGAGTGATTGAGAAAGTATTACAGATTTTAACAATGCTTATATAAACAACATGAAATGCGAGATAAAGAACTTGGTAATTACATATCACTTTTAAAGATACAAGTGAACTGTTTAAGTCTTTCAAATCAAAGTCATAATGGATTGCAGCTTTATATGTAGTCAAAACAGAGATTTGTGGAATATGGGGTTTTTTATGGCTTGTAGATCTATTTTTAAATATTTTTTTAAAATAAAGCATCCCGTCATTAGTTCTTTCAATTACTGCATCACATAGTGTTTTTTACAGGCTCTAATTATATCTTAGATTAAAATTCAAAACACCTGCTCTTGTGGATCACACTAATTTCAGCCTTGAGTATTTTCATACAAAGAGCTATAATCAGAGAGAACCAAATGATTTCCTATTCTCTGTACCACACCTTCTCAGCAGAGTACAGCTAGAGATCTCCATTTCCTTATTTTTTGTGTTATGATTATTACATCTTCTATTTAAAGATGACTTTTTAGTGCTGAAAGATGTAGTATTTTTACTTTTATTTAAATCAGATGAAGCATTTAATGCAGATATTAATTTTTAAAATAACAGTAATTTTTATATTAAATAACAGATGAATAGTGTAGCTTTCTTCTGTTAGTTCCCCTTTTCATTTCTTTGTAGCTAATATAAATACTTTGTTCCTGGCTTTTAAGAAAATTGGTCTTTAAAAACCCTGTAATTTGAGTTCGGGGTTTTAAATGGGAACACATATTTACTTTAAAGGTAGTTTTTGATGTGCTTGGTTCTTTGTCATTATTCATGCACTTCTCTACACTTTAGGGGTGTGATCCAGAGTCTGTGGAGCCAATGGGAAGACACACAGGTTTCTCTGGACTTTGGGTCAAGGTTTAAGAAAATGAATGGATGAAATGTCCATGTAGATTCTGTCAGAGTAAAATAGGGATATCTTTAACAGTACTTACTCTTTGATGAGCAAAAGATGAGATCTGACTTTGCCCAGCTACACTGGCTTTAAGCTAATAGGACAACACCATAGGACACAATAGGAAAATTAAGAGCCAGGGGAGGGCACTGTGTCAGGTGCACCACAGCCCTCTGAGGCCCTCCAGAGCAATTCAGTTTCTCTGAATTTTATGCTATGATCTACTTTCAGATAACACTGTCTGCTGAAGCTGTGGGGGTGGGCCAGCAGTTCTGCGCCAGAGCTGCTTATTTTGTTCCTCCTTCATGCTGTGCTGGAACTTGCCACTTTGCTCTGCTGCAGTGGGAAGGTTTCCGAAGACCCGTGAAAAGCCACCTGGCTCTCACTCCAGAGTATATTAATGCAATGAAAATAGATACAATGGCATCAGATTTAGAACAATCTTTTCAGAAATTCGGCAATTTTATATTCTATGTTCCTCACTGTGATTAATTAGCTGTGAATGTATTTATTGATATTTTTCTTCCCTTTTCTATGTAATGCATTAAGAGAGGTAGGGAAGGTAAGCTCTTTGTGGAAAAATTCAAGCCCTCCACATGATAAAATGCTATATGCCACTGGCATGCACCAAACCCCTCTAGTTTTCCCTAAACACTCAAAGAAATTTGTGCCTGACTGTTGGACAGTGAGCTTTCCATCACTTGCGGACAGCTGTTCTGTTTTAAGAAAAATAGTAACATGGGCCAGAGATATCTACGAGAATCTCACAAGCAAGCCTAGTAACTCTGATTAGCCATAAGGTCTTTGCTGCATTCAGCATTTTCCAGTGGTACTTTCAGCTCTGTTCATATGCACATAGCCAGCTCAGGTCTGTGGCTGCTGTGGGAGGAGACTCTCCTGAATGGGAAAGAGGCATGCGGGGTTGTGCGGAGGCACTGAGACAGTTCTGCAGCATTGGCTCCGCACTCCCCTGGCTCTGGGAGTGTCTCACCAGCTCACAGCACTGTGCCCCAGTTAATAAACTGGTCTTTTGAAGGGTAAGTTTGGGTCAAAGACCAGATTTGTTTTCTGTTGTCCAGAGTTTCCAGTCTGGCAGGTATCTCAGGACAATTGAAGCTGGCTGGCACCTCCTGCCAGCCGGCAGTAGAGCAGAGCCCAGCAGCCACTAGCACCGAGAAACCCAGAAGGAGAAAAATAATTATCAGAGGCACTAAGAACAAAACAAGTAATGCAAATTTGTGCACAGTATCCAGGGCTTTGTTTCATAAAGTCTTACGTCTCTGCATGGTAGATCTATGAAACTTGATGTCTGCCTACAGGAGCTGAAGGGCTGAGTCAACCCTGCTGAGATTTAAGACAGTGGTTCCAGAGAGTCTAGGTGTATCAAATGTGGTGCTTACATGACTAAACTACTTCTTCAGCTTTATTTAGCTGTGGCTACTGTCATCAAAATAAACCATATGTTGCAAATCTATTCATTATGGATTTGTGGTGGGTTGACCATGGCTGGAAGGAAGGTGCCCACTAAAACTCACTCTATCATTTCCCTCCTCAGATGGACAGGGAAGACAAAATAGAACAAAAGGCTCATAGGTCAAAATAATGATCGGGAGAGATCACTGGCCAGTTACTGTCAGAGGCAAAACAGGCTTGACTTGGGAAAATTGCTTTGATTTATTAGCAATCAAATCAGAGTAGGGTGATGAGGAAATAAATACTAAATCTTAAGACACCTTTCCCTCACTCCTCCCTTCTTCCCAGGCTCAACTTCACTCCCAAATTCTCTTCCTCCTCCTCCCCAGTGGCTCAGGCAGATGGTGAATGGTGTCTGTGGTCAATTCATCACATAAAGTCTCTGTTGGCCCTTCCTTCCCAGAGGGAGAACTCCTCACACTCTTCTCCTGCTCCCGCTTGGGCCCCTCCCGTGGGATAAAATCCTCCATGAACTTCTTCAACATGAGTCCCTTCCATGGGCTTCAGTTCTTCAGGAACTACTAGAAATTCTCATAGAAGCCACCTCTGTATCAAAACCTGTCCATGCAAACCTAATACAGGGTTTATGCTTCATTTGATGGGAAAGTCTTTTTTAAAGCAAGACAAAACCTTGTGGTAGTCAAACTGCTTTAATTTTTTAGCTACACAGCTTAAAAAACACCAATTTTTTTCCATAGTAGAAATTAAAATGCAACTGATGTTTATAATTTGGAATTTACTGCCACAAGGAAAGTCTGCCTACCACCTAGTAACTGGAAACATTAGTAAATTAAAAATATAACATAGAGGATATTAAAAGAAAAAAATATAAAAATAAGAAAGCTGTGCACTAGCAGTAAGTGTCTTCTGCCTGACAGGAGTCCTTAGAGAGCAATACTGTGGCATTTTCCAGAATTAAATTGCATTATTATAAGAGCTTTAAATTAAGCTCCTACCCGTGACCTTTAAATACGGTGATTGCCATTATGCCTGCTGAGGAGGTTGTGGAGGGTTTGGAAACCCTGTGCAAGATTGATGGGTTATAATACGTAATCAAGTATGGGTTCATTTAGCGTAGCTGTTGAACAGAGGGTCTAACACCAGGTTATCACAGGGAGTGCCCTCTCTTTTCTTCCAGACAAATCAGTGTTAGCAGTGGGAGGCAGTCTTGTTAGTGCTATGGAAAACTGATGAAAGAAGATGAGGAGTTTAACAGTCATGCCCCTCCTTTAGAGAGTGACCAGGAAAGAAATCTTCCTGAAATACTCATGCAGAACCACGTGTTGACCAAAACGCAGCTGATGTATAGCTTTGGTCTCAAAGTATTTCTATAGGCACAATCCAGAAGAAAAAATATCTAAAAGACAGTAAAACATAAAAAGCCAAATATGCTGTGGAAGTATTTTCACTCAGGTGACATAAAACCTCATGCAATGCATACTTAGAACAAAAATTCTAAAATATTAAAAAAAACCAGTAAAATTCTTAAACAAAGGCATAGAGGTAAAAAAAGAAGTTTTCGTTCTCTCCATTACATTTTGTTCTCAAGTTTACCTACTGACATTTATATACCTGTCTCATGCCTTTGTGCTGGTTTTAACGCAAACAGGAAATTAAACTCCAAATAGGCCACTTATCTTCCCTCACTCCTTCTGGTAAGGGAGGGACAAAAAGCAGAGATTATGGGTTGAGATAACAATTTACTGAAAACACAAAGCAATGGAGTAAAGCACACACAGTAACAGCAGTATTAATACCAAAAGTATACAAAAAGAGAAGTATACAAAAAGATGTTCACCACTGGGAACAAAGCCAGGAGAGTGGATACTCCCTGTAGGTCATGTCCATGTATTCCCAGACAAAGGCAATATGGCAATTGTTCCCGTGTGTCACCCACAGGGTCATTGGGAAACAAAGGCAGGAAGGCAGGGGAGCTCCTGCAGATAATGTTTCCTGCCCCCCAGCCTGAAAACAATGAAAAATCATGACAAGCCAGCCTCCCAGAAGATAGACCATCCAAGCAGGGGTCACTCAGCCTCGCCACTGGTGCCTCTGATGCTCTTCTAACAAAGTACTGGCCTGTAGGGTCTCCCCATGAGGATTCCCTCTGCTCCTTTTGGGTCAGCTCAGCTGGACTGGGTTTGGCTTGCCTCCTTTCCTGGGCTGGGGTGGCCCCCACCACCGTTCCATTCTCTGCCGGCAGCCTCCCTGCTGGCACTACCAGTTCAGCACTACGGTCAGTTTGCGTTTTTGCCACTGTCCCTTTCAGCACCATGGCCTGTAGCCATGCTCCAGAGAAAAATGGGAGGCAGGACAGGCAGGGTGGCAGAGGGACTGTGTCCTCAGGTATGATGCCGATAACTTCCCAAAGGGAGGCAACATGGCCGACTACAGGTGGGGTCGCCTGGGTTTTCATCCTGAAACCATGTGCCCCAGTGATAATGTGAGTGGTGTAGAATAACAACCTGGTCATGTCCATGGCACTCAGCTCCACCTGTCTGCAACCACGACAACCATACTATTACACACTTCCATATACTTATCTTATGTGTTATAGAATTATCTTCAAGTGTCAAAAAAGGAAACACTTCGGAGAAATAAACAAGGCCCCGATGTATTGTATGGTTATGAGGAGCCAGTTCTGCAAATGTGCTATACAACCTGTCCCAAAGGCTCTTAATTCTCACCACAGAAACCAAATCTTTGGGTGAGTACAGGAAACAGAGATCTGAGGGGGGTTCACTTGTCTCATTGAAGTCTCAGCTTTTCTAGTGGGCCGGATAGCAGAGACAGCATCCTGACTTGTCTGACTGGCAAAGCAGGGTTAGAGTAAGTCAAGGCCCAAATAATCTATTTTGTATTATCCACACTGAAAGCCAACTGCATGGTCTGTAGGACCTCCTTCTGGCATTTCAGAGAGAATTTCTCTGGAGTATCTGACTCTCTAGGGGTGCTGCCACTCGTGCTCTGCTGCAGAAACCGCAGCTGTAGGCTCAGACCACAGTCTCATGCTTGAAGTCTTCCCTCTGTCCAGCTCTGCTGATGCCCCTGACCATTCTCAGGCTCAGAATGACCCTGTCCTTGCTGTCAGGTTTGCTCATCAAACACAAGTACTATCTGAGCTCACAGGTTACTAAATACACCAAAAACTCTACAGATACCTCACCCAAACACATGTTGTGTCAAGTGCTGCAATTTGAGCAGACAAGATGTGTGGTGGCTGGTTTTGGTGTTTGTGTGACAGGTTTTCAAGTGGCATAACCATGACAACTGTACTCTGCTGATAATATTGTGCAGTATTGTGTCAATAATAACTATTGTGCTTTTTTATTAGTTTCTAATAAAAAAATAGTTAAAATTAGTTTCTAATTTGTTTTTTTAATTTCTAACCAGTCAATCAAGTAAAAGTCAGTCAAGTAAATCAACTAAAGGTAGGCAAAGCCTGAAGCATCGCTTTCATACTTTAACACTATATTAGGCAAAAAATTCCAAGATGTTCACTGAAGTCTTTTGACTAAAAAAAGTATGCTCTCCAAATTCACATGGCCTACCATCCCACATAAGCTCTTCTTCCTACTTATCCAAGCATCTTTGAAGGCTGAAAACCAGACAGTAAAATAATGTGGGATTTAGACTCTGTCAGTCTGGGCTTCTGTGAAGATTATAGAAATAGAAAATAAAAATATTAATAGGTTAAGTTATATTTGTCAAGGGTCACTTTGTCATAGAAGGAGCTCAGGTTGGTCAAGCAGAACCTGCTTTTCCTAAACTCCTGCTGGCTGGGCCTGAACCCCTGGTTGTCCTGTATGTGACACATGATGGCACCCGAGATGATCTGCTCCATGATCTTCCCTGGCACTGAGGTCAGGCTGACAGACCTGTAGTTCCCTGGATCCTCCTTCTGACCCTTCTTAGAGATGGGCATCGCGTTTGCCAACTTCCAGTAACGTGGGAACTCTCCGGTTGACCAGAACTGCTGGTGAATGATTGAAAGTTGCCTGGTGAGCTCTTCTGCCAGCTCCTTCAGTACCCTTGGGTGAATCCAATCCAGCCCCATGGACTTGTGTGGGACTAAGTCGCATAGCAGCTACCTGACCATTCCCTCTTGGATTACAGGAGCTCAGTGCCCAGATTAAATTCTATCCAGGCTTTGGCCCTTCTAGTTTTCCCACTACCTGACTTCACAGCATCCTTGTAGTCCTCCTGATCTTCCTGCCCCTTTTTCCAGAAGTTATTAACTCTTTTTTTTTCCTCCTTGAGTTCCAGCCAAAGCTCTCTGTTCAGCCAGACCAGTCTTCTTCCCCACTGGCTCGTCTTTCAACATAGTCGGCTTATTTTGTCTTCTGGTTTCTCACAGCTGAGGGAAAAAGTAAGTTTTACTTTTCTATAAGAATTCACTATAATATTGGTTACAACACGCATAATAGCTCTGTGCCAGTTTTGACTGCTTTCACTCTTTTCCTCTACTATCAGTCATGATTGAACAGAGGTCTTGTGGTCATCTATTCCTGACCACGTGGGATAACTTTCAGGAAACTTACACATACTTCTTTCTACCTATTCCACTGACCTCTGTTGGCCATAGAAGAATGATTTTTTTTTTTGTAGCAATGTTTTGCTGGAAGAGCTCTGCACAGATTCTTCACTTCTCATTCCCTCATCACCAGCATTTTGTCACAGTATTTTTCTCCAGGCATTTTCTTTTTTTTTTTCTAATTTGCTTGTTTTAATATTATTTCATGAGAGATGCAAACTGACATATTAAACCTGAAGTCTGTTTAGCTGCATATCTAAGGCAAGCTTAAAGAAGAACACTGCAATCTTCTTCCTCCTCCTTTCTGCATCTCACAACAGCTTGGTTGATGTGCAGCCAAGTGTTACTTGTCTCTCAGGCTTTGTAGGTGAAGGTGGAATACATTCCCCTTCAATCACTGGACCCTGTTGTTAATTTCTCTGATGAACCAAAGTTATCCTAGCACTGGAATTAACACTAATACAGAGCTGCTTCTGTTCATTGCTTGGGATGCAAGATTTTTCTCTTTATATCACATCCATATGCAGTTTCATTTCTTGATCTGACAAGGTTTGTCTTCCCTTTACATTGGGAGGAGAAAAAAAGTGCATAAAAATGCATCAGTCTTCCAAATCCTGAAACATGTTCCCTTGTCCAACTTGGGTCACAAGGAAGAAAATATTTGGCAGTTTTATTCAGCTTTGCAGAGCAAGAAAGCATGTACTTGTGTAGCAGAAGTAGTGCTTGATGTGCGCTGCTATTAGTAACAGCACAAAGCAGCTTTGTAGGCATTCATATCCAAGTCTGCTACCCAAGTGTTTCTTCTTGTAGACATCTGATTAAACTGAATGATTTATGCCTATCTGCTCTGAAAATCTGCACTGTATTCTCATTGTCTGCTTTCCTCATACTCTTTTGATGATGCCTTTTTCTGTACTTCCCATCACAATAGTGTACTTACAGTAAATTGATGTGCAGTCTTTTCTGAGTGTCCTGTCCATCCTTACTTGGCTATCTGATATCAAGTAATCAACAGATAGCCATCTGGGGAGAAAAGACATCCTCCAGATGTGATTTTCAGCTGAAAGTCATGAAGCTGAAAGGTCCTAAGTGTCTATAAAGCTGCTGCTTTTGCTTCAGAGGAGGGAGCAACCAGCTTTGTGGGACAGTATGCATATGAAGCCCAACAGCTGTGTAACTTCTGCTGTTCTTTGATGTAGCTGTCAGTCTCTGAGACACGTCCGTGTGGATAGTGGCAGTGGGATTGGAGGATTCTGGGGCACTATGTAGATTCTTAGGCCTTGTGGAACTGGTTTAGCACCTTAGAGGGGGATGTCCCCAGGCCCCCCACTTTTTCCATCAGAATAGACTAGGACTGCTAGGTACAAGTGTCCAGAAATGTGTCTATCCCACTGGAGACATTAAGAAAGTAAGTGAAGTCCCAGAACTGAATGCATCCTTCATTTGTTGTTGGCAATCAGATGAAGGAGTTGCCAAGTCTTTAGGGCCTGCAAGAAGGGATCCAAGGACCTACTGCTCCACCTCCCCATGTCATATGTGTTATCAGAATGCCCAGATCTACTTTGTCACTTCTCACTTAAATTCACAAGCATTAGATGTTACTAACTTCTTCTCTGATTGAGCAAAAAAGGCAAGAGGCATCTCCACTTCGAGGAAGTTGTTTTAGGTAATAATTTGGGATTTTGTCTCAAACATAATGTCAAGATTTCCAATACTTTATCACTTTCCTATTTGTTATATCCTTCTGTTATTTTCACAAGACAGAAATGATCATTCTCCCATTAACAGTGTAGCTTCAAAGTGGATAGTATAAGACTTCATAGTCTGGATTTTGAGTACTTGAAGGTATATAGGTGCAAAAAGTGATGAAATACTTTCACGGAAGTAAAAAATATCAAGAATTGTTAACAAAAAATTACCATGTCTTCCTGGGAAAGTACCAACTGGTTGACTGCTGAAAGATGGCAATATACTAGGACAAAATATCACCATGGACTCCTGAGTTTGTTTACCTCTTCTCTAAGCATCTGCAAGAAATTATCACAAATGGGACACTGTTATGGATGAACCTTTGCTGTATCTGGTAAAGCTGATCTTAAATCCCAGTGACTCCTTTACTCTGATGTCATGCTGAGGTACCACCACTGTACCACTATTAATTCAGTGCATTTACAGTGTCATAAAGCTGACCTAGTGAAATGCAGAATTAAGCCTGACAATGGCAGAACAGTAACTTTCTGAGCTGAGTTTGTAGAGTGACTGTAAATGTTTTCACATGCCAAATTTACAGGCCATGCCTATATGCTACCCCTCTTTTAGGGCAATACAACCTCTTCTTTGTAAATGCAGGAGCTCTTTAAGAATATTCCTGCAAAACAGAACTCATTTCTTGGTCAATGAGTTGCAGATAATTTATTACTTACTTAAGAATAATTACCCCTGAACACAGTTAAATGTTTCAAGACTAAAAAGCAAAATAAGTGTAGGTTGAAAGCCATTATGTACAGGTACAAAAGACTTTTTGTGAGTAAACTTTTCATACAGTCATCCAAAGTAAATTGAACGAGTCTGATCCAGAGACTTCAGTCTGCACAAAAACCCTTATTCCTTATTGGGTTATTGCACTCCTGGCATTTCAGTAAGGAACAGTTTTGGGCAGATCTATATTGAGGAGATATTTTGATACAAAAACACAGGCATGAAATTGTCTCCCCTCTTCCTGTCTCATGTGAAAGCACTACCTGGAGAAAAGCAGCAGCACTGATTTTGAATAACCCAGCTTGGAGGGGTGCCAGACCTTGAGCTCGCCTCAGTGAAGTGAGGGCTTCCAGAGGCTGCTCTGCCTCCAGAAGTGCCAAAATGGATCAGCATGCTGGCTCCAGCCAGAAATGGAGTCAAAGTAGCTGTTGTTACTTCTCTCCCAGGAGCACTTTCAGAGGAATGCCTCAGAGGCAAGGGCTGAGGTTCCCAAGAACAGCCAGCCTCACGCTGGGAAGGACTGGAGCATATCCATTTGCTAAATACTCTATAAAGGGTAATATTCTTTAGCCACTTTTTGGATAAATCCCACTCCTCTTCTGAGAGAATATTTACGTACAGCATCTACTGAGCATCCTGCAAGTGACTGACACAGATACACATGGATTTTGTTTATTCTTGTCTGCCCTGGTTTTAAATTTTATACATGTCCTCTAGGCATGACTTTGATGCTGACCCTTCTAGGGAAAAAAAACCTGAATGCGTAAACAAAGAAGTTATACATACATAAAGTAGTAAAACATAAATCAAAGTCAGGCCATGTTTTGGGTTTTTTGTTTTGTTTTTTTTTAATGCCAGATACTTTGAGAAACAATATTGTGTTTCAATGGCTGTCTTGCCTTAGTTCTTGTGTACTTCAGTTTAAGGGGCTTTTAGTTCTGCATCATGACCTCCTCAGGAATTTAGTTGCATTGTGAAATTTTATAACTGTAAAGTCAGAAAGCTAAGAGCTGTAAAACAGCATCAATATTTTGTCTTTTCCCCATGTGCATATTAAAACGAGAGGTCAGGTCTCTATCTGACCTGATGGTCTGGCCTCAGAGAGGTTTACTGTGTCACCTGCTAGTGTGACAAATCTCTCTCATATCCCTTTCCCTCATGCACTCACACAGAAGATGCTGGGTGGGAAGCCATTCACAGACATTTTTTACTGTCCGTGCATATATTTTCCCTCCCTTGCTGATCTTTTTGCACCAAGTGGGTGGCATTGGCTTTACAGGTTTTCTTAGCAAGGAGCAGCCAAAAGCACTTTGACTATGGAAGTCAGATCCCATACTCCAGATCTCTGAGCAATTGCCAAGGGTCGTGACACCTGTACAACTCTCCTGAGCAAGTGCTGTTTACATGAGGGAGGTCTGCCTGGACACAATATTACTGCACGTCCAATTTTTCCAAAAATCCAGAACACGTTATTTATTCACATAATTTTTGTGTTTCGTCAGTGCTTGCCCCTGTCCTTCCCCATAACTTCTCTGCATCCACAAACTGGCTCTGGATGGCTCCTGAAGTCCTTGTTGACTTTTCTTTGAAGAAGGGGTGCCAGATTTCTTTGAAATAGTTGAGCACTATGAAGATGAGCTACATAAAGGCAAATTCATCCCAAAAGCCCCACTCTGACACTTTTTTTGGCCTTATCTATGAATCCCAAGCAAATATAACAGCTAGACTTACTGTATTCAAACCACATTTGTTCCAGATGCATCAAATCAGTTCAGAAGCTGGGCTGTAGTCTGGGATTGCATGTATCCAAGGTATTATTTTCTAGTTTTAAATGCCCCAAATTTCGGGATTGATTATTTCCTGTGTTTTATTACATGTGTTCAGTAGCTAACATGAGACCTCAGACTGGGAAAACATCACACTGCAAATGCTCTGCTGAAATAGCTCCCTGCCCACACATCTTTCCACAGCACTTCAAAATATGCGTTTCCTGCACATACTATAATTAGGCTCTTTCATTCTCTCTGCCGTTGCTATCACAATGCTCATTATCTACTACAAAACTCTGGTATTATGCTATTTTTTATAACCCTCTTATGACTTCAGAAGGCAAATAGAGACATTTTAGTGGATTTAGTTCTAACAAGGGAAAATCCAGGATTTCTTCGCCATGACAATAGGACACAAGCATCAATGTACCAACTTCGCTGTTGATCAGTGCCACTGCTAAAGGATTTGAGGCTGGCTTTCAGCCACAGACAACATCCACAGGACTACCTGCACCTCACCAAGCTGCACAGGCAGATGCTAAACTTGAGTCTAATTCAAAATACGTTGGAAGGATTAATAGTCCTTGGCAGCTCAAGCCGGGAAGAAGACATGAAGAAGTAGGGAGGCAAGAGAAGCTTCTTTGGCTATTGATAGTTTGTTGTCTTGGTAAAAATTTCCCCCAAAACATGTGTCCTCCAGAGCTTCTGTCTCAGGACTATGCTTTACTTGCAAACTCAAAAAGTCCAGAGTTTAGACCTGTCCTGCTTCTCTGAGTTTCCACTTGCAGTTTCACACCTGATGAAACAGAAGGAAAGATGCAATGTCATCGTCTGCTGCTGGCCATAAGCCAGCTGCTAGAGCTACATTGAGTACTTGAACAGCGTGTTCCATCCACAGCTGAAAATGATCCAAAGGATTTAAAAATTGTTTTTGAAATATTATTTGATGCGAATAGGTTTTGAAGGGGAGAGGAATTCTCAGAGAGAATATGGCTTTTAGGAGTATGTCTGAGGCACAATGTTCCTGCTTATGGATATTTTCAAACTAAAGTGTGCCCCTTCACTGGTGCTAATCTGATCTAGGAAGTACAAGTTAGGCTGTAAGAAGACTGATAGGTATATGCCCTGGAGAAATAGTACTTCAGTGCAGTATTGGATAATTTGATGAAATATATTCAGTAATGGATAATCTGAAGAAATATATTATATATGGAAATACATAAAACTCAGGAATGCATTATTATTAAATATTAGAAAATATTCTGTCATGACCCAGATCTACAATAATGGAGTAGTTACAATTTCCATTTCAGCTAAGTCAAAGTATGTTAATACACAATCTTATAATTACATTTTTATATATGAGCTGAACTTGCTTTGACTTTTCCCAGAGGACACATGCAATGCAGTTTGAACTCCTTGTTTATCCCCAAATAGGATCAAACATGTAAAGAATATTAATACGTTTCAAGTGCACACCTAGGCAGAAATGCACTTCCTATTTGAGCAAAGAGTTGAATAATTGCCCTGATTCAACAACAAGCAGTCATTATATTGGAAGCAAGGTAACATGAGGAACATAGTTTCATCTAACTTTGAAGTACTCTCAAGAAAGGAAGGGTCTGGTGGTAACGGGCCCAAAAATCAAGATAAAAGATCAAAGATGTGTATGTAAGGTGTCAAACCCTTAATTGCATAGTTGAATGTAGACAGTGTTTCTTCCAAATTATTTTGCAGTTGTGTTCATTTTATCAAGTCAACTTAGACATAAACTCCTGTAAACAGTGGTTTGCTGCATATACACTGTTTAAAATAACGTTGGTTTACCTGAGAAATACCACAGAGTGAACAGAGTTCATCTTGAGGGAGATACTGATGATGCACAGCAAATGAGTACTGTAGGTCATTACAAATTCTCTTTTCATTTTCTCTGCACTTTGTTAGTGCTGAAATTTCTCCCTAATCATTAAGCTTCTCTATCCTCACCAAGCTTTGTTTCAAGCTATACAGAAAAGATTTAAAGCATACAGTCTTACAGGACCACTACCCATTGTTTTCCTCATTGCATCCTTTCCCTTCTGTGGTCTGTTGACCATGATTTAGGAAGAGCTGTCTTTTTTCCAACTTGAGCATAATTGTTGATTGCTAAAAGCGCATCACTGTCCCTACCCCAAGAAGTGACAGGCCCAGCCATGTTTTTAAAAAAGACTTTGAAAATGGAAATGTCAGTGGCTGTTGGTGTGAAACAGAGGTGGTTGAAAATCAAAGAAAAAAATAATTAAAACATATAAATAAGAAGACAAGAGGCAACTTGAGATAAAGCAAACATCTCCCAGAGATGGGATTCCATCCTCAGGAAAGACCTTGGAAGTCAAACTCCAACTGGCTTGGAGCTGTAAATTACTAACACATTTGTCTCAGAAGCATATCCATGCACTGTTATGACAAATCTGTGTCATGATCTGTTCCTGGCATTCAGTGCTTACTAGTTTCTACATAGCTGTCTAACACGAACGTATATGAGCAACATCAATCATATCAAATTCTAAAGCAATATCTTCCTGTGTAAGGGTTGGGTTATTCACAAGACAATATGAAAGCATGTCTAATTAAATCTTCTCCACTTTTCCTCTCTCAGAAGCCGAAGAGTGTTTTTTGGTTGTGGGGGACATTCATTTCTGCTGAAGACTGGATGACTCGAAACTTTGCCTAATACACATCAAATGCTAAAACAGACGTTTTTAATTACTAGCACAAAGTCTACAGAGATATGTTTCGTAATGAGGAATGTGGTTAAACCGCAAAATAATCCCATTTGCCTTTNTGAAAAGTGCTTTGGCTCTGTTAGACCCCATCTGTCAGAGGTCACCAAGAAAGGGGATATCGAAAATATTTAACTCTTGTAAGTGGAACATAGATTGATGTGAGCTCAATTTTGCCTTATATCATTTAGAAAAATACATAACAATATATAACAGAACATCTATGAATTTAGTGTTTACTGTATCAAGATTTAGATCACTAGCTAAGCCAACTACATGTGTTTAAGCAGAACATTACCAAGATAGTGAAAATGAGAAGGATTTGAGTGAAAAGTCTGAAAGTAGTGAAAATCGGAGGTTGGAGGCAAATAGAAGAACTATATGCCTACTTCTTACTTTACAGTATGTTTCAAAGAGCTAATGGCCGAGAAAAAAAGATCTGAACGTCATTGCAACATTCAGAGACCATTAAATTAGGGGGAAAAGCTGAAATTCTGAAGAGAAGAATTCAACATAATTCAGGTCTTCAAAGCAATAGTCTCAAAGAGAACACCCTTTCTACATCTATAATCTGGTACCTATGAATTCAAGATGGAACAAAGCAAAAGCCATTGTGAAAATCTTGTTGTTCCCAGTGTAATGGACATTTTTTTCTCAGAGTTGTAAACGCAGAAGGAGGTACCAAATTGAAAACAGAGCTATTGTCAGACAACAGTGCTTCCTGCTCTATGAGACACGGCTGCAGATGTCTGTGAGCAACAATTTCAAAACTCGAGAAACCTGACGACTTCACATATCAGACTGTTTTGTTAATATGCTGCAGCTCTGTTTCTGAGGCATGCTAAATGATGCACTCAGTGAATTGGGCTGACTCCCTACAAGTCCCAGCACTCAGAAGAGAACAGATAATTTTTTTTTCCTCGTATTATATATATGATATATAAACCTGTATTTCATGCCTAATAAATCCATACCGTGATACATACTTTCTGTTTACATGTGAGAATAAAGCCACAATGTGTTTGTGTATGTGTGTGTATGTATATCCATACATATATTTGCATACAATCTATTTGTGAATGCATAAATATCTCCAGATAACATCCAACAATAAACAGATATTTCTCCTCAAGAAGGGAAGTGGGCCAGAGTTGGCCATATACCACGTTACCAGTGTTTTTAAAATGGAGGCACTGAACCAAGCAGCTGTATAGTACTCTAAAACAGAGAAAGAAAAAGACAGATAATTTATGTGAAGCAGTAGCAAAAGATTTCCAAAGTAATTTTCGGTAGCAGATGGTGACCCTTGGGGATCACACCGTAGCAGTGACTGAGGACAACGGTGCTCTGGTTGGAGGGCAGAGCAACATTGCATTGTTCCACTCCACTGCCAGAGCTCCTGGAAGGCTGCAGCGCTGTGGGTGCTGCTACAGGATTCTGGGTTCTGGTTGAGTTCTGGTCCCACCACCACCAGCCAGTCCCTTTCAAACCCGAGTGAGACCAGGCTTCCCTGCTGGCCAGAAACCTGTCTGCAGGTACACCCCCCAGAGTTGGTCTCCAGGGCACAGTGCCTTGGAGCTTCTGGGCTTTTGGCTCTGGCAGAATCCGACCTACCTGCCTTGGAAAAGTGTGACTGCTGTGCCTGAGCACAGCAGCACGGAGCACTCATAGCAGGGCAGGGGAACTGGACTTCCAGACCAAGGGAGGAAAACTGTTCCTCTCCCTTTTGTCAGGGGGAGTGAGCAGCAGGTGAGAAGCTGGTGGGAACTGGAGCTAAGCTAAAAGCCACAAGGCACCTGCATGCCTGCCTCCCTCATACCCACCAAGGAAATCTAAGGCATTTATTGAGGTGTTCTTAATGGGGTACACAGTCAGGGCTGCTGCAAAACCTGCAGGTAAATGTTTTTTCAGGATTAGTAACAGAACAAATTTCCACTGGTGACCTCAGATGCCAAAACAAATCTCAGGGCAACAGCTCTCTTGCTGAGCTGTGCACACCATGGAGGTCCTCAGGATTCCCTTCAACACCCATTCCATGGGAGCTGCAGGTCAAAGCAAGCTCTTGCCACTCCTCTGGAGACAGTCTATTCTCAGTTTCTTTAGCCTAATGCAGTAGCACTTGTCAGTTCTGATGAAGATGGCCTTATGCAAGGTCCGTGGCTCCTTTCTGATGCTGCTGCTGGAGAATCCATTAGTGGCAATGCCATGGTCCTTGCAGAGGTTGACCAAGGCCCCGTATACTTGAGACCTTCTGGCACTGACTTCTCTCGTCCCATGATGGTTATTTGGCAGCTCCTGTGAGCGAGAGGGCTCCCCTGAGCTGCCATGTATTCCAGAAACCTGCTCTCCGTGCACTGCTGTGGCTGGGCACATGGTGTGAGCTCCTGGGTCTCCTCACATCTGGCACTGTTTTCGTTTGTCAAACTTATAGTGCTGATGACCTGACCTCTACCATCTTTGAGTCCACAAACAGAGGGACTAGGACAGGAGCACAAAACCCTGACTGTGCTCCCATGACAGTGTAGATAGAGCATCCAGGAGCTGGAAGGTGTTCACATATGATTAGAGACTCAGGAAACATAAACAAACAATTCATAGAATATAAGGACAGAATTCCAGACCATGAAGTAAAATACTTAAGACAATGTAAGAAGCCTGTCTGGGGGTATGTGTGTCCTGGTTCTTCCTCTCTGATATGCTGACAGCTGCCCAGAGTGCTCTCTATTCAGGACAATTTTGATAAGGAGAAAATAATTGCTCCGTAGTAATTGATGGGAGTTTTTAAAATTATTTTCCATTAGGAATTATGCCCTGTGCATTATCTGGGGTCAGATTAGGGTCTGTAGAGCTGTGAACTATGGCCTAGCAGTGACAGGGAATTTAGGTAGAGGAGGCAGAACAGGTAAATGCGCTGCCCTGAGCTGATGGCCACCCGCCCCAGCAGGAGGGCACAGCAGAGCAGGCTGGTACATTGGTAGAAAACTACAGAACCAAGTGGAAAGGAAACAGCAGTGGTTCACCTGAGGATTTGGAAAAGACAGTCTTTAATAAGGGTAGTTAATAGTGGGTTGGGAAACCCATCAAGCTTTCATCTAATCCTGATTGTACAGATCTCCTCTCTCGCTTTCTACATCCTATGCACTGTAATCTGAACTTTCTGTGTCAAGTAACACATTCTTTATGAAATGAAATAACACAGTAATTGTTCTGCTCTTAATTGGTGGTTTTCATTTTAACACTCTGACTACCGTAATAAACAAGCAAAAATGTTCACATTCCCACTTCACATATAGCATGCCTTTGCCTGCCAAAGCAACAGTAGCCCAAGGGTTAATTTTTTTACATTCTAAACATATGCATGCAACGAAATGTATCCTAGGGCTATGATTCATTTGATGAGTCCATAGGCATAGAAAAGCTCCTGAATTCTAGCAGTTAAGCCTTTTTTGGGTCTTGCATGTTTAGGTGGCAAATCTTTGTATTAAAATGCATTTTATGTTTTTTTCTTAATATAGCAGGGAATCTCTGCAAGAAATACACTGACCAGAAGCTTTACTTTTTAATTAACTGGTCTAGTTTTGCACCTTGTATCCAGGCATGAGGAGTGAATTTCTGAATGCAGTTTACACTATTAGGGTCATTCTAACAAGGGAATATATTTTTTGAGGGTCAGACCCTTACATCCTCTCTTTGATTACTTTCTCCCCACAGTCAATGAAATAAGAACTGTTTGTCTGACACTGACCATCAGTTAGTGCTGATATCGATTCATTCTGGTTTATAAATAATTGGAGCTTGTGGGTGATGAAGTTTAGCTTTTTTGGGACCCCCAACTGTTACCACAGTGAAAGACAGGATCTCTCCCCAGTCCTTTGGTGTCCCCCACCATTTCTGCTCAAGCACATCTCTCTGCCTCCCAGACTGCTGTGATGCATGCTGCAGCAAAGCGGCTGCTGAGGGCGCCTCTCTGGTCAATCTCCCCTCTGCCGACATTCTTCCCAGTTGCCAAAGACAGAATGTCACACTGTTCTCAAGCAGTTGTGGATGTGAAAAATGTGAAAGCCAAGACTTTGCTTCAGCTCCAGCAGCAGCTTTTAGAACTGGCGTAGCTTTGGTAGATACAAAACAAGACCAGAGAAAAGTTTGTGTCTTACAGTGCCAGGAAGTGTGTGGGAATTTGCTTTGAGCTCTGGTAGACTTTTAAAGAAACTCACTGGACCTGGCAAGATTCAGTTCCTAATGGGCTGTCAATGATCTTTAGCATCTCGAAATTATTCCTTCCCCTCGGAAAAAATCCAGGCCAACTCCGGCCCACCTACCCCTGATCACGAGATGAAAATGATCCAGTTCCCAGCAACTCTCCGTCCTGTTGTCTCTGTAAATTCTGACCACATTGGTTTGGGGGGGTTGGTGCAATGAGGAAAGGAAGAACAAAGGACGGGCTACAGACTCAGGGCTGCTGCAGGAGCCAACCCTGGTATACAGCAGAGAGGAGGATGCATACATGCTGATCCCTTTTGTTCAGGAATACTCCTGCATGACTGATAGGAAGTTATGACACACATGCATAGACAGTGGCTCTGGGACACCAGGAAAAAGAAATAATTGCTTTAATTATCTGGTAGTAAATGACGTCTAACTCCTCTCAGCTGCATTAAATTTCTATCCTCAACTCCAGTCACACCTGGCTTGAAAGACAAAGCAATGGGAGCTGTGTAGCTCCCTTTGGGTTGGGATATCCTCTGCCTCAGTTTGCTGCAGGCCAAGGATTCCTGGTTGGCTGGACAGTCCCTGGAAGATACAACCTTCCCAGGACTGTTGTCCTCCATGGGCTGCTGCACAGCTATCCCAGTCACCAAACCTGCCCTGAGAAACATGCCCGTGTCTTTGGGTGCTCACAAGTGTCCCAGAACCCAGTGTTCAGGCTCGCTATATCCAGAGAAATGGGGTTGTTGGCTGGGCAGCTGGCCATTGAGTCTGAGGGAGATAAAAGTGAGGAACGGCATGCATATCCAACACCCTCAACAGACAGGAGAGCTGTAAAGAAAAATCATGTGACACTGATGGCCAAGAGCAAACTCAGGGGTACTTAGCTGAGGTGCTTTGGGCTCTCACCCACCCCAAGAATCTTAATAAAGCCCTGCCAGAATAGAAGCACGTATTGAATGTAACAGCGAAAGCTTCCTGTGTCTCTGTTCACAGACATTATAACCCGACATGGCCCAAAGAATATTTCTGCATGGAGTTATTGCTGAAATGCAATCCCTCAACCAAAATGCAGGTATATGAAATCAGGGAGTTCATAAAACCCTCTTTGGTGCTGAAACACTTATCTACAACCTTTAATATGCATATTTTTAATTAAAGGTACTTTTCTACAGATTTCTAATACAGAACCAAATACTGATCTTTTGACTTAAAAACCACCACCTAGAAACTATTTTCTGTGTGTCTGGAAACAGTAACTTGCCCAAGAATACACAGCACATGAATCCCATCAGCTTCCATTCAACTTAAAGAATGTTTTAGAGTTGTTTTTCAGAATAGATTCAACAATGCCAAAATGTTTGAAACACTTAAGCAGAAACCCTACTCGTAGTTTCCCTCTCATTATTTGGAATTATTCAGCATAAGTTTTTTTTTATCTCCTGTTTGTAACATAGAGTTCTTTATAAATACATCTTTTTAAAGACAAATATTTTAATTGCTCATAAGGGGGTTATGGTTCCTTGATATTCATCCATCACTGAGGAAGGTAAACTCAGTACACTGGCTGTTCACAAACTGTTGTCAATCCATAGATGGTGAGTGATTTGGGGAAAAAAATTCTTTCAATTTTCACAGATGGTAATTTTAGATTCTAATTTTAACTAAAGTTGATGGAGTTTTTTCCAGACAGGAAACGGTTTTTGTGAATCAATGGCCTTCAGTGTTATTTTGTTTCACAAAAAGTGGCACACCATCAAAAACATCACAAAATAATGCCAAAATATATTTTAATTTGTGCATTAAAGGAAAATTGTGAAAGGTAAGGAATATGGTTATTAATTTTGTGAAGAGATATGAAGTTAGAAAACTAATTTTTTGTTGCTTTTACTTAAGGATTTCCTGTAAGTCAGATCTATTCTATTCCTAGAATGCAGAATCAAGAAATGTATCTCAAGCACCTTAGCCAATCTAGCTGTGCCTGGAATGGCAGCTCCTCTTTCTGGAATTGCCATTTTGAGAAGAAAAAAGTTCTGAGAAGGTAGGTAAGGGCATGAGTAACTAATGAAAGTGAGCCAACACCTGGAAGCAATGATATGCTCGATGGATCCATCGAGCTTTTTGTTGCCCAGTAAGAACACTCCCACATACCATTTCAGTGGCTGAATTCCACAATGGAAAGGTTGTGAATTGCACTAGGTATTAAAAGGTTCAGCTAGAAACATTGGGATAAGACACCACTGTGTTATTTTTCCAAAAATCAAGTAAAACTTATAAAGATTCTGAATAGAAATCTGGTTTTGACTTTGCATTGCCAGCCCCCTTAATCTTCTTCTTGTCATGTCTGAAAACTCCTTTTAATGGCTGGAAATTCAAAAAATTGCTGAAGATTTTGTTATTGATATTGGAGAGAACAGTGTGCTCTCCTCATGTGAAAGCTTATGAGTTTGAGAAATACCTTTAGATCTTAAAAGATAGATGGAGGAGAAAGTAATGTAAAGTGAGAATGAACCACAAAATCATTTTGCTATGCCCAGAGGGTTAGATTTTTAGAGAAGAGTTTGTACTTTAATTGGGCTGATTTAAAATGAATCCATAAGAGGGAAAAAGAAAATCACCTACCTCTTCCAGCAAAATGGAATGGTTTATCATATGTGTACCAGGCAGTGCAATATGTTCTCACCTCCATTAACCACAGGAGATTTTTCTTTGGAAAGCAGTTACATATGTGGTTTTGCATTGTTGTGTTGGGTTTTTTTAGCTGGTATGAGCACAAGTACGAATAAAGCATTTATTCCCCCCACCTTTTTTCAAAGACTCTTTCTACTATTTGGTTATCTCTACTATTTCTTTCTAACACTTGACAAAGTAATTATGCTGGTGGCTCTTTTGGCGTCCAGCTTATGTGTTTAGCTGCATTATAGTTGAATGCAGTTGGATTTAAAAGCCACCCCTCTCTCTGTACCAGACACGTTAGCAGTCTCAGCTTGCTCTGAAACTGTTTATCATCTGCACTAAGAAAACAGACTGGGGAAAAACAAAAACACAAAAGGGAGAAAGGAATCCAGTCTTGTCGTGGTGTGTGGGAGACCTGGGGCCACTTTCCAATGCAGAGTTGCCAGGCAGAATGACTTGATGCTCAAGGATTTGCAGCACTTTACTAACCTGAAGAATAAAAAGTACCACCGAGAGACCTACTGGGTGAGGGATCTTCTTCCACTGAAATCACTGACTTCCCACTGCCTTCAAGGGGAATGGGCCCTCCAGCCAAAGAATATCAGATCTGGTCAGCACACACAATTTCCAGCCTCTCTCTGTGGATCTGCAAGGGATACGCTTCCTTTTCACTTTCAGTCAGTGCTTTATACAGACCTTGCAAGATTTTTTACATCCTCTCTTTTTGTGGATGCCTGGGGAGCCAACCATATCTCTGGGGAATCTACTGGCAACTAGTGGAAAACCACCCTACCTGTGGTAGAAGGTGTCCATTGGCATAGCTTGGCTGGATACCTCAAGATTCTACATCTGTCCAGCAATGTAGTATCAGCAAGTTCCTGCTCCAGACATGCCTGATAACAACAGGCTGGTTTTCTCAGATCACTCCCATTGTTAGAAGTGTGGGGGTGCAGGTCTCTCAGTGCTGGCTGCTGGCAAGGCTCACACCTTCATTGTAGGGCTTCTACTTGCTCACAGAGGCTCTGCACCACAGGTAAGCACCGCAAAATGGTAAGGTCTGATCACCAAAAAAAGCAACATGCCGTGTTAGATATTAACCATAGAGACATGAAAGTATTCCTGTAATCCATTTGTAATGGATTGTCAGAGCATGTGGCAGATTAAAATGAAGGTGAGAGCTAACTACAGGCTACGATAACATCCTGTGGAAGGGAGCAGACCATTTCCCACCTTGAACCTGGGACCTGGTAGTAAGGTGAGGTGTTGTTTGTTTGCTCTCTGGAGTTGGGGAGAAATGGAAGGAAGGACTGTTTCCCAGCTTAGAAATATCACCTGCTAGGTGTTGACAGAGAGCTAGGGAGAGGTAAGGGAAGAAAAGGGGTTCTTTCTCTTTCTGCATTTGTAGTGATTTTGGTGTCCTTTGTGATCCATTTTTGTCTGTGGCTGTCAAGATAAAATGGGACGAATAAATCAGCAGAACCCTGTGATCTGCCTCTCCAGTTCTGGATGTTCTTGACACCTCAGCTGGAGACATGCTTTGCTGCTCCATGTCACAAATATTCTTCATGTGCCTGGGGCCAATAAGCCACAAAACTGCTAAGGGATTTCTTCAAAATATCACTTACAAGAAGAGACATCAAAGTTCAGAGTTTGTTTCCAAAAGTGCAGTCTTAATGAAATCCTTCTGCAGACATTCATGATATTTATTAGCTGTTATTTTCCAACCTATTTTGGAGGGTAATTATGTGGATAGCCTGCCACACGCCCCATTTTTTTGAAAAGGTGATGTACATTGCAAGCCCTAAACATTCCCGAAGACCAGTGCAGAAAGCAAACTCAGCAGAGCGCTGCCCCGGGCTTAACTGGACTGACAGAAACAAGGCAGGGTTGAAAAGGGCAGAAATGTCTCCAGAGGCTCTGAGAGGGAGTGTGGGGAGTGTCGGCAGCATGGCGTTCCCCTGCAGCCCCTGGAGCCCATGGCTGGAGAGTCGTGCCAGCTCGGTGGGAGTGAACAAAAGGGAAGTGGGATCCAGGGAGCAGACAATTTCCGCAACATGTTCCCCGCCTAAACTGGTGGTGATAATTGTGCCAGAAAACAAAAATAATAAAAATACATCTTCAATTTCTGTTGTTTTGGAGTTTATTCCCGCAATGCAGCCAATGGAAGGAAAATAGCTAACGAATGCACAGTTTCAATAGTGATTTATTCCTTGTTGTGAAGGGCTTGAAACTTGTTGTTGTGAAAGCCCCATGGGTCCCCAGTCCTGAGAGATGTGGACCAGATGTTAGAGCATCTTCCTGAGAAAACTAGTCCTTACTGCAAACAACTGGCAGGGGTGGCAGGGAGCAGGGACCTGCCAGGCCCTGCCTGCCATGGTTAGCACGGCAGAGTGAACAGTTTTCCATTTTAAAACACTTTCCTAACCCAAATAAGTTTTACAGAGAAATCAAGTTTTTCCAACTTCTGTACATTATTCTAAATGTCAGAAATGTGATCCAAATGTTGTGGCGCTAATTGCTTGTAACCCGTAAGGGAAATGAGCTTTCTCATTTAAATGTGCTTTCTCGGGGGCTAAAAGCGTGGCCTTTCGAGTGACAGAAAAATAAGTACCCCTCACAAGAGTCTGACTACTCAAATGATATTCAGACGTCTCCCTGCCACAAAACTCATGAGGGATGTGCCTACCCATGAATGGATTTGGATGACTTGAGGCTTTTTTTCCCTAGGATTTTACATTCACAATATTTGTTTCAACTGGGAAATGAAAACAGTCCCCATGTTATATCAAATTGAAGTCCCGATTGTGTTTCATCGCCTGAGTGATTAACCCCTAGTAATGAAGGTTTGAATTTAGATATTAACTGCTGGAGGGGCAAATGAAGTTGCTTTAATAGGGCTAATTAGTCTGCACCTGCAGTGGGTTTGGATGTGGTTGCAAGTTGCCAGCAGCTGGGCTCCTGGAGGCTTATCAGTGTCAGGCAGCAGCTTCTGCAGCAGGGCTCACTCCAGGACCGCAGCCAGGACCTCAAAGAGGCGTTTATCCAAAGGCAAAACCATCACAGACAGAAGAGACACAAGCACAGCCATGTGTCCCCAGCCCTGCTGAGGCTTTAGTCTTCCAGCTTTGATGCCGAAGGCCAGCATGGCAGTGGTATGGCAGCGGCACACTGCTTACGGCAGTGCTTGGTCCATGCACAGCAGCTGTTGTCTTAGCCAGGCATTATCAGCCTGATTTACATATTAATTGTAGGACCATGTTTAGTACTTTTATCTCATCCTTCTTTTATTTTTTTCCTAGAGCTCAGAAATACTTCAATCCTAGAATAGTCAGTTTCAAGAAACGGGGAGAAATAGAAAGGAAAAAAGAAGCTAAGGCTTTTCATTTCAATTTTGGAATTGACTGACATGTTAAGAAGATTGAGAGTTTCTCTAACAAAAGCATCTGCATAAGACTTAGACCCTTCCTCTGATCCTCTTGTGCTGCTTTGCTTTTTACCAGCTGACAGGTTAATCCAAGCATAAACAATTACATTATCATCCTGAAAATTATTTTCCATATAGTCAATATCTTTCTTTAGAGAGTGAAAATAAAAAGTGAATCCATAAGAAGTCTTTGAATATTGAAAATAGTTTAATTAACTTAGAAGTACCCAGCCAGCTCCAGAAAATAGACTCAAATGGCCTAATTACTAATACACCATATGGAGGAAAAGCAGAGGTGTGGTGCAGTCTGTTGATGGATCAATTAGCACACAAGGCAGAGGATTGTGTCATCATTGCTGTTACCATCAAAACAAAATCCTATTTTGCATGTGCCTGTAATATCACAGAAACGATCTTGTTTCTTTCCACTTGCGTAGCACCTCCTTCAAAACTAATATCTCAAAACACTTTGAAAGCACTGAATTAAGCCATCTCTTCTTTTGCTTTGTTCTCCATAGGTTAGAAAGGTATAAACGACAACCTGGTGCAGCTGCTGTACAAAAGTAAATAATTTCTAGAGCAGCCAGTTTCTTCATACTCCACTGATAACTCCCAGCACTTTTATGAAGTAATGGAAAAACTGCTGAGAGTGGAGATGCTGTCTCTGTGGGTACGAACTGGTGAAGGGCTTTTGCCTTCACAGCATAGGAGGGGGACCTCCCAGGTGCCTACTTATCTTCAGGACTTTAGCAAGGCACTGGGAAATTGCAGTGCGGTGCGAATCTCTCCACTGCTTTTATCAGTATAATACACATTGCATTCTGAGGGGAAAGGTTAGAGTGTGAATTCTTTTACCCCTGAATGTAATGTAATGAATTGCAGCAAGCAAGGTCATGCTGTTGCAATTAAGAGAAGTAGCCTCTCATTTTAGGCTTGGATTAAGTACCCATAAAGTTTCTGAGAAGGCTCCTAGGAAAAAGCATATTGCTAAAATTTAAAATTAACTGGTTACAGTTTAAACGTGAGAGGAAAAATGTCCTATTTTGAGAAGTAATTTAACAAAATTAACTGCTTTTACATATGGAAATTTCACCGCTTTGATAAAGCTTAGAAGATGCAGGAGCACAGGTGACCTCTGCAACAGGGCTGCAGCTTTTCCTTTCAACACCTACTGCCTTAACTGGCTAATTTGATAACTGTAGGTCTGCTGCATCATTTGCATAAACCTCTTCTACCAAAATTGTATGTTTCTGGGATTTCTGCATTAAGCACCCTAATACCCCAATATTGGAGGGGTCCATCCTCCAGTTACACTGTGATGGGGCCATTCTGTGGAGTTGCCACCTTTCCTTCTGTATACACACTTGACCATGCAGGAGAAGGCTTGGTTCCTGGTATAGTGTCTGTGAAGGTGAACCATTTTGTCACACCCAAATATGCAATTTTCAAGGGGTTGTACTTGTGTACAGGAGTCAACTTTTGAAAAGGTCACTGCCCTCCTAACAGAAGTGCTGCTTTTAATCAAATACTCTGACATCTCTTTTGTTCTTTAATCGATCTACTTTTCATATTTTCACTCGTGTTCTGCTATGTAACTTGGGAAAATGTGTCTTGTACACAATTATTGTTTTGTTCCTCTGGGTTTCATCTTACATGCATTTTAGCCAGGAAATCTCCTGCTTTCCAGCTTTCATACTCAGGGCCTGATCTAAACTTCTGCTTGCATCATCACTGTCAGAAAAGTCATCCATTTCTGAAAATTTAAATAGATATGGAAAGCAGTACTGTAAGGACACTTTACTCCTGGAAGGATTTGACATCAGCACCCATCTAGCTGTTTCCACTGCTGTCGCTTTGTAATAATCTTTTGTGCTTCTGAAGTTAAATCTCAAAAAACAAAACAGCTGTTTACTAGATCCAAGATATTTTAATGTGGCTCAGAAGTCTGGGCAACACTATCTGTAGGGTTCCTCTAGTTGCTTGGAAGCAATACAGATTGGAAAGCCGGACTCTTTGCAATTGTCTCAAAGTGAGTAAAAGTAGGAAAAAACTCAAAACACTCAAAATCATACATTTCTTCCGAAAATCTAGGTCTAGCATTTTATGTTCTTCTGAAGAGACTTAGGCGGGAAGCAGTATGTCTCGAGATGTCAGTATAAACATGACATCAGGTTTCACCCACCTTTCACCCACTTGCACAAGCAAGACTTCCAGGAAGCTGCCAGGTGCCAAGGCTGTGGACAGAAGAAGCTTCTCTTCCTGAAGTGTCAGTCCAACATAGTCATGAAGGAAGGCCACTTCTCTGGGTGCTTTTAGACATGCAATAAATTATTGCAATGGAATATGGTTGCTAATTCCCAATAAAATTACTGTAGTAAATTTTAAGAGCAATCTAAAAATGACTGATGGCTTCCATTGTACCCAGAGAATGGGAGCTGTCTGGGGCTTTGAGGGTACCTTCTACTAATGACAATCTTCCAGTGGAAAATTGTTTATTGTTGGACTGTCTCTTTTTATATGGTAGGCACAGTGCAGCAAAAGATATCTCACTCCTCTTGGACTGGCTCCCTGCCCAGCCTCCTCCTCCTCCTCCCACCATCCATGTGTCCAGTCACCCTTACAGGAGCGCTGCATAATGCTAAAACTTTTAGGGGAACCATATGGCTAGAAAATGAAGTGGGCTTGCAAAATGAGATGATCTCTAGTCAGAGTTTAGTTTTATTTAGAAATGCCTGAAGAACAGTGATACTTCTATAGGTTCTACTGAGAAACTCTTGGCTGGAGTGGAAATTGGACCTGAGGAAAGATGCTGCCAACACTCCTTGACTGCACATCCAGTCAGGGAGTGAGAGATGAAGTTACATTACCCTGTCCAAATGGGCCTTGCAGCCATGTGATGAAGTGCACACATCATGTCACATTTTATTCCTGTGCTGTGATAGTTGTCCCTCAAGTACTATGTCTCTTCTTGTCTTTTCTCATGCTGCACTTGGACAGTAAGGCATCATTAATTTAACACATTGATTCCTTCCTGGATACATTTTTTGAAAACTCAAGTATCTTTATTTTCTGTGAAAGGAGAAATATGCATATGCCCAAGAGACATTCAGTAAGCCTCTCTATGGACTTCTAGCGCTGTGGGCAATAGTTGCCCAGTAATACAGTCATTTATGATCGAGGGTCACTGAAAGTGTCAGGAAGACAGGAGCCCCAGGCTCAATTCACTTTTGGCATCTCAATAATGTTATTCAGTGCACATGGTTGGGTACCACTCTACCCACAGAAACACTATCCTTCAGAAGTAGGAAACAAAAAAATCACTAAATGATTTCTTCTCTGTAGAAGAGCAGGTAAAAACTGAAACTGCAGTTTAGCGGAGAACTACATCTACCCTTTGAAACTCCTACTACTGCATCAGAAGCACTGTAACTGTAAGACAAAACTCATTATTCAGATATAATACCACCCACTCAAATCCATCCAGAAATGTTAATGGATTATCTGTATCAATCAGACCTCAGCTTACACCAGGTACTGTTGCTCCACGGCACTAACTTAAGCTGTACTGAAAGTCATTCATCCTCCCCCAGCTGGTGTAAAGCCAGCATAAACTCCATGACAGTTCTGTGTGGTGTGTTCTGGCTAATTTGACAGAAATGTGATCATGTGCCTTTTCTTGAGCCAGATCAAATTTGTACTTCTGGGAGATCAGTCAGCACATACTAATGGCTATGGAGCCACAGCGTGAGAACAAACAGCACACAGGTTCCTGTGACTGAGACCACTGGGGCTTGAACAGCATCCAGCAAGTTCCCCAAACTCCCAGGCCCTCAAACCAGCTACTTTTCATTTCCTTATGTTTCAGTTTTCTGCCACATTCAGACTCATCTAAATCAAACAGGAACTCAACACCATTGCATACCGTGTTGCTTTCCTCCAAATACTCCTCTTTGTTGTGGAGAATTTGCAATGACCTATGCCATTCGAACAGACAGTCCCAGTTCTCTAAGTCAGGGCACTTGTGTATATAAGCAGGGGAGTGTGCATCTATACCAGGTTAGTTAAAAGAAAAGGATAAAACCCAGACCTGATTTATTCAGCATTTGCATGCCATCACTCTCTGAACATGCCATTTCATGGTTTTCAGCAGTAGATCCTGTGGTCTTTGCTGCATAGATGTGTTTAGCAAGGTCACAGCTGTGATATCCTGGTTTGGGCTAGGAAGGCATTCTAAATGAACAAAGCTGTCTTCACATGAAATTGTAGCTTTATGTCCAGTTTGGTTGCAGCTGATATCAACTAACAAACAGTACAGTTTTCATTATGTCAGGAAAGCAGTAATGTTTATCTCCTCATGCTTGGTCTTGAAACTTCTTACAGATGCTGACTTCAAAAATGTAGAGAGATATAATCAATGGCTCCATTGATGCCGTTTAGTTTTCTATACTTCATACTTTCTCATTGAAATGTTTTAAAATATGTAAATTTTGCTCAAAGGCAGAAGGTTTGTAGAACATTCTCTTTTCTGAGCTTTCCTTTAGAGTTATACCTTAAGAGTAAAATACCATATGGCAGACACACTCACACTTCTTAGCAGAATAATGAAGTCCCACGGAAATGACATACTGTTTCCCATGGGCAATAGCTCTGCCTGTACTTCACATGACCAGTTTTATACAGCTATTTCCCTCTAAGACAGCTTACAAATTTTACTTTAGGGATGAATTCCTCTGACAATTATACCGGAGTAAACCTAGTGCAATTTTCCCAAAGGCACCAAAATGACTTAAAATTAGTGCTGGCATAACAAGGCTCTGAATGTGACCAATATATTGTTATTTGGTGCTTGTAATATGAGACCCGAAAAACATGGTTACCAAAATATAATTAATCCTGAAATAATCCTGAATCCACCATCAAAAATCACAATATCAACAAAGAACAACAGCATTAAAGGACAGCTATGTTAAACATAATTTTTATAAATCTAAAATCATTGTGTGACTAAGGTACTGGGAGAAAATTCTGACATTATTGGATCTTTACTTTGCAAACATCACTACCAAAGTAAATACAGGTTTTAATATAGCAAAGCGTAAAAGAATAATTTAAAAAACTGATTTCTTTCGAGAGCATTTAATTTCTAAAATGATCATAAATCATACATCTGTAATGTAACTTCATTTTTAAAAGAATAAACAAAATTACAGGTATGTTTTTCTGCACAGAGGATGCTCTTTTCATTCCATATGTAGGAGACATGTAAGACATGAATGCAAGCTAAATTTCAACCATAATAGACTCTGCATGTTGCCACTTCAATGACCTTTTAATCCCCTGGAGTTTAACCATTTCCTAATGTCTCTTAACAGCCATTTTCTTGTTGGGAAAGCCCTTTCTAACTGATAACATCTAAACAAGCTCATACCTTAATTAGAAAAATTTTCCCATAAATATTTATGTTGCTGTGATTAGGCCATTTACTGAATCCAGCTACCCATTATGAGTTAAAATAGAGTGCCTTGTTTTGAGAAGCCTGGGGCATGACATAGTTTATACTATGGGACTTTAAGTTGTAATTCATCTAATCAAGTGCCTGACCCCTTGCCTCCAAAGTAGCCAGTAGTCATGCAAGGAAAATATCCTTCTGCTGAGTGTAGCATCCTTCAGTCTGCATTTTTGTATGTTGTAAATAAATTGGATACATATCTAGGCAATTACTTAACTATAGAATAGCCTCATGCAGCCCTCTCTTTTTTGCTCCAATGTGCAGCACGTGAAAAATCTGAGAGAGAAAGTGGGCAATCTCTCCTTTCCAGAAGGAAATATGGAAAGTTACAGGAATATCAAAGGAGGACTTCCACCCAAAGCGTGTTGCTCCTGCCTAATGAGACTCCCGTGCCCCACTGGGGCTGGGGGGCACTGTGGTGGCTGCGGGTTGCCGCCAGGCAGCCTGCGGTGCATGGAGTTAGGTACCCCGTGGGGTATCTCCCATTAAGAGAGTGACGAGAGATTTAGGCAGCCTGTTCTCAGGGGCTCTCTGGCTCCTGAGGTGTGGGAAGCACTGAAATGGACCAGTGAGCGTAGTGCACACTCGCCTAATTTAACTGAGTATGGAGCCTGACGACATACTGAGCTGGCAGTCGGGATTCTTTTAGTTGCCTAAAGCCATTGAGTGCTACGACTGGGCTTCTGAATGAGGGTTTGGGCAACCTCCATATGTCTGTACAAGAAAATTTAACCGTGCCTGGGAGCTGGAGCCCAAATATCATACTGCTGATACCCCTCCCCATCACATTTTTGGCTGTCTCATTCTGTCACGCATTTCCAAGACGCAGTCCTGGCAACAAAATTTTCCAGGGCTGATAAATTCCTGGGAGGAATCTTGTGCATGGTCCTCCCATTTTGGTGGCTGGAGAGACTCACAGAACAGACACAGCTGCTCCTGGCCAGCTGGCTCGCACACACAAGAGCACTGCTGGGCATGTTCCATTTACCAGCACTGATGTCGTTTGTGACATCTAATGTGCTAATTCCATGTCTAAGTAAAGACCCAAGAGTTCTTCCAGAACTCCAACTCCTTCAACTGGAAGAACATGTTGCTTTTTAAGAGATTTAAAAATAATTTTCACTTTATTTATCCAAAATGTTGTTCTTTTCAGAAAGAGTTGCCTTCATTAATTCCCAGATATTTGAGCCCAGCTTGGAGTAACATGTTTAAAATGACAGGACTCCTCATTTTTCTGCGCCCCACCACTTATGCTATCCTCATTTGTAAAGGTACATTTCTACAATTAGTTCATACATACTTCAAAGCCAAAATTGTTTTCCTACCTCTTCCAGCTGCAGATTTCTGTTCTTCCATTTCCTTCTCTGGGATTCAATTAATTCACAAGCAAGAAAATTCTTCTTCCTCTACGTGTTGCCATTACAGCCACAGTTACTAAAATCAATTTCCATTATTTTTTTATCCACTTTTTTCATTTCATTTAAAATCACATCTACCTTCTTGATTGATCTGGACACTTTACCGCAGTGAATTTACTTTGAAACTATTAGCAAGTAAGGAAGTCTGAAAATAAAAGAGATCACAAACAAATGCTCTTTTAATGTATTATCTTCTTGATTACTCTATTTCCTCTCTTTACAAAAAAAACCACCCTAAACCCAAAAAAAACCCCAAGCAAATGAACAAAACCAAAACAAAAAAACAACTAAACGAAAAAAGCCCCAATCAAATAAACAAAAAACCGAAACAAAACAAAAAAACCAAACAAAAAACCCAAACAAGCCAGCAGTGGAATTTTCCGTGGTTTCACTGTTTATTTCTTTATTGTAAATAGAGTCAAATTTAAGTTACATATACTTGAAAGATGAAAGTACTTATATTTTACTAATAGAATTTATTGTCCTGGTTTAGATAACAATTTTTTATGTAAATGTGGCAAATGTTTTTCTTAGTGTCAACTCTAGACTTCCTAAATTGTTTCATGATTACCATATCATGATACTGACCTTGAAATAATAAGATTAGGAAAACAATCATTTGAAGTCTTCTTATGTCTAGTCTGGTTTTCTGAAACATGAGGGGTCACATTTTTGAGATTTTTCTTTCCAACCACACCAAGAATTTTCTCCAACAAAAGATAAAAACAAATCTGAGACACTCTGCTGTTTGAAAAAAATGCCACAAACTGTTTCTTGAACAGCAACAAAAACGATCATGAGAATCTCATTATAATCACAGAGGTTGGCTGCATTGATTTTCCTGGGTTAGGAGCCTTACTGCAGGCTTGCAAATCATAAGCGTCTACCAACTTAAGTGTTATTGATATGGAGAGATACTGACCATCACAAGCTCTCCTTGACAACAGTTAACAATGCCTCTAAAGCTATTTTGTGTAAATGAGCTGGGCACCGTGACACTTGTATGAAGGCCTGCTAGGACAGCAGAAGTGCTGCGAGTAAATTCTCTTTTAAGGCAGGAGTGCAGTGAATGCAAGTTATGTGAGTTATTTCTTTTCTATGTTTTTTGTTTGCACTGTACTTGATGTTGATTATTAGCAGCTAAATCAGTCCCAAAATTCCTGTTCCTAATGGGATTTGTCATATTTATTCTTTCGTCTCCAGAAAAGTTCCAGGTTCTGATGTGGATAAATAAAACAATCTGTGCTTGAATTCACAAGTCGGACTATTTTGTTATTTATAATTCTCTCCTGAACACTGTTTATGTCTACTTAACTCTCCTGTCACATCACTGTTGACTGCATGAGATTCTTGTAAATGTGAGTTACAAAGAGGATTTTAAAGCATTTTACCCCTGTAATATTTAAAACTTCCTCAACCAAAATTATTTTTTCTATACTTCTTTCAACATGCTTATCACTCAGCCAACAGTTTTCACCTCGTACTTCACAGCAGGACCATCTGTATCGCCGAGCAAAGCATCAACCTCTATTGCCCCAGCTTACTCTGGGAAATCACCCATTGCCCATCAGCAGCAATGATTCACCATTCCAGCCTTCAATAAACAATGAAAATGAGAAAACTGACATTAAGCAGACAAAAACCATTTACAGTCTTACTCAAGAAGACATTTTTTGTAAGAGCAGTGAAGCACATCTAGGGATTGTATAAGACAGAAAATCTACCATGTAGGCTATTTGTTCAATTGAGGCATTGAGAAGAAACTTCCAGTGGCAATTTTCAGCAACAGGACATTTTGCTGAAACAACCAGAAACTATTTCTCTGGCTGAAAAAATGAGAGAAACTCAGCACACTTATTCTAAGATGAGTTTATAACAGGGTTCTAGAGCAGAGCCAGACTAAATATGCCAAAATATCAGTTTCAGTAGGAAACCATGGGAACATGAGCAGAGGTTCCAGCAGTCAATTTGACAAAGGAGATGAAGCATGAAGGGTTTCCTGAACCTCCTCATGTTTGTGAGAATCTATGGGGCTAGTTGAAATCAGCTGCAAAATCCTAGAGAAACTGGTCCTTCAAAATTCAAGCATTTCAGCCTTTCCAGTCAGGCCAGAAAAGCACTGTCAAAGTTATCAAATTTCCATATAATATTTTAGCTCTTCTGTATACATCAAAAGGTTGAAGCACAAAAAAAGTATCCTGCATGCTGCTTATACTCTTAAGGTTTTTGTTTGTCAGCTCAAGAATGCTTTTGCACAGATACGTAGCCTGTGATCTGGAGTATAGTCAGAGCTTGGCTTACATCTGGTTTTATCCAGCATCACCTTGCAGTGAAATTATATTCCGATGTTTTATTATGGGCAATTTCCCTGCTTGAGGCCTACATGCATTTGTCTGAATGAAAGCCCAGTGTCAATGCCTTTGACAAACCCTGATTATGTGCTGGGCTCACAGGTCTCACTCAGCAAGGTCCCAGAGAGGGCTCTGTAGCCACAACTGGCCAGATGGGCAGTGAGCCATACTGGCAGACTAATTCAGATTCTGTGTAACCCCAGCAGGAGACTGGTTTATGAGGAGTTGACCTCTTCTGTATTGGGTGTTCACACACCAAACAAGCAATTCCAAAGGACACAAGTCTTGTATTTGAAGATCTAGTATCTTTCTCCTTTATGGTAAGGACTCTAACTGGCCGTGGCCTAAGCAGGTGTTCCATCCTGTAAATGTCAGTAGTGGTCCCACACTAGCCAAGAGGCAAGTCCTTAGTTCTTCCATGTGTTAAGAGGACCAATTTAAGGATCTTCCCCTTTGTCATCTGTCCATATCATGTGCCGTCTTCTCTGTGGAACAGAAAAAGGGAATGCCATCACCAAGTTCAGCACATTGTTGAAAACACAGAATCATCTCCATGACATTTCACATATTCATAGCTCTGAATAGTCACTGAATTTAAGCTCCAACTGTCCCAAACTCCTGTGGTACCAAAGCACTGCAGCAGATCACATCTGTTAATCACCAGGGACTCTGACATTTTAAAAGCAAATTGTTCATTCTCTCCATATGTAACTTAACTAACCCTGCTGGGAATATCTCGGCTGGCCATTTGAGACTACATGTACACAGGGTTGTTCTCAGAAGGTTTGTGTGATGATGCTTAGCAACAAGGACTCGTTTTCACCTTTTTTTTTCCTTTTTTTTCTGTTGATAACTGTGAGTTATCCCCGCAAAGGGACTGGCTCCTTTTCAGTGCTGGAACTATAAAAGGAATGAAACAGGTGCAGAGGACCATGCTCCAGATTTGGCAGTGAGAGCCATGAAGTCTAACAGCAGGAAATGAAAGGCAGTATTCCTGCTGTATATTTTTTGGTTCCCAAGGCTGACATGAGAGTGTCATTACGTGGAGAAAGAGTTGAGATTTGACACTTGTAAGGTCCTTGCCCTATTTTATTTTCATTTGTGACACACAGAGAAGGGGTCAGAGTACTTTTTCTTGCAATTTCTTTTACAGTCATCTATGGTCCAGTGTCTCAGTTTAGCTTACTCTTTGTCAACAAGGGGCCTTTTTCCTATTTCTATTGTGCTGAAGGCCTCTGTGGTTCATTGTGAATGCTGTACTGCTGACATTTCTGCCTGTTATGCTTCAACTTTCCAGAGTTCTTGCCTGGTAAAAGCCATGGCTATAGTCCAGCAAGCAAGTAGTGTAGACATCATGAATTCATTGTTCTTTTACTATTTAGGGCTGTTTATCCCCCGGGCCTTCTGCAGGTGAGGAAGCCTCAACAGATATCTCAGCTATGGACAGGATCTCCTCCATCATCACCTGAGCTTTTACTGGAGAGCAGAGGAGCAGGAACTCACCCCCTCTCAAGGAGATCCTGCATTGACATGCCACAGTCCGATTGCCACACCGGGACCTTCTCATTCAGTACATGTCCTGCACAGCAAGGGGGAGCAGATGGAGGAAGAACGAGAAATGGAGCCTTGCTAAAGCTGCTACAGCCACCATTCTCTGTGTGGCTCTCTCACTTCCCTGTGAGACTTGGAAGGCACAAGCCTGGAGGGGCAATTGGCAGAGTTTTCTCCACTGGTCACGGCCAGCACAGGTTCATGAGAGGAAAGTCCTGTGTGATAAACTTAGTTTCATTTTATAGCAAGGTTATCCACCTAGCTGACCAAGAAAATCCAACTGATGTAAACTTTTTTGATTTCAGTCAAGTTTTTAATAGTGTCTCTCACAGTATTCTTCTAGACAAACCATCTGGCATTCAGCCGGTAGTTACTAGTGGGATTCTGCAGGGTTACATTTTAGGACCAGTTTTCTTCAGCATCTTCATAAACAACTTAGTTGCAGGACTCAAAGGTATACCAAGTAAGTTTGCCAACTTTACTAAATTGCAAGGAACTGTGGATTACTTCAAAGGCAGCTTTCCTACCAAGCATATGAAGTTCAACAGGGGAAAGTGCTGGAATCTGCACCTGGGACAAGACAACCCTGGATGTACAGACTGCGGAATGAGATGCTGGAAAGCAGTGCTGCAGAAAGAGATTTGGAGGTCCTGGTCAACAGAAAAGTTGAATATGAGTAAGCAGTGCCCTCGCAGCCAGGAGGGCCACCCGTGTCACCCATGGCCACCCTGGCATCAGGCACAGCATCGCCAGCGGGGCAAGGGAGGGGATTGTCTCGCTCTGCTCTGCACTGGGGTGGCCTCACTTCGAGTGCTGGGGGCTGGGGACCACAATATAAGAAGGATATTGAGCTATTAGAGCCCAAAAAAGGGCTACAGAGATGGTGAAAGGCCTTGAAGGAAAGCCATGGAAGGAGCAGCTGAGATCTCTTGGTCTGTTCAGCCTGGAGAAGAGGAGCCTGAGGGGAAGCCTCATTGCATTTTACAGCTTCTTCATAAGGGGCAGAGAAGGGGCAGACACTGACCTCTGCTCTCTGGTGACCAGCAACAGTACCGGAGGGAATGGTCTGAAGTTTTGTCAAGGGAGGTTTAGGTTGGATGTCAGGCAAAGATTCTTCAGCCAGAGGATGGTTGGGTACTGGAACAGGACCCCAGGGAAGTGGCTACAGCACCAATCCTAACAAATGTTCAAGAAGCATTTCAAAAATTCTCTCAAGCTCTGGGGTTGTCCTGTGCAGGACCAGGACCTGGACTTCATTGATCCTTGTGGATCCCTTCCAAATCAGGATATTCTATGACTTTATAACTCCAAATCTCTGTCTGAGGCTTCCTGTGTAGTGAAATTGACACTTTCCTGAAAGTATCAAATGGCCACAGTGTCATCTCTTGGTTCTGGTCTCACTTTCTGCAACTGTCTCTACTGTCAGCCAAGGTCCACAGTCCTCAACAGCTCTTCCCAAAGACCAGTATTTCCTTTATTCCCCCACTGTACCTTGAGGACTCCTTTCCTCAGCAGACCCTGGCGTCCTAGGCTTAAAGGAGCTATTGTAGTGTTTCTCTCAGAAACATTGGTGGAAGCCTAACCTGGTGAGTGAAGGAAACCTGCAAGTAGAGAAAAACAAAAAAAAAGCTGAAAATTCATTGTGGTGCTGGGAACAAGTGTGCACAGCTATTTACAGAGGTTTCAACTATGGGGATGAGGGTAGGCAGCCAGGATTGGTGTGAGGTCTCTAGGCTCAGCAGGTCTGTGCTTGGATTTAAAGTGCTCCTTGTTTCCTGCTCTTGGATCACTGGGAGGCAGGCTGGAGGGCACCTGGCTGGCACACGGAAAATGGATAAGATATGTCTACGTAGTGCATAGTCCAAAGAGGCTACGAATAGCTACTGGCTGCTCATAGCAGCCTGTACCCATTCTCACAGCGTTCAGCTCTTGTCCCTCCTGGCATGGCCACAGAGCAGGCTGGCTTCTGGAACCTGGCAGTGCTCGGCTGCATGCCACATTGGCTGCCTCACCCCGCCTCCTCCTACTTCTGCACACTGGCAGTTTGCAGCACCTCTTTGAAAGCTGTCAGCCTCCTTTCCCTCTTCCCTGTTTATACTGGATCATATTCACCATCCTCTTGGCTCTGGCATGCAGTCATGTCACGGACAGTCTGGATTCACCCACAGGTGCTGTTACTCTGAGCACAGGGAAATGAAAGCAGTCTCTGTTCCCTTCATCTGTGGAGGGACAGAAGCTTCTCTTCCTGACTTTTAAACCCTCTTTTCTAGCATGACTCCACCTTCCTGTTCACAGTGTAGGGATCTCTCTTATTCAGGAGGGGGAAAAACCCCTTGGTTTTAATTGACAACCAAAAGAGAAGGACACATGATGTGGGAGGAGAAGGTTGTGTGCTCATGGTGGTAAGAGCTGTGTCTGTACCACCTGGGGTGTTTATGAAGGACGAGGATAACATAGGAGCAAATCTAAATGAAGGATTTCTGTTCAGGGGAAGGTCCCAGCTGAGCCTGGGACCAGTGCTGTGCAAGAGCAGTGGCTGTTTGCCCTGTTAAGGGAGGCTCTGACTTTCTCATGCTGGATGAGATGATTTTATTCCAGCTCAGCAAAGGTGTTTTTTCACCTAAGCAACAGGAAGTTCAGCCAAGTAGGCCTGGATGATGGAAAAGCCAGAGCCAGTGAGGCACTGCAGGCCAGCATTAAGAGCAAGCCAGGGCCAACATGCAGGACCCCCACCACGAGTTATTGGCCGCTTGGAGGGGCCACCTCAGAGCTCTTGGCCCACCACAGGTTATTGTATTTCAAATGTAAGATTTCAGGACAGAGTGATTTGGCCCATCAAGAAAAGGTCTGAGCCCTGTGACCCATCAAGTGAAAGTGCATGTCTAGAGGTGACTAACAAAATAAGAGGGCAACATTGAACCTGACCCTGAACCTGAGGCACGGGGAGCCTGAGGGGTTTGGTGGGAAGACCTAAAAAGAGGGCCAAGACAGGCACAGTACAAGAATTGTGCAGATAGCTGGACAGGAAATGTGTTTATACATTTTTAAATGCCTCACTCAGTTCTATAAAACCAAACCCCCCACCACGCTGCTGGTGGGGAGGGAGCACAGTCACAGCAGCCGAATGCAAGCAAAGACACAGCAAAGCTCTCAGGCATCTTTGTCCTGATTTTGCAGACCTGGTAGCAGACACACTTCTGCTGACATGGCCGTTATATTTAGGGAAGATCTCAGCCATGTTTTCTGCAGAGGCTGAGAGAGAGATGCTGTGTGCAGGGAAATCTGCTTTGGCCTCCCCTCTGGAGCGGACTGTGCATGGAGGTCTCCTGAGCTGTCCCACTGCTTTCCTTCCCACCACATCTCTCCACCACTCTCTAAGGGTATGTTTAGAAGATAGCACTTTACTTTGTGGCACTGCTTATACTTGCTCATTCAGTGTAAATAACTGTATTAACTTTATAGGCAGCCCCAGTTTGAACTGACTGAGGTTCATGTAGCAAACTGGAACTATGCCAGGCCCACCAGAGCAGCATCCTGTTAGTGCAAGGTGGAGCCTGAGCAGCTCGCAGGTTGGGAGGTCTTTCCAAATGAATGTGATCCCTCCTTGTTCTTACAGATTAGTTTTAACGCTGACACAATGGTTGCCAAAAACTGAATCTGCCAGAAATGTTAACAAAAGACACTTTGATCTCATTCACTTGTTCTTGTTAACTATGTATTGTAATATTTTGCCTTCTTTGTGGTCAGAAGAAAAATGTTTTGCCCTTGCATATCACTCATGTTCAATAATCTATGTACTGCGTTACACAGGGCTTCTGCTTTACACTGCTCCTTCATCTCGAGTTGCTTACTTTAGCAGCTGTTGTATGCTATACATTTGTTTAAATACTTTAGGAAGGTTTTATATTTTTTATGTAAAAGACTGAGATTTGTGGATATTTGTTGACATTCTCATCTAAACAGCTGAAGATTTTTTTATTATTATTATATGGGTAAAAACTACTTAAAAATCAGTTTGAACTTTCATGCTAGTTATTAAGATATTGGCTTAGCTTTTAATACAGTTCACATATCTGTTCTTGGCACAAAGTTTACATTTTTCTAACCACATACATTATATGTGAGCAAAGCAGCTAATACTCAGTAATAAAATGATACGATGACAATTATCTAGCAACATAATTTCCCACAACGCATTGACCTCACAGTGTACTGTAACAAATATAGCATATAAGACAAACACTGTAATTCTCATCTTCAAACACAATAGAAGAAAAAGAAGAGAAACTGTTGATGAGGAATTTTTGTGCCAGATCAAAGTACTACATTTGTTTACATATAAAACTGAAGAATAAGATGTAACATGTTAAACCTATTGCCATGAGGCATTGAGTATACTCTGGTAGTTTGGCATGACAATACAATCAGCAATTGTACTGGAGGAGACACAGATAAACTTGCAAAATGGAATGAATATGCATCATTATTGCTGTATCTTGATATTCTAAAATCAGTGATTGCATTTTTTATATTTCAGAAACAACCACATGGAAAAATCTGTATTTTCAAAATGCAAAGAACATTCTGTTCTCAAAACAGATTGATTGCTTGTGCTGTATATCACACTGTAGTTGATCAACTCTCAATCTCATCTTTAAGGCTAAAGTTACAACGTGTGATCGGGAAAAACAAAAATGTATTGTCCTCCTCCTCCAAATGCTGGAAGTCATAAAAAATGCATATACACTTAGGAAATGTTACTCCACATTTATAAAATTGTTTAATGGTATTTTCACAAAGAGAATTTTTTTGACCCCTGGATCATTGACATGGCGCAGTTTCTAGGCACTCAATTTTCATTAGGAAGAGTTGGTAGGTCTGCTTTCTTGTTTTCCTTCCCTACTGTTCACATGGGATAGTTTCATGAAGAATCATGTGCCTTTTACATGACAAAAGGAGTACGTCTTTATGATAAGATTTATTATCATATTGAGTAAGTATGAGGGTCAGCATATTACTAAGAATTAGTAATCCTGACTCCGACATGGCAAGAAACATATATGTGGGGCAGCGAAAAAAATGCAATACAAAACCTAGCACAATTTAGGGAAGTTTTGTAATTTCAGTCCGTAAAACTGGTATGTAACCCACACCACATTACCAAGAGCTCTTTGAAGCTATTGACCTGTAAAGTTGCTGCTCCAGTAAAATGGTGACATGACAGGTGTTTCGAAACTGGTCTCTCCTTCTGTAGATTTCAGGGTCATCAAAATACCAGTTAGTTAGGGCAAGCCCCTTTGTCTGTGTGCAGTCCATGTAATGGCAGATACATCTTTCCCACTTCAAGATTTTGGGCCATTTCAGTCTTATTATCTTATCTGCAGCATATATTCATGCCATAAATTTATCTGTCATTCATTAGATAGATGGGTTGTTCTTCTGTAGCTAAAATTGTGCTTTTTAGCATGTTGCCATTGAAGATACTGAATTTATGCTGATGCCAGTGATATTGGACTTGAACAGCACAGTTCAACATTTTAACAACACAGTTTACCATTTCAGTGTCAATTCATTGTCTTAGGGATAAAATGACAAGACTTGGGAAGAATACCAGTCTGTAAGGAATTACCCGATCATGCAGACTTGAGTATTGACCTCCATAGATGCTGGTCTTCTGGCTGACAGGTTGTGTAACATGCTTGTTCTCAATGATTCTCTGCAAAGCACTTTTGCAGTTCTCAGGTAATGACTATGATAATGATAATTAGCAACACCACTGTCCTACTAGTCACTTCAGGTGCGAGAATCAGTTCTAACTAGCAGCAGTAGAAATGGAGCTATTAGGACAGTGGGGAGGAAATAGAGGCAATAATAGAAGGATAAGGGAAGGCACATTTTCCTTCCTACCAAAAATCCTTCAAAATCCAGACACCTTTGAACAGTAATCTATAAATTTCCAGTATGTGTCACATAGTGTCTCTGTTCATGTTGTCAAAGACTCACTGACAGCTGATAAAATTCAAAGCAAGTTGTAGCTGCTGTGCACTACTTTTTCAAAATGACAAAGTGTGAAAATAATATCAGTGGAGGAATTCATAGGGGAACAAAACCACTCTGCTGCTCTTGAACTCTGTTAAGTAAAATTTGGAAAAAGAACCAAAATGTGGCTAAACACATTTAGTAATTAGAAACTACAGATAGATAACTCACAAATAGTTTTGTACAAACTCAGTCTCATTCAAGAAATTCTGGAAAGATTTTATAGTAAAGTTGAACTGGTTTTGGCATTGCTGTCTCCAGTGGTGCTCTCTGATGAAGAAGTCAACCTCTCACCCATCTGCTTGACAGGGACTCATACTGGGTACCATTCTTGAAAAATTCACCAACTGCTTACAGATTGTTCCTACTTTTAGCTTTCAACCATGCTGGTGCCTTGCAAGCTGGCAACTAAAGTCACCATTGATACATGGCAAATATTTAAGGCCAATGTAATTTGTCATGTTTAGATGACACCTAATTTTACTACTCTCTTTCGTGTACTGTCTTCCAAGAATAAAGTGGGGAATCTTCCGCAGGATTATGAAGTTTTAAACTCTCAGCGACCTACAGAATTACTGTTTAAAATTTTCTAAGCTTCCTCAAGCAATTCCTGTTTACAGATATACTGGGTGTGGTTGGGGTGGGTTAACCCACAGAGTATCAAAAAGTAGCACAACAATCAGTGGTACCTCAGTAGCTGAATGGTACTTTAGGCGGATACTCTGAATCAACCTGCCAGAGGAGGACCAGCTGGAAGAAAAGGTGAAAACACTGTAAGAGGAGTAACTATGCCCCTTATTGGGTAAATACTATTGTTTTTATTGTATGAGCACCTTTTTTTCCTTCTTTAGATCAAGAATTTTTGACAGGATGGTTGTTATTCTAATACCAAGACCAGAAGGTGTGGCTACAAGGAATTCAGGTAAAAATGGCTATAATTAAAAATGTCCAGTTCTTAAAATGTTAAGATGCTTTAGTACTTTGGTGAGCTTTAATTCACAGAATCACAAAATAGGCTGAGTTGGAAGGGACCCACAAGAATCATTGAGTCCATCTCCTGGTTCTGCACAGCACCATCCCCAAGAGTCACACCACGTGCCCAAGAGCATTGTTAGAACTGAACCTAGAAACATCTGCCACAGGCCGAATTTTAGATTGAACGGGTTCACCCATTTTTCAGAATGACATTAAGGAGAGAATGTTATTTTACCCAAGTTTAAAATAACATTATTTGTCAGAGAGGTTCCAGTATGTTACTGTTCTGGGTCAGAGATCTGAAATATGTCAGGCCTGTGTGTATAGGATCCTGGCATTAAAAATCTGCCGTTAGTCATTCCTTGCCCAAACTTGGTTTAAAGTATAAAGCTGCTAAAGTTGTCAGTTTACCTCTGACAACAGATCACATGTTAGAGGCTGGCGCCTGCCTTTCTCCACAATTTCTGTCTGTTTAGCATGCTTCATCATGGGGTGGAAAGGCACAAGAATCTGCTCCTCTGGCAGCCAAGGATGTGTGACCCATTGGCTAAAACCACATACAAGCAAACTCTCCGTTATATTCCCACCACCTTTCCTGAGGGCCTCCGACTCTCTGAGGGAGAAGGAAGAAGCTGCCTCATGTCAGAAGAGCTTGCAAGGAGTGCTGGAAGGAAAGGGAAAGTGGTGGAGGGAACAAGGGAGAGGCCAGGAACTGGAGAATGGGGTTCTATAGGAATGCAGGAGCATAGCACCCCCAAACTTCAAGTCATGCTCAAGACCGCTGAGCTGCTGCAGGCTCCAGTGTTGTGTACCTGGCTGATGGGATCTGATACACCTCCTTCGATGCCCAGCCCTTACAGAGCCTGGTATCTGTTACCTTTAATAACTTAAGGATCCAATACTATCAGCTCCACGTCTGAATGCCACCAACAGCCAAAAGGGAGACAATAACCTTCCACGCACAGAACTGCTGCATTGTGTACTGAATGTGTCTGTATATGTTTAGTTTTCAGTTTGCAATTGCATTAAAAGAAAGCCTATTTTAAATACAGTGAGGTTGAGGGTTCACCTACTTAGATCCATGCATTTGTATAACACACTGTGCTAAGCCAAGTATAGTTTCTGTTCCTCAGTGTTGCCAGTTTCTCTTTGCATCAGGAGAATGAAATCTGAAATAAGGGAAGCACTTAAGACTTCCAATTAACTTTTGAAAGCTTGATGAGTGCTAAATATATCATGTGGAGCAGGAAATAGACCAACAGTCCTACAACTCATTGATGTGGGTTTTTTAGTCCTTTGTATTTTCTAAAGATCCACTGATTGCTCTGCTATATTTATTTGGAAATGCTACAAAAGAGAAGGGAAAAATGGATGCCACAGCAGAAAAATATATTTTCCCATAGTTGAGTGGGAAAATAAAATTATTACCATAAAGACATGCAGAATTTATGCATTAATTTTACAGTGAGAAAACTATTTAAAGAAAGCCGAAGCATAACACTTTTTAAAAATAGCTTGTGCATAATTAACTATTTCACCTAGATTGGTATTAAACACTTCTTGATTATGAAAGCTGTAAGACTTTTTTTTCTTAGATATTAATAAAATTTGAAATGTCAGCTTTAACTTCATTTCAATGGAGTGTTAAAGAAATTTAGAATAATGTGAGAAATGTGTATCTGATTAAGAAGATTTTTGAGAGACCAGGGAATTGATTTCCAAACCAATATTCATTTTACGCGTATGTAATTCTTCTGAGTAATACAGAATTAAAGCTGTTCAGTGCAGCTGGCAGAGGAATCAGTAATGGCAAACCAGGTATTTAACTGTTTACTCTCCATTTAGCTTGTAGCTTAAGCTGCTGTATTTCTGATCCCACACAAAGCAACCAAGCAGGAGTGCACAGCTGAGGCTATTGCTCTGAGATGATGTTGTACATATAGGCTCTGAAATCATGGATTGCAATCTATTGTGCAATAGTGAGAAGTACTCTCATTTAGTAGAAAATGGACTATTCTTCCTCTTGTCACCATCAGTGGTGATTGACATCCATGGATGCTGCCAGATATTAGAGATCTGAGGCTCTCTGATCAACAGCTTCAGGGCAACACAACCAAACTGAACTTAGAGGCTGATGGAAATCATCACTGTGGATGCAGAGAAGGCAAATGCAGTAGGTACAGCTCAGCTGTGAATGTCATGTCCTGGCCCCAACTCAATGATCAAAGACATTCCAAAACAAGCACTGAGTTTCTGCAAGCTGCCAAAGAATTTGGGTGCAGTACTAGGAAGAAGATGAAGAACAGATTATACATCAGTAGCAGCTACTCCCTAGTTTGATGAGGATGGATTTAAAAAAAAAATAGCTGGAAATATTTACAAGCCCATCACATGTTCACAAAGATCCTCAAGAACAGGGGTATAAAGTATGTTGTGTTGTAGCTCTCCAAGTTACTCTTTAAAGAAAATACAACAATCAGGGGTTATGGGCTGGAAACAGAAGAGAGAGTGATGAAGGGAATGGTGAAGTAAAAAAAGAGAGGAGAGACTAGGAGGGAATCATGATACAAGGGTAGCTTTGAAACTGGGGATCTCCTGCTCTGAACCTAAAAACATATTGCCATATTGCTAGAAAGTCACATTACAAGAATTAAAACTTTTGACACCTCTTTCCTGCAATGACTCCAGGAGAGGAGGAGACACAAATATCACGCAGTGGCTTTCATGTTTGTCATGAAAAGAGGCATCTTGGTTTTGAATAGCAAAACACAGTATGTACACTTCCCATAGACCAGAGTTGCAACTTTGTCCATCCCTCTCTCTGTGCCCACCTATCTCCTTGGGGTGAAAACAAGCAATTAAAAAGAAAACAACAAGCTTTGCATGACTGGTTTGAAACAGCATCTGGTGTCTTGGAAACCGCTTCTTCAGCCAGTTCTCTTGGCTTCTCTGGAGCTGCAGTGATGTTCAGCTGCAATATGGTTAGGCTTGCTTCCCAGATTGTATCTGCATTGGCCTGTGGAGCCTGGGCCTCCGAAGTACTGGAAGTAGATGGAGAAACTGCTCAGAACGTGTACGTGGCTGGAACAAACTCACACCAGATGGCCATTGAAAATAGCAGTCAGGAGAAAAGTGTCACACTGAGCAGATGCAAGTCTTATCCTTGAGAAAAGTCCTCACAGCTGCCATTTTCCTCTGACTCATCTTCTAGACAAACTGTGTTTATTTCAATTGCAGCCAGCTTTGAGTCACAGATGCTGCATGTCAGACCAGTTCACTGGGTCTCCTTTGTGGCTGGGGTGAGGAGAGTACCTTAGGCGACTAAACTTTTTTGGTTAGTACATGCAAATTCTCGGCTTTCTCTCATTTTCAGTTGCACTGTTGATAGAACAGTGGGACAACTTTAGAAGCCCTAATGCAAATGCAGACGAAAATATACCAGACAGAGATTTCTAGCAATGATAAATAGAACCCTCTTGATTTTAAGGAACATTGGATCAGCCTTGCATTAAACCAGAACTTTGGCTTTCAGTGCTGGATGATAAAAGATATTTTAAACACAAAGCGTCTGAGATCTTTATAGATTTAATTATGTGAAGCAAAAAGTTCCTCTGAGCACCTGCACCTATATGAAATGTTCTTTGAGATTTACTGCTCTTGAGAAAGCTTTTTTCCCTGATATTTCAAGAACTACCTTTTTCAATACTTAAGCCATGATTTCTTTGTACTAAATCTGGATAGTACAATATAATGACATGAAAGGTAAAAATAGAATTGGAGGAGGTTTTTCTAATCTCCTGCTAATTTCCTCACCAAATTCTGAAAGGTTTGCATTCATTTCACCAAACACTGGTACTGTCTGCGCTAAACATTTGGTCTATTTTGATCTTCTTTCAGTTCCCAAAATAAAAAGTTAAGAATCTTTTGTGAATATCTTTCCTCCCCAGCAAGAAAACATGTGAATGCAGCTCTGTCATTCCTCTTTCTAAGCTGGAGTCAACCTGTGCCATGGAGGAGCAAGTTTCAGCTCCCACCTCAGGCTAACCTACAAAATGCTTTATATTTCCTCGCTCAAGCTGTTGGATTCTGCCTCTATTCTTTCCTGCTGCTCTTCTGCAGTTCATTCTATTAGATCCTCCCATTTACTGAGGCAGGAGATTTAATTTACCATTTTCTTGTCATAAGCTTTTAACCACTTTCATTAAAAGAACTCTCTTTTTTTTTCCCAAATAATGTCTTTATGCTACTCAAAATCGTGGGCTTGCGCCAATACTGTTCAGTCAGTGGACCAATTCCAGCAATTTCCTTAGAAACCATTAAACCACAAGGAAGCTCAAAGGCTTCAATAAAAGTTGAAGTTATGCAACAAAAGGAAGACTGTCAGCATTTAAATTTTGGGACTACTTAATTGCCTTGATTCTTTGGCATCAATCAGTAAAACCTGCACAATTTTCATACAAGAAGAAAACATCCTGCTTGTAGGTTGTCAGACACCTGCTACCCAAGCTAGAAAGGCAGCAGCTGTTGTCCTAGTCATGCCGGGTTTGATGAAAGTAGGATGTTGTGTACATATTTTCACAACGCCATTTATAAGGCATATTTGTGGCTTGCTACCATATGAATTATTTGCTTTGACAGAAGAATGAAAAATTTAATACGAGACTTTGACAGAAATACTCAAAAGGCATTTTTTTTGAAGAACAGGCTGAAGAAGACAATTGGTTTGAAAAATTGAATAAATTCTATTCCTAGAGGTGCTTCCCTGCTCCCCAGAATAGAAACTCCAGAAGACGGCAAGAAAGCCCAGCTTCTTCCACCCTATGACAATGGCTCTGCCATGGTCAAGTATTCTGTATTTCTGTTGAAAAACCAACTGTATTTGGTCTGGTTGGGATGGAGTATGGTACATCAGCATATTCAGATGTCAGGATGTTTGGATTCTTTAAGGAGGCTCATCTGGAAGCAATGTATCTGTTTGAGTACTTTGTAGAAAATATTTAATTCTAAATTTTCACAAAAGACCTTTCCCTTAGAACAACTCATCTGCTTAAAATTAGGCATGTACTGGTTTGTCTTGCTGACTTGAGGCCATACAATATACAGACTTCTGATGCTGAGTAATTTACATGCCTGCATAAATCAGTGGGTAGCCAACGGAAGACAGACTGGATTCAACAGTTTCATATATGCATTCTTCTTTTACGGTCAGAAGATCATGGAAATAATCTCATATGTCATGCCTTTGAAAATTTGTTCCTTCTTCTGTCATGTCTGGAAAATGCAATGGGTTATGATTATTTACAAGATTTTTAGTGAATTATTTACAATCCTCAGCAAAGAAAAAATGTGGACTTTGCTATCTTCTCCAGTATCTGGAATGAAGGTTACAAAGGTGACGACAGCCTGTAACAGTTCCTTCTCTCCTTTCACCCCTCTGAAAGATTTAAATGTGTGAAGACTGCATAAAGCCTGAAGAAGTTCTAGTCCTGTAGGAGAGTCGGAGACTAGCAAGAAAGCCATGAGTCCTGTCTCGGCTAGCAGAAATGATTCTGAAAAGAGAGAGTTCCAGGACTGCAACTGCACATTTCCAGCTCTTTCTGAGGAGCGAAACGGAGTGTGTTGAACTGAGCTGCTCTTAGAAACACATCTTGTTGGTCTCCTTGAGTAATGGATGGGCCCTCACATTGAAAGCAGCTGAGCTATCTTGTCCATTTAGCATACAGAACACATTTTTCATATCTGTACAGAAAGTGTAAGCACATATCCTTGCCAAATCACAGAAGAAATCTGATAAATGCAGTTACATATGCAGAATAGAATATTTGCATAGATGTAAATAATGCAGTAGAGAAGAGGTTAAAAAAAATAAATGTGGATTACTCCAGAATGGTAGATTCCCATTTCTAGCCCTGATTTGCTTCTTTGCCTTGTGCCAAAGCTTTTGGGCTATATTCAGGGAAAGGAGATATGCTTTGCTTGGTAAAGCACACACTGAAGGCTATTTACCAGCAATCAGCAGGTTTCAGCAGACCATCCTGTAGCACGCTGAGAGCCATGAAGTCCCAGGGGTTGAACCCAGTATAGCTCCCCTGCCGTGTCTGAAGGTGGCACAAGGAGATTTCCAGAAGGGCAGGGGGACTTTCCATCCCACCAAGGGGGAGACCCCAGGCAGGATGATGGCAGAGGGCAGGGGTGCCTGCCTGAATGGGGTGCACAGGCCCACGCTGGGCAGCAAGGGCTGCCAAGCACAGGGAGAGCAGCCACAAGCCAGCTCCTGCCTTGGCAGCTACAGCAACACCAACGCAGCAGCGAGGTGGATGAATGAACATATTGGCAGGATTTGTTAAAAAATGAATTGCCTCAAAATGATTCCATATATTATGCCAGACTCAGATGATTTTTAAATCCTGTTCAGCCTTTAAGTTATCATTCATTGCTATTTTCCACCTCATGTTCACTAATGGTAGAGACCATTCATGCACATTTAAAGCTCTTCCTGTAAAATGCATGTTAAACGTTTAATTCTTGAATTACATCTTAAAGCCAGAGGAGTAAGAAGGAGGCAGGATGTCTCAACACTTTCTAATTTAGAGGTGGGAATCAGAATTGTTGCTAATCCCAGAAATAACTGAAAACATCACAAGATTTATGAAAAAGACACAATTTTCTTATACCAACCAGGATAAGAAAGGGCAAAATTTCATTGTATTTTCCCATATACAGTGGCAATCAACCATATAAATTGAAAAAATGCAACTAGTGAAAAATCTTTTCTTCCCCTCTGAGTCCCTTCCACATACGGTGCAGGCTTTGTGTGACACTGATACATTAATGCCTTATATGTGCCTCTGGTCATGCACAAAATCTCTAACATGGCAGGCAGGAGAACATCTGAACTAGGCTGACATCGCACCAGACCACAATATTTGAGTTTTATGAGTGTGAGTAGAACAGACAATCCCCTCTACCCTTGCTTTAATAGTTTCCTTCAAGTCTGGGAAACAACAGACAATGTAAACAGCAAGGTAATTAAAACATGTATTGCTTAATTCATTGTTATGGGTGGCTGAGAGTTTCTCAGATAAAGTATTTCTCCTTTAGGAAATAGTTGTGCTTTGAAAAGAAAAACATGCGTTGCAAAAAGTATTTTTTCTCAAATTACTCCAAAATCTATTAAAAAATTATCAAATTTTTCAGTTTCAACATTATTAGTATAAAAATTCATCCTTGGTTCAAACAATCTTTTAGAACTTCAAAGTACCTATAGTAGAAACTGTAAATGAGAGTCAGAATCTAAATGAAAAGTCTACAAACATTGACATGAAAAGTTTTAATTTACTCACATCAGCATGTCTTCTGTAATAGACTGCTGGAATGAACACGTATAAGAGTTTGGTTTTTCATCCTCCTTCAAGCTAAAAACTTTTGTTCAAATGTCAACTTCCCCAAGAAAGATATCATTTCCTCATTGGTCCTATTCCTCATGAACCTTAATTTAACAAGCGCACGATACACTGATTTCTGTCTGCAGATCACAGTGAGAATGTACTGTGGTAGAAATTAACTCCATCTTCTATTCTGAACTGTCTTAAGCAGCTCTGTTAATATAATAGGCTTGTGGGCATATATTATACAGTGACATGAGGCCTAACCTTTCCCTTTCAAGCAGTTTCTCATTTCCTGACTTCAACAAACATAAGAGAATATCACATGGTGAAAGAATGCTGTGAAAAGTATATTGAATCATCTGGCAGTATTTAAACCATGAGATGACATTTTATTTTGCTTATTCTACATGGAAATTCCTAACATCAGCCCTTGCCCAAATACATCAGTCCAGGCTCTGCTGTTTCTTTTCAAACATTCTTTATTCTCCTCTTCTTGTTTTTGTTATATCTTTTTATCTTTCAGCTTAAATATTGATTTCTGTAGCTCTCTAAAAAGAGATAAACACCGACATCTGAGGTTTTCATTTTTTTTCTGAAAAAAATCTGAATACAGAATTATTTAACAAGACCTTTTTTTCCCTCTCTCTTTTCCTGTTTTCTCCAGACCTCTTCAGAGTCATAGGTATTCAATAGGGTGTTAATAACAAGTGCTCAATGGCTGCCGTAATGCTTCAGGGATGCTTTAAAGGAACCTTCAACACATAATGGTCAAAATAGTGGCAGTTTATGTGTTTAAATCAACTGATTTCTGGCAAAGTAGCTACTATGCTCCGAGGGCTCCATTTAAAACCACGGCGCTTCTCAGCACCGTGCTTATACACCTAAAGTTGACCATTCTCTTAAGAGCTTTCTTGGAGATGGTCCAGAGCTCTCAACACCTTGAACAGCTGAAGCTTTAACACAGAGTTATTTCCCAGAAGAGGTAGCACTTAGTGAAGCTATAAAAGTAAAAATTCAGGAAAAAAAGGTATGTGACAGTATGAAAAGGAAAGAAAATTAATAAAGCACAATAAGACATCAATTGCATGCCTCTAGAGACAAGTAAACAATGCATTACAGCCAGCAAGTAGCAACTGATTGCTTCCTTTTGAACCAAAGGGAAAAGGCTGTGCTGTTTGTTAGCAGGGAGGAGCTTATGACACCACACGTTTTCATGGATTTGAAACCCAAAATGCACTATTAGATCTTGTAGTTATACTTCCTTCATAACACAGGCCATGAAAATTCATACTCCTCCTTCTATTCAGTAATAACTTGTGTGCTGGCAAGAGCAGTCTGCTTCCCCAGGGAGCCTTATTCTGAAAACTTCAATTAGGGAAGAAGTGGGTCTCTTGGTCCTTACGGTCTTGTTACAGCCCATCCATTCCAGCCCAGGTTTACCAGCCCACATGCACTCCAACACCAGTACTGTATTATCCAGGGACACGTAATTATATCTGACGGGCCATGATTCATTGCTTGCTTCAAGTGTTCCCAAGTGCGTGTGGGTCGCTTGGCACTGCTGGTGATGGCAGCAGCTCACAGCTGGACAGGACAGTCCAGCAATGTGCCACCTCACTCTAGTGCACATACTGTAGTTCAGGAAGACCTGGCCTGGCTGAAAGTTAGGTTGCGGCACCTACAGCACCTTCACTGCTGCCTAGAGAAAAGTAGAGACATTTAAATGTCACAGGAAACTTCTGTATATCTCAAACTGATTTAAAATTCTCCATGGTCACAAGGGAAATTGCTTCCTACTTCAGCTGACTCCATGGAAGACATGGACCTTAGGGGTAGGCTTGTTCAAGAAAAGGGGGAATATGAGATTACAGCATTAGATATGGTATTAGAAAGGCCAGAGCACTGTGACCTTACCGTGTTCTTTAGAGCAGTTCCCATCAAATTTGGGAATTCCTTCTCTGCATAAGAAAAAATAACTTTTTATGAGTGTAAGAGTTATAAAAGTTAATTTCCACAGAAAACAGAAAAAAGTCTCAGAGAAGAGAGTATAACCACATTTATCCTATACTGGAGTCTTTCTGGAATTAGTTTTCTTTTTCTTCTTTTCTTTCTTTCCTTTTTGTTGTTGTTGTTGTTGTTGTTGTTGTTGTTGTTGTTGTTGTTGTTAATAGTAACCCCTAAACTTATAAAAGACATGAAAAGACTTCTGTTTCTTTCTGGGCTATATAAAATAGAATCCTCAAAACGCATTTGTCCCTCAGCTTATGCTCCCCTCTAAAGTGCGTAGCAAAATTTGTTGTACAGGGGATTCTGTTCGTTCTTTTTTTAGTAATACTGATTCTCTTCTATCGCACCTGTACACTAAAAAGTGTTCTGGTTTTTAGAGACACAGAGTTACTTGTAATTGGAGAGGAATGTTTTTGTGGTGATACCATAGAGGGAAATAATTTTTAAAAAATTCCTTGGACTACAACACTGGTCCCCACTGGTACCCTACAAAACCCTGGCATGGTACAGGTACATGTACATCACCCCCTCTCTGAGATTGTGGTCAACCTATTCCACGTTTTTGCAGTAGGGAAAATTCAGAATTTATTCCACTGTTTAATAAATGTCAATGAGATCTGTGCATGCATAGTATGAAATAGTAAATGGCAAATAAAATAATGTTAAGAGCAAAAGAAGTCCAGGCCCCTGGAGAGCATTCATGAAAGTTGAACAAGAGGTTTCATTGTTCCTGTACAGTGTGTATCAGAGTAAATACTAGGAAAAAGTCATTCAGCTCTCAGAGAACAAATGCAGTTCTTTTCAAAGAGCAAAACGAAGGAAATATGGGGAAAAAAAGAAGAAACTGACTCGATTAATTCAAGACACAGTTAGACATTTTTCTCACAAGCAAGAACTGATCATTGTCAAAGCTCAGTCTCCTCTGCTGCTCAGCTTTTAATGAGTTACATGGATGCTCTGCACTTTGCAGCAGTTACATTGCCTGCTTTAATAGTACAAAGAAAGTTGGAAACTTAGGTAACCCTGCCTGACTTCCAGTCATCCTAGTAACAGCCCAACAACAGCCATGCAGTGTCTGCAAAACATCCAGGAGATGCCAGACAAATTATCTCCAAGGTTTTTCCAAAACAAAAGAGACTCTTTAAAGACATTTTATTATACATAAACAGTTCTCAGACAGATAGCAATTTAAGGAAGACAACCAACTTCAGAAAGAGTGGAAATTCTGAATTCATGCCTAAAATTAAAATAACTTTTTAATAGCCTTGCCCTTAAAGAGGAATTAATAAATGTTCTTTCACATCTTTACATAAAGCCAGACTCTGGCAGATGTGAGATAGATTACTACACGCAACATAAACAATATTTGGTCTTTTATCCTGACAGCCAGGAGCGTACATCTCTGTACTTGCACAAAAGACCATTTCTAGCTCAGCAGAGGATGTAAACAACCCCAGTCACCAGTTGCACTCCAGGAACCCACAGGAATACCTGGGCAATGTTCCTACCAAACCCTGAAAGCCAAGCTAAGGGGGAGGCAAGGGGAAGCACAGCAGCAAGCCAGGAGCAGGATTTGGCCTGAACAGCAGGATTCATCAGCAGTGTTTGCTTTTGTGCAGGCTGAGGACTGCCAGCCCCTGCCCAGCTGAGCTCTTCAAGCTGTAGCTAGGAGACTGCCTCCAACACACTAAAAATATATCCCCTGTACCAATGACAGCCTGCTTGCAAGTGCCGGGGGTGACCTTGGATGTTGCTGGACCCAGCTTCAGGAAAGCAGGGAGGCTGGCTGACAGCTGAGCCCAGGCACCCAGCAGGAGTGCACACCAGCCCACCCACAGCATCCCACCTCGGCTAGGGCTGCCAGGGCTGGTCCCACTCCTGCCTCACCCGCCGCTGCCCTCACGCAGTAGCAGCTGACTCACCCTGCCACCAGCCGACTCCTGGCACCCTGTCCTGCTGAGAGGCCACCTCTCCTCCCTGTCTCCAGTCACGGTGGGCAGAGAGACCATGGTCCCATGCACCCACCTGTCAGCAGGAGGAACATGAGACAGGACCTAAGTGCTCTTCCTCGTGAGAAGAGCTGAGGAGGGGCACAAAGATGATCGGAGGGACGGAACACCTCTCCTATGAAGACAGGTTGAGAGAGTTGGGGTTGCTCAGCCTGGAGAAGACTGGGGAGACCTTAGAGCAGCCTTTCAGTACTGAAAAGGGGCCTATAAAAAAGATGGAGATACACTTTCGAGTAGGACCTGTTGCCATAGGACATTGGGTAATGGTTTTAAACTAAAAGATAGTAGATTCAGACTAGATATAAGGAACCAATTTTTTATGGTAAGTGTGATGAAACAATGGCTCAGGTTGCCCAGAGAGGGGGTTGTTGCCCCATCCCTAGAAACTTTGAAGGTCAGGTTCGATGGGGCTCTGAGCAATCTGAGCTTGTTCTAGATGTCCCTGTTCAATGCAGAAGGGCTGGTCTAGATGATATCTAAGGGTCCCTCCCAACACGAACCATTGTACAGTTCTATGAAAACTCCCTTGGTGCCAACCAACATTTCCACAGAACCCTAGCTTTGGTCCTCATAAAGCCAGTCCCCAGTTCCCTTTTCTGAACTCTGAGTCACCTGGGTTGAATACTGGGAGACCACAGGGGACATCCATCCCTGCCGTCGCCACTGCCAGCAGGCTTCAGGCAATGCAGGAGCTCTGTCCTTCCATTAGTAAGCTGGAAACAGTGCCCTGGGGAGCCCTGGGACAAACATATGTCCCATTTCCAGAGTGTTAAAAAATGTGGTTGAATAGATGGCTGAAGCTGACTTTTTGTCTTCAAATTAGCTTGAGCAATGCAATATGGTGCTGGGAGTTGGACCGTGTGTGGTCAGGAGTGGGAAGATTGGTTCATCTGAGTCACCAGCCCATGAGATGTGCCTTGCTCACACTGAAAACACAGCTCTAGGGTGAAAATGGTGCTAAAATATACAGCAGAAGAGAGAGGTCTGTCAATACCAATTATTCCTTGTTAGTGCTGCCATGCACATTGTGCCAAGCAAGGGAAAATCTAGAGTAAATAATTACTTGATTCTGCACAGAGATTTCACTGTCTCAGATTTCTGCAGATATCTATGGCTATTCCTAAATTCTCATGCACATACCAAGAACACAACTTTGAGACACAGGAATATTTGGCTTTGGGAACTGTGCTTTCACAGTTCAGCAGGAGCCTTGGGCAGGGAAGTTGCAAGGAGCTCTGTGGGCCACAAGCACAAAGCTACCTTTGATGAACTGGGTCTCGTGCATTTGCAGATTTATGATTAAACTTAGAAAAAAAGTCATTTTCTTTAACTAGAAAAATCTATATCTCCTGGGTGTCATTGGTATCTATGGAGATACTGCACAAAATCTATTCTAGTGTTGGTTTGTGACATATTAGTTCAAAATAGCAGAGAAGCACAAGCACTAATAGCAGTTTATCTGCTTTCAAATTTATAGATTTATGTACCATGCCACTCTACGCACATGGATACGTAGAGTCACAAATGCACCTTCCCCTCCTTCTGTCTGTCCTCATGATTTTCTTCTATGCTTACATCTGTATGTATTAATATCAATAATTCTTAACACATTACCTTACAGTAATCAATGGAAGTTTAACATCAATCTTTTTCAGCATTACAGGTATTGTTACACCCTAGCACGAGTCTGGCGGCATTTGAGTGGGGTCTGGGTTTGCAAGAGCACAAAAACAAGCTTGCAAAGGTAATGGAACACCAGGTAATTATTTAAGAGATCACAGATTGCATAGATTTATTTGAGACAGAGCACTGAAACAAGGGAGAGGCTTATTAGTTTGTCTTTCCCTTTCTATTTCCTCTAATATCTTGATTCCTTCAAGCTGTTAATCATAAGAGCCTTATTAAGGCTACTGAAAATATAATAAAGGAAAAATAGAGGGACCTGATACAGCAGGAATTACCAGAATTTTGAAAAGCCTGCCTGTTTTCCCTTTGAAATCTTGGCAGTCATGTAGAGTGCTCAAACCTGCTCCCGCAGCCTAGTTGTCATTCCCCATCCAGCAGTAGCTAGCTTTATGATACTCCAGGTATGGCCCAGAGATTTTTATAAGTTTCACAAAATGTCTTGCAGAACCTGGAGACAAAACTTATAGAGAACACATTAGCTCTTGCAGACAGCAGACAGCTTAGCAGACAGCAGCTGCCCCAGACAATCACATGACTGTTTACAGTAAACGGTATTGCCTGTTAATCAGGTATCCACTTGCGTCAAGGCTGGAGGCAGAACCCTGAGTGCAGAACCTTCTGACTGCACCAGCTTTGTGGCTGGCTTCTCCCTACTGATAACTAGCTGTTGTAATATTGTATTCAAATGCACTGAAAGGCTCTACCTACCTCAGGCAAAGCTGTGTTTGAAAACACCGTCACTTTTCTCAAAGACTGGACATGCCCTTGATCCTTCATATCAAATTATCCTTTAAAAGGTAGTTGAAAATGTTTCTTTAATTGTATTCGGGATTAATGAAGAATGAGTCCAAAAAGCACATTTGGATTTTATCTACAAATCTAACTAGTTGGCACTTTCAGCCATATTTGCCAGGGTGACAGCAATAGCTCCTCCTGCCCTTACTGTCAGTGTTGAATTCAGCAGTCCTGCCTGTGTGGCCAGGTCGACCAAGTTCAGCATCATTATACAGCCTGGTAGTCAACTCTGTGTTTTTACAGCTGGTTGAGGTTTGTTCTCCAGCATTTTGGGGATCAGGCTCTGTTCCACGATGAGCTGTGAGTGCTAGCACCCTGTCCTCATAGGGGAATGTGGGAGGATGCTACCTGCACACTCCTGCAGAGGTACTTACCCAGTGGGCTGTGCACAGCTGCTGGCTGTGCCACCACTACTACTGGTATGGTTACAGGAATATCAGGAAACCTGAAGGATCACCTAGGATTCTTGCACAAGTCTAACTGAGGAACACAGATGCAGAACAGCAGCTTCTCCAAATGTTCAGACAACATTTATAGCAGCACTGTCTTGCATTCTTTTGTACACTGCATATTCGTACCTGTGTACATATGAAAGTGTATTTTAATGCATAATCTTTGGAATAAGTATCATCAAGACACATTAATTTATGGAAAATACAGTTTTTCATATTTTGCTGACTCCTCCGCTTTCTCACTCTTAAATTATTCATAGAAATATATGTTTCTCACAGTCTTTTCTCTACTTTTTAATTTGAGCCCTTCCCATGCTGATGTTACTTCTGTTTTCTATTTCCCTTTGTTGGGAACTGTTGTCTGCTATCCAGTTGTAACACAAATCTTCCTCTTCCCAAATACTTTCAGAGCACTTTGTATTGTGGTTGTGTTTGGGGGTTTTGTGTTTTTTCTCAACATAGTCATTAAGAATCCTGAGTATTCTCTGAGCTTCCTTGGTAATGATTGTGAAAATCTCTGAAGCTGATTGGGGTGGATCCATCCCCAGCAGTGGAAGAACTGCCTTTTCCCTCACTCTGAGATGGAAAACCTAGCATGCATTGCAAAGGTAGTGACCCTTTCTGCAGCCCATAAGCAATATCTGCTTAAGGAAGAAAAGTCAAGGGCTGATCCAATGCAATTCCTGAACAGCCTGGGCAATGCATTCCCAAAACAACAGCAAACCAAACAAAAATCCACAAACCAAACAAAAATGAAAACAAGCAACCAAAAAAGCCCCAAACAGACAAGAAAAGATAAACTGAAAAACACCCTAAACTCTTGGGATGGGCAAGCATCCAAATGATGCTCTTGTTTTCTCATCTTAGATAACACAATTATACAACAGCTGCAGCCGCCTCACCAGCATATTCAGGACAGCAAATAAATACCTTTCAGTCCCCACAACATTTCTCCTGGCAAGAGAGACCCCATATCTATGTCTTGGGGATGTGATGGAAAGAGGGATATATTACACACCATGACAGCCACAGCAAAGTGGTGTTGGCCATGACTGATTAGGAAAGGAACTCTGTCATTCCTTATCTTGAATAACTTCTCTTATCTCACGTATATGTTTTTTTATCCCTGAAAAAAAAAACAGTGAAGGTTGGCAGATGGGCAGGAACACAGTTGGCTATCCTACTTCAAGCAGCTGCAATTTCTCGTGGTCTAATTTTAACTGAATCACAGTCTGCATTTGTTACTGAAACCAGTCATTTTACTTTTAGGATATCCTACCTTGTCAGGACTGAACATCTGCTTTTATGACCTTCAAAATTATCTTCAAGTCTATGTAGAAACCACCTTTTCCTGTGCCTGTAACTTTCCTTTTTACCATGTCTTTCCAGCAGAAACCACTGGTTCCCAATCCACAGCCTTACTCAAAAGTATCTGAAACAATACGTAGGTTTTTGATTCATATGGCTCCATATTGTCAAACATTTGTATTACAAATCTGTACCATTTCAATAAAGGAATATGACTAATTCAACAGGTTATCTCCAACATCTGTCATATGAAAAATTAATTTATGAACTCACCCTAATTTCTTTGTGCTTTTCTGATACTCAAGCCAAGTTTCAGCTCTCAAACTAGAGACGTGCCAAACATGATTAAAGTGTGATCAGTGCTATGTATACAAGAATTTACACCATTTTTTTTCCGCCGACTCTATTCATAACATTAAGTGATTAGCTTAAAAAGTCAGTTCGTTGAAGTTCAGTTTCTCACTGGCTGTTTATAAGGAGGGTCCCTTTAGCTTTCAGGTTCTTCACCTGCACCAAAGATTGCAGATGACTCTGTTGATGTTTATGAAACACAGTGTATGATTTGGATGTTCTTGGAAGTATCATGACCCAAATCATCGGCAGCTTTTGCCCACTACAAGATTTTCAAAATGAAGCATTCTTTGTTTACTTTTAATAGCAAAAACTGTGAAATGCAGAAAAAAAAAATCCTAAAATGCTCAAGTTGAAACTTGCAAGCTTAGTTGATTAATGAGCGCTTTCTCTTGTCAACATGTAATTTAGGGCAAAGCAAGGATATTTGCAAACGCTGTCCGTGACAGCTTATATCTTTAAAATTAATCTTACTATTTTGGAGTTTTTAGTCATTTTTCAGGTACAGAATTTACAAAGAAGGCTAGAAAAATGCAAAAATAATAGAAAAGTAGCAAAAATAATAAAAAAGTCAACGATTGTGTAATTTTAAATTCTGTTGAATTCATGTTAGTTAATTAAAGTTAATTAAAAATTGTGATAAAGACATTTAGCTGGCAAATATTATTATATGTTGTTTTACACTATATTTCTGGACAGAACTGTTTTCAAATAAAGCTAATGGTATTTAAATTAAGAACTTGTAGAAGCAGCAGGGACTTTAGGGAAAACAGCACATTGAATCATATTTTCCATTTGCACTTTTAATCACAGATTTCAGCAAACAGAGTCCATGTAGTGACAGTGATGTTACCCTGAGAAATTCTTATTAGAATTTAGAAAATCAGCAGTGCTTCAGTCCAAACACTTCAGTCAAAACGAAAATTGAAGTTTTACTTTGCTCACCACAGCAAAAAAAGGGTTATAAAAACCCCAAGGAAAATGCATGTTTATTCATAAATCCAAATTATATGAACTGAAACAATTAAATGGTAGTTTAGAAGCACTAACTTTGAGCCAAAGTGCTACAATGGTGTTGTACTGCTGATTCATTAGTTGGCACTAAGCTTGGAATAATCGTGTTGAGGGGCCAGCCTTCGTCAATTAAAAATGATGTATGTCCCTTTGTCTGAATTACCGCTTGTTTTAGACACAATCCATCCATCCAGAGGGAAACTTATCCATCTAGCTTTTGATGTGAGTCTGTAATCTGATTGGTCAGCATCAGACAGGAATGTTCAATAATTAAATAATAATTAAATGTGTATTGATTGGTATAACCTTGGCTACATTCGTTACCCTCTGCTGTGCTATGGTTGACGGTGAGGAAGCCTTCTTATTGTTCTTTTGGACATCTTTCACTCCCTGGGAGAGTGCTCTAACATCCTCTGCTACCTCCTGCTTTTTTGATAATTGAGATGGGCAAGGCTGCGATTAATGCTGAGTTTTTCAGCAGATACTGGGAAGTTGGGATTAAAATTTCTATCCAAACGTTGCTCTCTTTCTACATGTTTATGTGGAGGGAAGGGCAGACAGACTTGCAGGTCTGGGTGTCATACACCCAGAGCAAGCAGTGACACAAAAACGAATGGAGCATGAAATTAAATTTTAGAACTTGTGCAGTGTTTTCTGCCACAGTGATAGTCAGGTAATGAAACTCCCCAGGTTCAAGATATCAAATGAATTCTACAACCCCACATACTTAGTCCTGGAACTCAGCCAGGTAATGATTAAACCTGCCAAAAGAAGATCCAGGGGAATGTACTTAGATTCAACAAAGCAGTCAGGGGTTTGAAGACATTTCAGACCTTGAAACAGACTGGAAATGTCTTGTCCCAAAGCAAAGGAGTTTCATTCTTTACCAAAGAGATAGGAAGACTATTTGGTGAACAGCGAAAACATCTGTTTAACACCATCAGTGGAGGAGCCTGAAGAAGGCTTTTGGAAAAAAGAATAGGCACTCATTTCAAAGTTCACAAAGTAATTTTGAAATTCTGTTTTGTATAAGTAAGACTGAGTGAGAACTTCCTTTTTCTTTCTTAAAAAAAAAAAAGGAAAAAATAAAAAGGAAAAAGAAACCAGAAACACTTCTAAGAGCTTTTACTCAGCTCTCGTTTTTACACTCTCTTCATTTTCCAGACAGTAAGCAGAGTTGTATTTCAGAAGCAGAAAGTTTTCAGGGTTTAAGTGGTCTTCTGTGAGAATGTTCAATAAAGCTCGAATTTTTCCATTTTGCTCAGTTTCGGGTCAAGCAGTCTTTTGCAGGAAAACTTCTAGCTCTTTGATCCAGTCAGACATCTTTCAATAGACACAGCTTTCACTCTCTTGAACTTCTAATTTATTTTATTTACTCTTTACTAATGATAAACAGAACCCTTAAAGGCATCTTCATTAAATAAATATTGAGACTAATGTAAAAAATGTAAAAGCAAGAAAATATAACAGATCTGACCTAGGATAGAACATGATTTTTTTGAAATAGTCATCTTGTTCATATAAATGTCTTAGGCTTTATTTGTTTAATTCAGTTGGATCATTTTTACCTCAAATAGCTGAAATGCTACTCCAGCAGATAATAAATCAGAACATTTCTCTTGATTCTCTTGTCAGGTCACATTCTTAGTCTGGTATTTATTCCTGCAGCAGTAGTGATTAAACTCACTCATTGCCTAAAATCATGAAACTGAAATTTCATCCTTGTTTGTCATTACTGAAAAGTGTACCAAGAAGAAGTATATTTTAAAATAGCAACTTTTTCTCTTCTTGCAGTTTGCAAAACATATCCAGCAAGCTTGCAGTGACTAAAGTAATGCACAAATAACTTCTGATCTGGATTCCCTCATATGCCATATTTACTGTCACCAGGGGATTAGGTGCCAAAAAAAACTCAGTGAAATTTGTAGCATTTCAACAGCACATAGCATGCATGTCAGTGAAATGAAAGGCCAGTGCATCCAGTGGTGCCACAGCTGAAAACGCCTTCTGTGGCATGCATTTCACTTCTCTGAAAGCCATGCCAAGTGTTATAAAATACTGGAACCCTTTTGTCAGATTTACCAAGCCATCCCCATTCAGCAGTGTTTTTGACATGGGACACTATGAGAAAGCTAAACAAAATGCAGAGTTCTATAGCGAACACAAGTGGCTAACTGTTGCCACTTCAGTTTCTTTTGTACCTTTCCCGACTTGTTCAACATACTAAGTATGCTGGCACTGCCCCAGATCTCTGAATAGACATACTCCAGCCATTGATCTGAAAACCTAAAATTTGACAAGGAAGGTTTCAAAATGGCAAAATGCTCCAAGTGTCAGAGTTTGCATTTAGCTAGGAGTTAGTTGAAAATAGGGGTTCAACATCTCCTTGTTAATACTAATCTGAGGAAGCGAGTGAGCCATCTGAATGATGCACAGTGTTCCCTTAATCTAGTGAGAGTTTTTAACTCATCTGGGCACATGTTCATATGTGCATTTCTGGCAGATGTGCTCAGAAGGGGCTGTCCATAAATGAAACATGGACTTTAGAGTCTGCGCTCTTCGAGGAGGAACCATGATTCCCTGAGGGATTGCAGAGCAGCATCTTCGAGCAAGAGCCTCAGACTAAAAGGATAAGGTTTCTGCAGTAAAATTTTTTAAAAGTAATAAAAGAAAATTTACAGTGGTGACATGATTTAGGAGCTCATTGGGAAAGGCAGAACTCTGCATGCCAGAATGTGCAAGCAGGTCTACATGGCACAGTGCAGCCAGGCTTTGCAACAAGGATAAACCCAGAGAAAGGAAGGGCGGTATCTCCCAGAGGTACTTTAAAATAAGATCCTCAGAGCTGCAGATTTGTTACGGGAAGAAGGAGGTTTGGATTGTATCACATCCAAGTCTGTTATTGGTTTAATCCCTCACTGTCAGGACCCCAGCTCTGGCCATCCCTTCCTGGATGAGGTGGTGCTTTTCACCACTGCCACGCCACTTGCAGAACAAGGGGGATTCAGCCTCACACCGTAAATCATGTCCCCAGGCAGCTCCCTTCACAGGCATGCCTTGGGAGATAACAGGGCCTGGCGGCTGCACTGCCTTTCAGGAGCTCACCAGCCGACTCCCTGGCCTCTCTGCTGCCGAAAGAATTGTATTTGCAGCCATTAGTAGGGGAAGGACCTGGCATGGCTGGCAATGCCAGGGTCAAGGCTAATGGCTGCTTTTATTTCAGCCCTTGCTATAGGCTGAGAGAGCCATGATGATGGCAGAGAGACCACTTGTGTAAAGCAGAGGATGTTTTGGGTCTTAGCAATTGCAATAGCCAGTCTCCTCAGGGCTGGCTCTTTCTTCCACTTCGCTTCAAGTTTTTGCTTGCTTAAAGGGAATATTTCCTGTTGTGGTGTTGCTTCAGACAGGAATTCCCTCATTTTGCCTTATCTGTATCCAAGCCATAGAGAGGTGGCAGAAAAGGTCAGTCTGACATTTTTCAACATGAAACTTCTTGTTTTGATGACCTGTTGGCATTCTCTGCAGATCTTTTGCCACCAGGACAATCATCTCTGCCATGTAGAGAATATGGACCCTCTGTGGAAACTGGCAGGCTTCACAATCACTTCTGGATTAAGCCTCCTGACACCCTTGCTAAGCACTGTTATCCTGTATCTCTGGAGGAACATTAAACCAGAAAGAGGCTAAATAACTTCTTCAAGGTCACATATCAAGTGTGTGACAAAGGTGGGAAAACAACATAAATTTCTGCAAGTCACCATCCTTTGTCTCCATGAGCTTCCACCTTTTGTTGTTACTGTTATTATTAAATGGACGGTATTACAGCAGGCACAGTCTGCAATGAGGAGCAGACACCATTGCCCCAAGTATTGTGAAGGTGAAAGGATGGTCTTTTTCTTGAAGAGGCTGAAACCCAAAAGCAAGCCTTTCAGTTCCTCACGTTGCTGGGAGTCTCCTGTACAACCTTGAAACCTTCACTGGACAGTCACTCAACATTTTAAAAATGCAGCTGGCTGTATAAGAAAAACCACACAGACCTCTTATGTAAGGGATGCAGGGTTCCAGAGACATGAGAGGCACTGAATTTCAGCTTACCCCTTTTTCTGTCTTGCATTGAAAAGCATTCAAAACAGACAGGATTTTTGCTCATTTCCTGCAAATGGAGCTGAGAGGAAAAGTTACTGATTGCACTGACTGACCTACAAGAAGCACACCCACAGCACTCTCAAAATTCAAGTCAACAGTATTCCCTATACCAGCCAAGCCTGGCCTAACACCAGTATTACAACGTGTGGTGCTGCTGGATTCAGGCCTGGCTGACTCTACAGATTGGTCGCAGGTTTCTCTTTAGATATGAAACAGCTTCCAAGCCTCAGACGTGACTGCAATGTGCTGACTCACTGCCAGGTATGCCACGCACAGGACAATAATGTCCAGGAAGTACAAGAATGTGGATTTATTTTTAAACTTATTTTTATGTAACACTTCTTAAATGCAATCGCAGTATGTTCCTGCTTTTTCAATTCTTCCTTTTTCCTGAGCTACAGACTAAGTGATCAGACAATAAGTAACTCCAGGCACTGAATTTACAGGGAAATGGTTGCACTTTTCAGGTGGTTAAAGTCATTAACTCATACTTTATTACAGCAGCTGAGGCGTGCAATAATCAGCCCCAAAAGTACTGCTCTTTGGGTCTTAATGCTCAGTTAATTTTCTGGAATCCACATCAAGAAACAAAGGAATGAGACCACAATAAGAAGAAGCATGGGAAGAGTTATTGTTTCCTTTATTCTTTAATTTCAGTCTTGGTTTATCAGAATTATAAATACTTCAACCAAACCCCATGCTGGTCAAGCCTCGCTGCTAGTCCAAATTGTTCTGCTATTTCTGTTGACTCAAACAGAATTAATTGCAGAGGAGAGTCATGTGGGCCAGACCAAAAGTCAATCTACTCCAGCATGAGCCTCCGAAAGTGCCCAGCAGTGGATGCCCAGGAAACCCCATACAGATAGGATAAGCAGAAAGTGGTGCTTTCTCTGGGACATTCCCAGTGTTTAGCCTCTCTGTGAATGTGAGATGGTTTCTTTCTGTCTAATATCCCTCATTAGACTTGTGTTCCATCAATCTATCAAATCCTTTTTTGAACAGGTCTATAATATTATCATCCACAGCATTCTGTGACATGGAGACATATGAAAAAACCTTTCAGGACACTCATCAAGAGATTATGTTCATTTGTTGTGGATTTGGCAATTGCCATTTTTCTTTGACATCATGACTTTCCCTTCAGCTGGGTATTACTGGGGCATAGCTGAGAAAAATGATGTAGTCACCCTGCCTCCAAAGATGAATAGTGTTCCTCCTTGAAAAGTAAAAAATGCTATTTTCAGGGTAAGAACATTATAAACACTTATTTGCAAAAGGAAAAGAAATAAAACAAAGGGCACCCAAGCATTTTGCACAGGCCTACAGAAGACATTTTATGTCTGAAACACTTAACAGAAATCCTTTACTGGCAAGCTACACTTCAAAGCAGTGCAGGCATGAAGTTTCTGGACAAGGCTCAGCCTCCTTGACTAGAACAGCTGTAGAGGAATGTTATCCATGCAAGATCAGGAAACAAATATGCAACTCTATATTCATGATCCAAGTGCAGTACTCCTGAATTTTCCTACTGCTTGCAAGGCCAAAGCGTGCCTTTCTGATTGTCTAGTCTGATCACATGGCTATGAATCTTAAAACAGTACTACTGCCACCAAGCCCACATTTTCTTTTTGAGATAAAAATACATATGCTAATTGCGAATTATGGAACACTCTTGGGTGCCAGAAATCTGCAGTTGAGAGAGACAATGTTCTGTGTTTAAAAAAAAAAATTAGACAAGAAAAAGTAATATAAAAATCATTAAAATAAATGGAAAGGCAGGAAAGTCAACAGCATCAAATATCATGGTACAGTAGGAAGTGAATAAGGCAGGAAACAGGACATGATAATATCTATAGAAAAAAAGATTAAGGACAAAAAATATTTAAGCATAACTAAAATAAAAGAGATCCTAACAATGGTTTAGTACAGAGGGCAGGAGTACTGAAACATTTCTGGCCTTCTGGTTGGGAAAGACAGATTTATATATATGATAAAATAGTTTGCATACCATTATAACCATTATTTCCAAAGAGGATGCTAAGCAGCAGATTCCAAATGAAGATTTAACAACAACAACAAAATCAGACCATTCCCATGTATGGATTTTAAAAGAGCCAGACAAGGATCTCTTTAGTATTCATCATCATTTCCAGTAAGTTTTGAAACCCCCAGTAACTGCAGACGATTAAAGGAGGCTGAGTTTGTGATGATACATGAGAAGTGTAAGAAGATATCCTGAGCAGTTACACTCCCAGCAGCCTGCTAGCAGAGGCAGCTAGCACATAACTACCCTTGGTTTCTATTAATAACAAACTTTAAAAGGCAATAAAAGAAGTGCCAATCAACATGCATTTATGAAAAATACATTTTGCAGAGTTAACCTGGGAACATTTTCACAGGATTACACATTTGGGTCATCTTTTACACATTTATAGATAGCTTAGTATCAGCACCTGAGGCAGACAGCATGAGGACATGGCCCCTCCTAGAGAAAGCAGTGCACACTGTGAGAAGACACTGTGGGAGCAGGGGCCAGGGGGCAACATGCAGAGGGACAAGGGCCCCCTCCACCCCTGTTCTGTCAGAGTCAGAGGGATGTGTCAATGGCCTACAGAAAGGCCCCCATTAGAGACTGAGGCAGAAGAAAGGTCCATCTTGCATAGTACCAGGTCCTCATGTGCCCATCCCAAGTTGGGCATGGTCTTCAATACAACTTTGTGAAGGGTACTGAGGGAAATCAATATTAAGACTATATTTGCAAGTATGGTACCAGTTGCTCTAAGGTTTTTGCTCCTTTTAGTTCAGCACATACAGTTTTACATCTGATATTTGCACATGGTTAACAAATACTGATTAAACCTATACACTCTTGATCAGCTGCAAGAAAATGTTACACTTTGTGCATCCCACAGTGAACAGTGAGGAAGACTGTTTAATGAGATCCAGTCTAAGCACTTTCTGAAAAATTAATTTACAGTTAAAATACAGTACCAAATAAATATATAGACCTGTTCTTCACACTGCTTGTGTGCATGAAATCTGAATAAACTGTGTCTATGTTGCAAAATTGAAAACTCGCTTTTCATTTTCTACCCACTAGCAGATGACCAGCTTTAGCAAATTAATCACTTAATATGTTCTAAAACGTTCATTTGCTGTATTTATTCAAACCTTTAATCATTGTTAGTTTTCTAATAAAATACAGTCTTTCAAGTCTGGTTTTAAAATAAACATTATTTCTCTAAAACGTGAAAAACCTTTCATATTTGCAGTGAAGTAACCCACAGATATACCTTCACCATTTCCCTTCTTTCAGAAAGATTCATTATCTTTCTGATATAATTATATATGAAAGAAGGAAAATTAAACTTCAGGTGGCCAGTCTTATAAAAGTCTTCTGCAATAAAACAGGTCTTATTTCAGCAAATACTTGTATTTTCTAATGATGTCATTAGTGAAGCAAGTATTTCTCCTCCTTTAGCCCCTGGATGTTTTTACATCCATACTAAAGAGTAATGAGGATTTTTGGTTTAAGATGTGCAGAAGGAATGTCTGTGAGTCACTGGGCAGGGTTTGTCAGGTATACAGACAGGAGATTTAAGATGCAAGGCAACGCAACCTCAGCTGTTCATACCAATTGAGGAAGTATTAGCCTAAGAAAACGCAAGGCAATGAATCTATCAGCTGCTTCTGACACTCAGTTCCTCCCTCCATTTCCTGCTCACTCCCACTCCGCTGACCTCCAAATCCCCTTGTTTCCTATCTTGCTGATTTCTTTTTCAGCATCCTCAGCACTGTTACCTTCAAGCATTCTGTTGCTGGCCCTCTTTTCTTATTTTCTTTGTGTTGTTTCTAAGAGACCAGTTCTCAGTGAGAACCTAATAACTGTTATGTAAAGTGGGAGGCAGCAAAGGGTGAATAAGATGTTAATAATAAAAAAAAAAAATCATTAAAACCACACATGTTGGACTGATTCCTGCAAATTCCCAAAGATAAGAATATCTTTACAACCACTTAGAATGAACTTTGTGGGGACAGCATTTTAGCAAAGACTGAATAAATAAACTGTGCTTAAAAATGCAGATGGTAGAATTAATTTTTTTGATTCTTTTAGTAGCTAAAATAGCCACTGAAAAAGTTCATATTTTGGAAGATTTTACGAAGTCAGATCTTATTCCATGGATATTTTGAATGAGTCAAAATGGAACTGGCTAAAATCTTTACATGTTAAAAACTAACATTTTAAAATTTGGCCATTTTAAAGGCAGAAATAACTTAGAAATGAAATACCTGGTGAAACCTTCAGCCAATCTAAAATAAAGCTTAAACAGGACACTGCTGAACTACAAAACAAAATACACCCAATATATGCCTGGCACTAACTACAAACATACTCTGTGTTGCTGAAATACAAAAGAATTCTGCAGATTTAAAAAGGACACAATTTGACATAGTTTACTGCCATAGCAACTGGTACCTAAACCTCATACAAATGGAAGAGATCGGCTGAACTGTTTAGTCCTTTTCATTTGCACAGCCACTGTCAGAGTTTCCTCCATTGCAATGACTTGACTGGGCTGGGATGTCTCCCATTTTTGTGCTTCTTTTCTTAGACAGCAGCACAGAGATTCACTGCTCCAAAGGGGGCATGTGTGCTTACGAAGGCCAGAAATGTCCAGCAGGAGTGTGAAATGACAGCTGCTTTACAGTATTGTGGCACTGACAGTGCAAGACAGAAATACTGCTTTATTTTCCTAGGTGCATTTTGAGACTGTTTAACAGATAATTTTATCCCACCCTTTGGATAGTGCTTGGTAAACTCCCAAAAAACAAAAATGCTCCCTGTGCAGCCCACTTCCATCTATCATCAGTGCTCAAGGAAACCAGTCTGTCCCCATATCTGGGTTACAAGCTTCCCATCCCATCTACAACCTCCTTTTTCCCCCTCACCAAAGCCTAGGGAAATACTTTGCATAATGCCTGGCTTGAAAATGTGGGCTCTGGGGCACAGCACTGCCCAGACGTGACAGACTGACAGGGGAGCTTCCTTTCAGCAGCCCCTACACTGGGGCATCCAGACAAATGTTGTGGCTGGGAAGCAGAAGGAAAGCTGTCTCTTGAAAAGGTGACTCAAACTTTTCTTGACCTTTCCTATAAATGGAAAGATAAAACTGTTCACAGCTCAAACTGTGGCTAGAGCAATGTGGTTCGTACGTGTTTTTTCAGTCTTGTGTCTTTTCAGTCTTTTTCAGTCTTGTTCTTCTTCAATCAGACTGATGCACCATTTTCACCTTTTTCTACCACATATTTGGTTTAGTTAAATGTCATAAACTTACTCTGAATTTTAGGAAACATTGCCATGGGAAAATAAGACATGCCACCCTGGCACATGCTCTGACTAGCAACCCTGCTAATCTGGGATCCAGTCTCTGAAGGGGGAAAATATCAAACAAATGAGGGAGAAAAGTGCAAGAACATTTTCTATTTCACCAAGATGTTTTCTTTTTCTCTGAAAGATTGGTGTTTCAAGTTTGTCTTCAAATTTCCCCACTATTAAATCCTCCTAGTCCCATTTCTGTCCTTTTAGCACCTGAGTGATAAGACCATGGTGCAGCTGTGTCCACAAATTCATTCCCTGTCATGTGAAAAAGTGCAGCCTCTTCTCAGCTCTAAACTTCTTGTTGCCTTCTCATGAAGTGTCCTAATTACCTTGCCTGGTGCAGTCGGTATTTCATACACAGCAGATACATTCCCTGTCGTCTCCTTCCTGAGTTAAATACAGGACGAGCTATTTTGCAGCACCAAGGGCTGCCCAGAAGCACGAGGAGCAGCTTCTCAGCTGGCCACAGTTCTGAGGTGCCCCCAGTGCTGCTGCAACTTTGCTTCAAGAAGAGATGTCTCTAAAATTTCCTCAAGGTCCATTTTCTCAACAGGATCTGGTCCTTTGTATGCATACACTATCCAGAAAACAGTTAAGCAGTGCAGCAGAAAGAAGGAATTCACGTTCTCCCCAGAAGAGAGGAAAAGGCAATGCTCTGCAGTGTGTGGGACCCTGGGCCAAGCCTCTGAAATAGCCATTTCCAGGCTCCGAGAGCATTGACACTGACTCAGGGTTCTCACAGAATATTCCTGGAAGAAGTATCCACTCACATTGAGAAAAGCATCTGATAAATGAGTATTTTCCAAAATAAAAATTTTGCTGAGAGTCCACTATCCCTCTCTCTGAATTGTACCAACATTATTTTAACCTGTTTGAATGCTGGACCATGTCATATGGTGTCAGAGGCACTAGAATCAGGGATCATCTGTTATCTGTGGCTGAAAATCAGCAGTGTGTGAATCACTTAAGGAATTTTTATAAGTTTTTTACTTTGGGTTTAATTAGAACTCCAGAACTCTACTTCTGTGATCAATGCCATTGGTAACTTGATTTAAATCTTGGCCATAAAGATACATAATCTGAGTGTTTTTTAAACTGAATCAGGTAAATTTGAAAGAGATTTTTACCTGGCTTTCCCTTCGATTTTGAAAAACATTTCTTGTTCCCTGGACGATTGTCAATTGTTCTTTCTAAACATAAGATAATTTCCAAAAATAAGGTATTTCTCAAGCCAGTGACAATAGTAAGGAAGTGAAAAAATTTCAGCTAGCTGGCACGCACTGCCAGCTGTTTGCTATGTATGTTATGCATGCTGGGTATCAACTATCAAAAGCTTTAAGCCATTTGTGGACAAATCCTGGGTTTTGAACTGCAGACTAAGTGTCCTCTGTTCCCGTGCCCATGCTATAAGGAGTCCAGCAGTACTTAAAATCGAGTTTGCATTGAAAGCAGAAGAATCTCAATAAAAATATTTGTACATTGTTTTCTTATCACAGAAAAAAAAGTCTTTCTTAGTTTGATTCAGAAAGAGCCATCTTCACAAATCCACCAGCTGCTGTTTCTGGGAAACCCCTATTTCCTAAGTGCCAGTCATGTGAACTTCTACCATCACTAAGCAGGTTTCCAGCATTTTTCTCAGGTTGGTCCATAACTTTAAACCCAGGTTGTCTCATGAGCATCTTCTGGATGCTACTCTCAGTCACAAAGTCTTTGTAGAAATTGCCTCTCCTTGCTATGGGAAGAGTGTGAAGATCCACTATGCTAAGAATGTACTGAATGTAACCCTTGATTCTCGTGGCTGTAATTCTGTGGCTGGAAAGAATGAAGAGGAGCCATTAGCATGTGACCAGCCAGAGGCTATTGTCAAATGCTTCAGGAAACACAGCTTGGCAACCTTGTAATGCCCAATAAATCCCAAATTCCCATTTTTCCCAAAGAGCCTCACTCCAAAGCACAGCAAAGAGCTATGAAACATACTTTTTTCATGCATATATTTATGTGTATTTCTAAATTTTGTTATTATTTTTGTTTATGCAGTCATGCAGTACTACGGAGCTGATGTTGTTTAGTTGGTGCTGGCTATGGCTGCTGATGGTTCTTAGTTGATGTGGACAAGACAGTCAGTCCCTAGAGTTCGTCAGTGAGGGCCTGTCTCCTGTTTTCTCTGGTTTTCTTCACTTATCATCAATGTGTATTCTACTCTATTTTTCTCTTAAATACAGAGCCAAGCACAAGCCTACTTGCAGTGTAGTCACACAGGTACAGGTCTGCCAGGAGTGCCTTTGTATGTACTTCATAAGGACTCATGCCATCATCTGGGTCTAGGGCAAGGAAGACAAATCAGACAGAGATGTCTTGCTAGCTGGGTCTCAGTTGTGCAGCAGTACCCATGGGACGAGCTCCTGCCTGATCTACACTGCCTAGAGAATGGTGTGGGACCACAGTGCCCCAGACCTGGCAACATGAGCGTATGAAGTGTGGACTATAAAAGTATTTCCTTTGACAAAGATGTCTAGAAAACCTTGTGCAGGGAGCAAGGAGAAGGAAGCTTCAAACTGTCATCTAGTCTCATTAAATTTGAGAGCAGGCTGCAGACACATAGGAGGATGTCTGAGGGAGCAACACTACATGCTTGCCCTTCTTTTATACCCTTCCCAAGCATACAGTTTCAGCAGACAGGTAACCTACATGGGCCTCTGGTTGAACTCGGTACAGCCACGCACGTTCCCAGGAGGGGATGCCAGCTGTGGGAAGGTCTGCTGGGCAGCCCCCTGCTGCTCCATCTCCCTGGTTCCCCAGCCCATCACTCCGCAGCTCTTTGTGTTCCCTGTGTGCTTGGGTTTCATTTGAAAGGGTCTCAGCTTTGGAGAGGCATGGTATGCAGGCCCATGTCCTTACAGCGTGGTGCCGGGACACAGAGAGGGACTCCCCGGGAGTGGGTCTGTGAAGCACATCCCAAAGAAGCTGTAGTATAGACACAGCTGCAGAAGCTACGCAAATGATGTCAATAAGAGAAAGATCAGATCCTGGTTCCTAAAATTACTTGCTTCAAGTTAATGTCAAACATATTGCCAAAGCATGTTACGCAATTTCAATTATGCACTAAAAGAATCTGCATTGTGAAGTTAAAGTTTAATTATATTATCGTTTACTCTGAGGAATGTTTGTGGTTTAATCACTGTTTATGTTTATTATCTTTTAGTTTACATTTTTTCCCAGATTAATAGATCATAAGATACACTGTATCAAGATTTCACATTAAGGCAAGATACTAGTTTAACATTATGTGGTAAAGCTTTAAAAACCAAACAATTGTCAACCTCGTGCCACTGAAATAACTCTCTGTTCCAAATTCATGTCCCTGGAAACGATAGAATGTCCTCATGGCGAGGTGGCCTGTCAAATCACCAAACAAGGGCTGGGGTCGGCTCCCCTGCTGGTGCAGCACTAATGACTCCACGCAGCTGTGCCAACAGGGATTTTGGCCCTCCAAAAAACTGCTCACAGGATGTTCATTATTTGATAATATGGAACATACACATTACACATGTAATGTCCTTCAAATAATCCACCTCAGAAAAGTGACTTTGGGAGGTTGGATATACACAGAAAGGATGTATAAGGAAACGAAACTGTATGTTAACCCCATGAATGTGGTCCCATGTGGCTGCAGGACCCTGCAGTGTAACCAGTAATTTCCATCACAAACCAGCCATGTAATTGCAGCCTAACTGCAGAACTAATGCTAATCTCACAGCGGTTCAGTTGTGCTCTAAGTCCCCATCGTGTTGTCAGATACCAGGTGCCTTCCCAGACTATCCAAAGGTCAGCCCTGACCTATAAATGTTGGAGCACATACGGAAGGCACTTGCACATGCTGGCATTCATGCATAAAGAAGGGGTAGTCAGCAGGAATCGGATCACTGGATAGGAGAGTCCTGCATTATCGGATCAAGATTTGGTTTATACAAATTTATCAATAATGTCAGGATCAATAATATCATTGCAGTAATTGTAGAAAAAGAATTGAAAGTATCATGTAAAATCTGTGTAGTCACAACACTTCACAATTCCCAAATGGTGAGCAAATATTATAAGAGAGATGAAGAGAATGAAGCCATTTCTTTCACCCCTTCCTACCTAGCTTATTTGTGAAAGACTTTTGTCTGCATTTGATTTCAGATTCTCGGGTAGGTAATCTCCTCAAGATACATTCAGACTGTGTGAACACCAGATTTCTCTTGAAGAAAATGTGTGTCGCCCAGTGCACTCTCAAGCAGAGAAGAAAAATGCTGTGCAGACAGGGAAGATGCATTATCTTAAAATAATACACATACTGTACTGTACTGGAATACAGTGCATAATACAACAAAGATAAATATGCACATATTCATTAATACGCATGAACACAGAAGTACATCCATGAGTCTCTTCTTCTGTAGTTTACCCTGTCCTATACCAACAAACACATACATGAAGTTTTCTTGAGCTTTAATACGGAGTGAGCATTTGTGAGGACTGCAGAATCCGGTCATTTTAGAAGCAGTAATAACCATGTCAGAGTTTGTCCACATTCCTCAGATAATTTACATGCTCCAACAACGTACAGAGGGCTGTCATGTCTGCTACCACCTTACCAAAATCCACATGGCTTGCCCAAATCTATATAGTTAATTAATATTTCCTTTTTTTTAATTAAATGACAGATGTGCCCAGTATAAACCATGAATGTGTGCGGAGACTGTTAAACCACTCATAAATGCAGACATTTCTGCAGTCACTGAATCACTTGCAAATAAATTCTGATTTCATTCTAATGCATTCTGCATATGGAAGCATCCAGCAAATATTTTCTGTGACAAACTCTCAGCTGATCGGTGCTGCTCAACGTTCACTGAGCACAGCTAGTAACTCAGTGTGTAGCCCTCACTTTGATTGGATGAGAAGGAAGACTTTGTCAACAAGAAAATAAGGAAGAATGATTAATTCATTTCCCATATGAATTTTAAGGCATTCAGAAACATTCATACTAAAATTCATGAGACTTTGGGGATTTATTCATACCAGGAAATTTGTTTCAACTCATTTTTGCAGTGACAGGCTTAGTGAATCACAGACCAGTGACCAGCTCAATTCTTTCATTATTTCTTTAGTCAACATTTGTTCTTCTGGTTTTTTGCTTGTTTATTTTCTGTATTTGATGAGACCTAAATATATATATATATATGTATATGTGTGTGTGTATATACATGAGAAATACATTTCTATGTAAACAAACAGGCAGGAAAAACCATGTCAGGGGTAGGAAACACCATAATGGTCATGTCCTTGAAAATTTGTAAGGGAGGAGATGCTTTTGTGACCAACGTTGCAGTCTTTTCAGGTACTCTGCCCCCCGAGCTTTCCTAAATGGAAAGCTGAAGTTACAGGAGAATGAATCAGACCAAACTTCAGCCATCCAAAATGTAGGCACCAGTTAGGCTGGCCAGCTGGATGGTTCTTTGCTCCCAAACAGAGATGGCCTTTCCACAATGGCCCAGCAGTCCCAGAAAGGGACAAAACACCCTCTGGACTATTTATCTCCACTTATGGGGAGATGGGACTGTGGGGGCAACTTAGGCAAAGAGCTTAGTGAGAAACTCAAGTTTTATGTAGTTCAGCATCAGTTAGATGAATCTCACCCTTTTGTCTGAACTTGGGAAAATAACCAAGTAAAGTAAGGAAGTCGTAAGAGATTCAATCAGGTTTTTTATTACACTTTACAAAGCTTCATATAAATGCTGGCTAAGGCATTTCTGTATATAGAGTAATAACATGAACTGACATTGCTGGCTGCAATTTTTTTTCTCCTTTCATTCTGCAGAGTCTGAACATGGAAAACAAGTCACTGGGAGGGAGGGAAGCGTGAAAAATGTGTCTGTGTCTGCAACTGCAACCTTTCACTTATTAATTCTCAAAGGACTTAAAGCTGAATCTCATGGAAGTTTAAAATCTGACAAAGCTTAAAAAAAAAAGGCAAGTCTTAAAACTTTTAAGGCAATAAATCATAGTCTTAAGATTGGCCATTTTTTTAGAATGTCAGTAAAGATGAAAGAGCCTGAGAAAGAATAAAATACTTGCTCTTTTTTAATTATTCTTTTTCCTAGTCGTCACTTCTGTGTTTCTCTTTATTTTGCCTACAGAAGATCCATTTCTCTCTGTGTAACTTGCAGTTAATATGCAGGGGGTTAAACCTTTCCACGGCTTTTTGCATGGAATATAGAATAACTTTGCAATGGATTGCTATGCAAAAAATATCCTAATGTACCATACTGAAAAACTGCCTCAGTTTTATCTCCTATTAGACAGGAGAAAGATGCATCAGATCACACACCTATGACTCAAATCAATCAGACAGAGTATCATTTTACTACAAATGCCTCTGTAATTGTACAAAAAGACCATTAAGGTTGCAAAGCACAAAATAGAGATGCTAAAAAGTCCCAAAATTAAGGACGTCACTGGGACTTCATTACACATCAGATCCAAAGAGCAATTTTGCATTCCTGTGCTGTGCACAGAACTACCTGGATGCAGGCAACAGGAAAGCAAGACATAGTGATGCTTCCTCTGCAGCTGATGCAATCAAGAGTGCACGTTTTATTGGGGTTTTTTGTGCACTTGGGATCATAATTCAGAGTTTACTCTAGACAGCAGGTACCTACCTGGGCACAGTGGGGGAGGAACTCTCGTCACCACGGTTTATGATGGGAAAAGGAGTGAATAGGTGAAGCACTTGACCAGGAGGAAATAGAAGCTTAATTAACTCTGAAACAGCATTTTGACTGCTGACCAGGAGACTCTGCTGACCTCTGGGAGGGTCAGCTGGGAATCGAAGGGCAAAGTTATACCCTTGTCTCTGCAAAGCCCACTGCTCTGCTGAGCATGGAAGTACCATGCCACTAAAAAGGCAAGAAGGGAGAACCAGGTTTGGGCAGGCCTGGCAGACTGGCTTCTCCGGGGACTGGGTGACATTTAGGGACCCTCTCCACTCACCTGTCTGGGTCATGGTGTGAGAAACCACAGTTCACTCATGGAGAGGAAGTTGGCCTGTTCAGCCTGCTGTCCTGCCTCCAGCACTAAGGCAGTCGCCATCAGCTGATACCTGAGGAGGATTTGGAGAAGAGGGCGAGCTGTACAGCCATGCTTCCCCTGTTCCTGCCCCATCTTGTGATGTAATTGCTGCTCTCTTTGTCTCTGATAGCCCTTGATGGCTTTTCCTTCGGAGGCCTCCCCCTCTAACATGATGAACAAAGCCAGTCTCCTGCAGCGACAGGGATATTTGTGCCCCTAAAGGGATCTGCAGGTCCAGAGCGAGGGGCCAGCCAGCAGCAGTGTGGGACAGGCTTTCTGAATGGCTCCCAGCAACCAGGTGCCTCGGCTCCACTCCAGCCTGACAGAGGTGTCGAAAATAGCTAGACTCAGTCTGGCCTCAGGAGTTTATTGTTCCTTTTATTGCTGAAGCAACACCATTAAACATCTGAACAACAATTTCAGAATGTAATCTAACACATTGTTTTGTTTGCATCTTTTAAAAATAAAGTTACTAGCGTATAAAGGCATTCTGAGAATTATGCTGCCTTTCATGTGCACTGGAATACAATGTTTGAATAAGGAAATTCAGAATAATAGTCTGCTGTGTCAGATACCATGTTCACACAGTTAATATAATGTTATCTTATGATCTGAGAGAGGACATTTCTAGAGCAGACAATCCTTAATTTGTTTTTTTTTAATTAATCTCCTTAACTCTGAGCTATGGAATGGATGTTACAGATGAAGCAGAAATGTTCCTTCAGCATGCTTTGGACATTCCGTGGGGGTTCAGAAGACCCTCTCTCAGCAGCCACCTTCACAGGACACCAGTACCTGACTTGGTCCCTCTCATCACCCCTCCAGGAGCCCAAAGCAGATGGTGCAGCTACCCCAGGGAAATCTGGATTTTTCAAACGACTTCAGCTCCCACGAAAGCTGAGAGCATTTAAAGTTTCATCACCTCATTTAGCTGCCTACATGGGAACTGGTGGGTGCTGAACTCTTTGGAAACGCCTGTCCTGTGAACTGAGCCTCCAAGCATTTTACATCACAGCTGACAGTGTCAGTGTCGACTTCTACATGTTGAGTAAGTAAGGTCCTGACATAATACACTATAATGACTCCCTGTGCAGCCCTTTAAGGCTTTTATGTAAAGACATACTTAGACGTCTTAATAGCTCAGAGCTGTTACTTTTACTACTCATATCTGTCTTACACATGTGGGTTTATATATCGATTCACGTCAGTGTAGCTGCTAGGTGAACACATTCACGTAAGCCTTGGAATTTTTCTTGGAAAATTCACCAAAGCTTTTCCTCCTCCCTGTGAAATAAATTATGTCCATTTGATGGAGTGCTTTCTCTGGTATTCAAAAAAGGCCATTGCTACAAGAGTTATTCAATTATCTGCCAAAAAATCAGTTGCAAACATATGCTTATCTGTGTACCCACCAAGGTAAGAGTTTTACAGTCTGGCAAACTAAAGTCTGCATTTAAGGCTCAGGTTCTTTAACTAATCATTCCTTGTTTTCAGCTTTGGAGAGGTTTCTTCATCTAACTGTTGAATTCATGAAAAAAAGAAGTTTATGTCTAGAGCTGTACGGTAACAAGAGAACCTTTAAAGTGCGTGTACATTTTAGACAACACATGTATTTTGCAAACACTCTCCATGTGGCTATGTTTAACAATCTGAAGTGTATCGCAATGAATGAACATTTAAAAGTAATCACGAAAAGGACAGGGTAGACTTCTGGATTAATCACTACAACTTTTGGGTGGTCCAGGATATGCTTGTAAAATTTTATACCAAGCAAATTTAATATTATGTAGAAAAATACTCTTTGCAGGATATTTCACCTCTGCATTCCTGTGTCTGCCTTTCTCCCTTGCAGAGCCAGCATGGCCTCAGGCACTAACAGGGGTTCAGCTCCTGGGAGTGGAACTTCTGTGCAGACCCTTCGCGGCTGTAGGACTGACTGTGCAAGGCTGTATTTGCTGGTAGATGATGGATTTTCCACTGGTACTTGCCAGACTGACAAACCAGACCAGCTCCTCTTCTTTCAAATGGATTCCTGATGCTTCTGAGACTTTGAGCAAGCCTGTATATTAATATGTTTGGCTTCATTTTTGGCAAAGCAGACTCTCTGAACTCAACTCAGGATGAATGCTTTTTTCTCCCTTTAGCCTCCAGCAATACGCAAATAGGTGAAATCACCTCTTACATTAGAAAAATAATTAAAAAGATAGAACATTATCTAGCTAAATCTACTTTTTCAGATCTGGCATTTATTTCTTTCTCTGTTTATAAAAACTAGGTCACAGTGTGTGTTCATTTCAAAGAAAAAAATTTAAATACACTTTTCAAGCACAAATGAATGCTTCCCAATTATGCCTTCCTGTGGTGTTCAAAAAAAGTTTTTCAAAACAAAAAATTTAGCATAGCAGAAATGAAAACATTTCTATTAAAAGAGAAAGGCTATCATAATTTGCTGACTAAAGCTGTAAAGTTATCAGTTCTAGTAAGGTTAAAAACAAAGTGATAAGGCTAGCAGCATCTCTCCAAGGATGGGTTTATTGGTTATGATCATAGTTATTACACCATTCACAGACAACACTGGTCTTGCCACAAACATGGAGCTATTAAAGCAATAATAAATAAAAAACTGACCCATGAACAAAGAATGAATGAGTGGGGGAAAAAGGCTTTTGTATAGAAAGATACGTTACTTGTCCTTGTTATAGATGTCTGCCTATCTATAGAAGTCTTCTATTCAAACAAGAAAATAATCCAAAATCAAAACTTGCTTGCCACTTATATTAAATCTTCCAGGACCTTCTTCAGCTGTAATGGCAAGAGAGGAAAGAAGAAAAAGGCAAGGTCTTTGGTTCTGTCTTTGGTGTGCTTCCCAGGTGTCAGGAGTTGCATGTACAGTTCAGCACTCCAGCACTTCCCTCATACCAGCATAACAGCACTGGGATGGCAGAAAACACAATTTCCTCCAGATTATTATTAATTTTCCAGTGATCATAGAATCACAGAATAATAATAATTGGGTTTGAGTGGTCCTTAAAGATCATCCAGCTCCTTAACCCCTGCCATGGGCAGGGACACCTTTCACTAGATTGGCTTGCTCAAAGCACCATCCAAACTAGTCTTGAACATTTCCAGGGATGGGGCATCCACAACTTCTCTGGGCAGCCCATTCCAGTGCCTCACTACCCTCTGAGTAAATAATCTTTTCCTAATATCTAATCTAAACCTTCCATCTTTCAGCTTAAAGCTATTCCTTCTTGCCCTATCACTGCCTTGTAATGTATCAGATCAGAGAAAAACTCTTGGTAGAGATCAATGAGAAGAACTGTTTCCCTTATAGCTCTTGATACAGCTGTGGCTTCCCTCAGGCCCAAGGAAGGGGAGCAGTGCTGGTAGCTACCAGCAGAAGTTCTTGTCACCTTCAGGAAAATACCAGTTTATTCTGTGTTCAGCTGAGCCCTCTTGGCTGGATGCAAACAACACTGTGAGAGGCAGTGACAGAACAAAGCACCCACATACCTCTGTTTGCTGCAGTCTGTGGCTAGATATGCACCAGCTCCTAGTCAACATCTGAAGGAAGGAGTGACTGAAACAAGACATCAGCTCTGGCATGCCTGTTGGTGGTCCTGCCAGAGTGAGTCTTCACCCAGGTGTGGGTCCAATGCAAAACAGCCGTGTGAGGGTCAAGGCTGCGGAGAAACTGGAGGGAAACTTGGCCAAGAGACCAAGACAAAACTTTGCACTGCTGCTGCCCATATTGAACTGACTGCATGGATAAAAAGCTTGCACGTACAAATAAGTGCATTAAAGCTTTTCTCTCTCTCTCTCTAGCTTCAATCCCATTATCTTTTATTTTGTCTTTTATTTATGGTTTCATCCCAGATGGCAACTCATTTCAATGCATCCACTTGCTTAGCCCTCCTGTGCCCCAGGTAGAATAGGGATGAAAATCATAGGAGGAAAAATAAAACACAAAGGTTGAGATAGGAGCAGTTTAATAATTGAAACAAAGTAAAATAAAGTAATATTAATAATGACAATAGTAATAATAATTGTAATAAAAGGGGGAGAGACAGCTAACCCCAAGGAAAACAAGTGCTGTGCAATCCATTGACTGAGGCCTGGCATGTCACCAAGTAGCGATTGGCCCCTTCCAGCCAGCTCTCCCCAGTTTATAAACTGGACAAGTCATTCTATGGCATGGAATATCCCCTTGGCCAGATCAAGTCAGCTGTCCCGGCCATGCTCCCTCCCAGCTTCTTGTGCAGTTCCTCCCCAGCAGAGCATGGGAAACTGGAAACTCTTTGACTTGGGGTAAGCACTACTAAGCAACAACCTAAACACCACTGTGTTATCAACAATATTCTCGTAATGAATCCAAAGCAAAGCATTGTAACAGCTACTAAGAAGAAAATTAATTCTATCTCAGCCGAAAGCAGGACGTTATCACCAAAAGAAAAGAAAAAAAATTCGACTCAATATTAAAACTGTCTTCATTGCTTTGGCTAAGGAAGGTACTAAAAGAGGATAGATGCTGAAAAAAACTGTTCCAGGCAACACTGCTGGTAGCACAGATGTAATCAGTGAGGTTTTCACATGGGAATTCATTTTGAGACCACTCTCTAGCATTGCCATTTTCCAGCCTGCATTCAACATGTAGCAGGACTAACAGCTCTTCCCCTAATCCACTGGCTGCAGAGGATACCTCTGTGTTTATGTCCACAGGCAACCACGCGTAAGTACAAACAAAGCTGGTGTTCCTGGCCCCTATTGTTTAGAGCTGGCAGCAGAAATAAAGCAATAAAACTGTTAATAAACATTTTGAAATATCTACTCAGTCACAGCTAAACCAGACCTAAACTCAGTATTTTTTGGAAACAGGAAAGAAACAGACACTTCATTTCTGTGCCTCAGCTACACATGAGCACAAACCTTGTTTGTAAACCTGGCAGGCTCAGGCTCACGGACCTTAAAGCTACAATAGCATGACATGCAGAAAACTCTTTCCATTCATCCTTAGCAACACCTAATTGTGTGTCTTCTTTTGGCTTGTTCCGCAGTACACACAAAGAATGCTAACACAGAAATGCAAAATGCCTGGGATATTGATGGAGAGGTGAGAACCCAGAAGACTTTTTCCCTTAGCCTGGAAGATTTCTTTCAGGAAAGTAAATTCTCTGAGAACTGACATAATTGAGGACCTATTCCAGCTGTAATTGCAGGTTAAAGTGTTTTCATCAAATATGGGGTGAACTTGATCAGGCTTCACTTAAGATGAGCTACAGATACTTATTTGTGCTTTGCCTCTCCTCTGCAATGGAATCATCCCTAATAATCACTCTCTAGAGGATCCAAGCCACACTGATCAAGGGACTGTACACACAATGAAAAGACTGTCTAAGGGAGTTTAGTCTATCTAATGTACAGACAATCAGAGAATCAGCTGAATGCCAGCTGTATTTACTTTGCTGTTTTTTTCAATCTCAAATATACACAATATGTGGAATTTCTTTTAAGATCAGCTGAATATTGGTTCAAAATTGACCTCATAAATAAAATGGCTAAAATATATTACAAATACATTCATTCACTGATTCTGTCCACTGGTTATTTAAAATAATAGTGTATGATTAAAAATTGTTTTGGCTAAACTGAAATATCAGTTGTCCCAACCATTAAAATGTCCTGGCTGTGCTCCTAGGTGATGACAGTACTATATTTAGTCACTGAGTACCACCAGCTGTCTTGCTAACAGAAGTCTGGCATTTTCCTTAATTGAGAGATGCAGTATGTGTGAAATGATACCACTCACACTCACTCATGATAATACTAGCATGACCTAGTTGAAAGCTTTTGATTTTTTTTGCTTTTTTGTTCAGAAGAATAACAGTTGGTTCAGTAAAATGTTATAAACTGAAACCTATCCAAGGGGTTTATAAGGAATTCTCTGCAGATTATGATCTAGAAACCTCATTTTTCTGAGTCCCCTGGCAGAGAAGGGCAGGTGAGGGGGATGAAATGGAAAATATAGCCTTCAACATTTGACAATTACCTTCCCAGTCACCCATATCTTGCAAGTCTGGGTGATGTTTTCTTAGGTTTTTTTCCCTGGCTGGACACTGGGCAAGAGATTGCTCAGAGTGTTACATCCTGATAGACAGTTCCGTCAGCCTTCCGCTTTCAAAGCAGTGGTGTAAGTGGAGGTGGACGGTGGCTTTTGTTGCTGAATAGTTAGTCTGTCCTAAAAATGTACTCGTGAATTATGATTTGAATTCCTAGAGCATAAATTTCAGAGATGAGCCAGTGGTCCCTTTCCCCACTCTCACTCCAAAGCTGTATTGCCCAGCAGGTGGGACAAACACCAGGTCAGAAGCGTAACTTAGTGCACCGCTTCCCAGGAGAGCTCCTTGACACTGGGGGCCGGGTGGTGGGAAATGTGGGTCATTGATTCTCTCTTGTTGAAATGCTTCCAGTTATATTCATAAATAAACATTCACTGAAGCAGCAACCAAAAAGCTGAAGTTCCCCCTGTCAAATGACCTAATCATCAACTTAGAGAGATGTATATTATGTTTTATCCAGTAAGTATTTAAGTTTTCATTGTTAAGTGGTCCAGGCATACCAGAAGAGCCATGAGACCCCCGCCTCAGCACACACTGCAGCTTATCACTTGTGGTATTTTCTGAGTGGGTCAGCCTGGGGTCAAAATTCCTGCTGTTGACCAGACAAAAAGGGAATTGGACCCACGGTTTCCCACATATGATGTGAATGTCCAGCCTGGACTGGGATCTAGGGCATGGGAGGGAGGAATAGCTTTAATACTAGCTTCTCTGGATTACCTCATTCCTCTTGTGAATCTGGCCCTTGGGTTATTTTTACAAAGTCCTAAAGTGAAACCAAATGATTCAAGGTGAATTAAATGTTGCAAGCAGTCCAGAACTGCTTTTTTTTTGATTCAGTGAAAATGTTGAAAAGCCTTGTCTGGGGGAGCAGTCAGCTACAACAGTCAAAAAGGATGGAAGAATGGCTGTTGAGCAGGAAACATCCTCATTCATCGTGCTGCTCCTGAAGGGCCAGCTGGAGCTGGCATGTGCAGCCAACCATTGTCAGGGAGAGTGTGAGGGTTTGTGAATGGGCAAAATAAATATTTAACAGTATTTACAGGCACTGCAGGCAGGTGAGGAGGCCGAACCTGAGCCAGAAATTCAGAGATGTGAATTCAGTTCCCAGCTGGGCCCCAGAATTTCTGCGCAACCTCAGGTGAGTTGTTTACTCCCTGGATGTGCAAATGCAAATTCTTGTAGCTCTGTATGTTTCTCTGCTTCAGTGGACCGGTTATACCAGCTGGAGATCTTGGCACTGACACCTCATGGCCCTTGGTATAACAAGGTGAATAATCCTTTCCTAGATCTTGAGACCTGAGACTAATGATAAAGTCACCAATGGGGTCTCACGTATGCCTATTGTGATGGGCTCATAAAGGCCTGAAAAACGAGAATGAGTAAAACAAATAACACGGGAACACATTAACCAGCAATTTGCTGTATGCTACACAGCAATTTGTTGTGTACTATTCCACACTGCCATCGTGGGTTGTTAAATCTTTAAAAACAGGATGTTTTCCTGTTCTCACACACTCAGTGCTTCCTTCAAATGAGGAACTTCTGGTGCATATGGCAGATCAGCCGTTCACATATTCATTGTCCTGTGAAGTCACATTTTTCAGGAATGAAGCTGTGACTTTTTGCTTTAGAGGTGATTAAGAAGACAGCTGAACCCATGCGGCTTAGCAAAACAATGTAGTTGGTCAGAATTTCTCACCACGTATTAACTGTGAAATGTACTTGAAAACTGAGATTTTAATTAAAAATCAGTGTTCTTACCTGACATCACTGGAGGGTCACTGAGCAACACAAGAATGCAAATGAGCTCTGGCCTGCTTCAGCGGTGGTTAACAAGACAAAGGAGATCGTAAGGTTTCACAGAAAGCCCAAAGAGATAAAGAGGAAATGTACGGTGTTTCCCAGCCTGTCAATAAGTAAAGATCATCAGATCTATTTTTCTGCTTTTCTGTTCCACACTTTCATCTGCCTGGGGAAAAATCTGGAAGGGATGAGCAGGCTCTCAGTCACTGTTTAATTACTTTGCTTTTCACAAAATCATGAAACAGAAGTGTTTTGTTTTTCATTGCAGTTCACAGCTTCTGCACGCTAAATGCTTTCAGATTCCTGCAGAGAGCTAAATCTGGTGTGCAGGCTGCAGCAGGTAAACAAGGTATATCTTAATGAACTGCCAAGTAATAACATGAGAGAGCTTTGTAACACAGCTTTACTTACATTACTCATGCTATACTCCGCGAGTGCTCCTATGGCCTCTAAGCCGTGAAAAAAGTGTTTGTCCCTGTGATTCCTGATGTAACATGACTAGGAGGCACAAACCTGACCCTAATTTAGCACAGCTGAGTCACATGCCTTTACAAAAAGACTAGGTTAACTTTTTTAATTTTTTTTTTTTAAGGCAAAAAAGAAAAAGTTGAAGATCTACATTCAATTAGCAAAGATGTTTTGTTTCAGGACTATGCCCAGCAGAGTGGCATTTCGTAACAGCACTGTCTCTTCTAAGAGCAGCTGATCAGAGTAGAGGCATCCAGTTCTACCTGCTATTCTAACATGATCTGAGAAATAGGTCCTTTCCAGAGTATTTTAGGATCTCAAAATAAAATGTGACAAGCTAGTGCAAACAAAGAGGTCTTGGAAGGGAAACATGTCAGGGAAAAAGGAAGGTCGAGTGACAGGACAGTTTGGCTTACTGCAACTTTGGCACATGCTGTTTTAAGAAGAGAAACAAGAGATCCCAATAATATCAGCAGGCACCTCCCATCAGCCAGCACTTTGGCATGGACATTGTGGTAATAATGGGTCTTGAAAACCGACCTAAAGGACAAGACAGAATCCCACTATCATGGAATGGTGGGGGCTGAAAGGGATCTCTGGGCGTCATCTGGTCCAATCCCCCATGCACAGGCAGGGACACCTAAAGCAGGTTGCCCAGGACCTTATCTGTATAGCTTTTGAGTATGTCCAAGGATGGAGACTCCACAACTTCCCCAGGCAACCTGTGCCAGTGCTCAGTCACCCTCACAGTGAAGAAGTGTTTCCTGACATTCAGAGGAAACTTCCCATGTTTCAGTTTGTGCCCATTGCCTCTGCTCCTGTCACCAGGCAACCAGGGATAAGTAGGATGTTCTCTAGGAAATGGTTTTCACTCATAGGATGCAAGACTCCAGGTTTCAGTGCTCACAAAGCATGAGATGGATGACTTGATAAAATTCTTACCAGATTATTCACAAAACACAGCTTTGAAGAAACAACAGGTCAGTTGTCAACATTAAACTGAAGGCCTTTCTTGGAAAACAAACATGCAAAAATTTGGAGATTCTATATCTAGTATTTCACTTCGCAGTGAGCATGGGGCTGCATGTTCCTTTTGAAATTGCTTTGCTTCTTAGGATTTCCATCAGGGCTGTTTGTAATGCCACACTATCATTTCATATGCTTCAACATAATTGTTCTCCTTTCTAAATCAGCACCTTATTCTTGCTCCAGAAATCTAAGCTTTCATTTTGAGCATATTAAAATAATTAGCATAGTTAACATTAAAAGAAAATGTCATGTAGCCAATGTAAGTTCTCTGATGTTGCAAAAGCTGTGAAAACAACAGCTTTGTTACGTGACATACACTCACTTCTCTCAATGCAATATTAATAATGGAATATTAATTACAAGCATAAAGCTACTTCTTATATCAACATTTTAATCTATTTTAGGGGTCACTGTTGTGAAAACATCACCAGCAGTAGCAGTTGTTATGGAAAGGTGCAACAGGCTGCTTGCCATTGTCATTGATGCTGTAGATCTCAAGTATTCCCAAGAATTCCCAAGGCATAAATTACTTACCAGAAGGAGGATATTCTCCAGATTCTGCACTAAAGGAATCTGCTGCCTTCTATTCCCAAAAATCACAACCAGTTACATATCTCTGTGTCTCTCAACACAATGGTTCTCCCAAGTCCATTTCCACAGTGCCTCCACAGTACAAAACTGGCCAAATGACCAATAACTAATTTAGCACTGATTATATTGTTTCAAGTGATGGTACATAACTCACTCCCATCCAGCTGCTTTCACCTGGCCCTGGATTATGTGCTGACTCACAATGGTCTGTTTCTTAATAAGCATTGTAAATGATTGCTAGCAACCAAAGTAGACCTACACAGAAGAAGGTCTGCATTATGTTCTCAACACTGGAGCCAGATGTCCAATGCCACATACTAATGGAGAAAGGTGGGGTTGTGGTTTTTCTTCCCTTATGTGAAGACCTAACTTAAAAAAAGTATCTGGTGGAATTTGCACAGGAACCTTCTGGACCTGACAGGCTATCAGAAGTACTGCTTAGGCAATGCAAAGCCCACAAGCATGTCTGCAGCATCTGAACTTGCCTAAAAGGCTTTAAGGACATGAAAATATTTAAAGACCTGAATACCTTTAAAGACCTGAATCTTAACACTGGAAGCTACGTTTCTGAAGGGTGCAATTTGTGAGATAATTGTTGTCCAATTCAAAGGGCCACAAACTACAAAAGATGAATTTTTGATGCCTTTGGGATCAGGAAACAAAGTGATTAGAGAGCTTCAGGGTGAAGCAGCACCTTACCATCTTCTAGTTACTAGGTGTCTTCCAGCTTGTCACCCAGCTGTGAAGGGCCTCTGAGTGGGAAACAGGAAAGGAGCAGGAAGAGTGGAAGTGAAAGAAAAATTACTGTTTGGCAAGGTCCTCGTTCAGATCAGAAACTGGACAGCTGAATGTAATGAATGATGCAGAAATGGCTTTGAGCCTGCATCTTTGCCAAACACGGTGGCTGTGCAAAGGGACCAGCTGCGTTTCTGTGAGGTGTGGACTTACACGGACTTGGGTAACACACCTTAATGACCAGGGCTGGCATCTCTTGCAGGGAAGCCAAGGCTGGAGGTTCTGTGTGAATCTGAGGATGTTAAGCCCTCTCTAACCAAATGTAGTTTTTACAAGTGGGCCTCTCCCCTTTTCCATATTCTGCCATGAGGAGAAAACAGGCCAGTTTCAAGCCATGCATTTTTTCTGGCTTTGCTCTCTCTTGACTAAGCTAAGCACAAATGAGTAAGGAAAGCACAATAAATCACATGACAGATTAGTCTCAATAACTGAAGCAAAAATCACAAAAATAAATAAATAAATAAATAAATCTGGAAATACAGAAGGATCCATCTATAAAAGTGTATGTCTCGTTTGCATTGTTCATTTTTCACTTCTGTATGTAAATTGCACTGGGATGTCTTCAATATTTTCCTTGCCTATTTATCTTATTATATTTTCCTGTTCTTGCCTTTTTTTTCCTCTCTGAGACATTTCTAGCACTGTGGTTGGAGAGTGCAGCTGGGATACAGCTGTGTACTGTCCAGCTTTGATGAGCTATAAATGTTTTCCCTTGTGCTAACATTGTGACATTCCCTATTGCTTTGGTTTCTTGAATGCTGGTGCTTGAAAAGCAGATCTGAAAACCCCAAAACTGCTCTTTTTAGCCAACAGTTGCTCTCCCTTCATATCAGCAGCTTCTAATTAAGCAGTACCATACTAGCGGACCTAAAGATCATTAAAGGTGTACTCAGGGTGTCCAAGAATAGTGACACAATGCAGGTGTTGTTCCCTCAGTTCAAAATGGACTGGTCAGTCCCCTCATTGATTAGCAATTGTGCTAAATGTCTTATGAAAGTCTGACCCTGACACTGCTAACACCTTCGGTCAGCCAAATAAATTCTTTCAAACTTTCACAGTGGAAAAAACTTTCTATTTTATGATTTTATAACCCTGTCATTAGCAATCTTTGAAACAGCATTCCACCCCCAGGTTGCATTCTGTGGTTACGAACTTCATTTGATCACTGCCCCATCAATTTGACATTAACTGCTACAATTTACAACTGCTCTGGCTTTCCCTCTATTATTGCCGTACCTCTGCAAGTGCAAAAAACTGCTGCCCAGGGGAAGTCTGAAAGAATGCAATGTCTTGTTAAAACCTGAAAGGGCAACAGGGGTGGGGAAACAACCTCCTAGAAGAGAAAAACCAAAGGCTGATAATGAATAATGCTTCATTCTCTGCTGCGAACATGGGTGACCTGGCATGTAGACCACAGCAAAGTAGTGAATAATTCACTGAGAGAGTCATAGACCTCCTGGTAGACCACAGCATTGCTTTGTCTCACAAATATGTTCTCCCACAGAACCAGGCTCGACAGGATGTTTCAGTCTACAAATGTTTAAACAAAGGTGGGTGTGACAGGGTGTGCAAGGGGAGCACCGTGCATGGAGCGGGCCAGCGTGCATGGCTGTTTCTCCATTAGCCGATAATTCCATAGGCCCTGAACACAACGGCGATGGAGAGAACAATGGCTTTGATGGAGATGAGGCACACAGCTCACGACCAATTACTAACCCAGGCAAGAAACCAATTGCATACTCAGAAAGGGACATTTAAGCAGCGTTAACTGTCTGAGCTGAAGCAACAGGAGCATGGATATTTAGAGCAGCAGCTGGAATCCAGGCTGATTTCCTGACCTTTGTGCTCACAAAAGGAAAAGCATCCAAAGGAACCATTGGCGATGGAATATGGTTCCAGTTTCCATGTGAGTTCCTTCTTTGCTTTTGTGGGTTTCTCTGCCAGAGAGACAAATCTGAGGCCAAGTTGTTTCTCATTTCGTTTGCAAATGTTTCTGTTGCTGAACACTATTCAGTTTCTGCCTCCTTCCTTCTCTCAGCCCAAGGCTGTGTGATGTGGGCCTGAGTCCTGGGGGCTGTGCTGGGGACAGAAGTGTGGGGCAAAAACCCCTAAATCCCAGCTCTGCTCTGGGTTGCAGTTGTGTTTGGGAGCAAAGCTAGAAGGCACTTTTTATTATCTTGGATATCAAACTGTTTATAGAAGGCAACGTTTTAACAGTTTCACCCATTTCTCTAGCTTTTCCATCTTTGTAGCCAGAAATATTCTGAGGCTAATCTTGTGATATATCTGAAGTTTAAGTTGTTTGATCTGATGGGGCTACTGAGTGAGTCACTTCTATATCCATAGCCTCTCATATTACCTTAGTCACACTAAAAAAGACCTTTTGATTTAATTGTGGCCATTTCCTGCATATAAGATAGATAATGTCTAGCCCATGCCTTTTTTTTTCTCTTATCCTGACTGAGATATTGTCAGGCTCTGTAATTTGCCAAAGTATCAAGTGACTATTCCTACATTCTTCCTCCTGATTATCCTTCCATGTTACACAACCTTCTATAGATCTTTTTGCTAACACACCAGGCAGTGCCTTATTCTGTCACTGGACATGTCTGGTCTGTCAGCTCATGTGACAGGAGGAGGATGTCCAGATGCTAAAACTTTGGTTTGGGACCATTTGCTTTGGGCATGGGGCGATGAGGCAGAGGACACGAGTGCCCATGACCTGGTGACTGCTGTACCTGGCTCAGGAAGTCATTGACAGAAAAAATAATTCAGTCTGGCACTAAGCTTCAGAAGTGAGCAGGGTACAATCGTCACTGCATGGGCAGGGAACGCAGGGACCAAATGCAGGACTCTCATGCTGTGCATGGAGCCCCCAAAGGAAGGAAACCTTTTTTATTTGCGTGAGATATCTTTCAGTGCCCTTCCCTCTTGGCACTTTTTCCACAGCCTCACTGGTACTGACTGATAGTCAGTATGACTCAGTCCCACTCAGCATCACACCACAGAGGAAAAGAGACACTGCTGTTGTGATTCTATTTCAAAAAGCTTTCTGACTTTTCTCTTCACAGATCACAGGCTGGGTAAAGTATAACAACTCATTCTGAAAATCACCTTTCCAATCCATGCAGTTCTGCGCATGCCTGCAGAGTCCCTTTACCAGAATCCTCACAGAAACCTGGCTTTACAACTAATGAGAGAATGATTTCAATTGTTTTCCAAATGTTGTTGACTTTCTCTCTATACTCCGAATCTGTATAGATATTTAATTTTTATAAATGAAGCCATTTTGGTGTAAGTGACTGCAGAAAGATGACTATTCCACCTCTTTTATGGTGCTTTTAACTCTCAGATCAGACTGGTTCTTTTCCTACTTAGGAAAGCTATAAATGCTCTGTAATAGCTGATATTTTTATTGCAGATTCTCAGAGTGATTTAGTCACTGTTTTGACTGGTTCTAACATATTCGAGAAGCTACACCTAATATTTACAAGCTTCCAGTGTAATCTTTTTATTTTTCCAACCATCAAAGTCCTGCAAATTAGGTCATGGAACACCACTTTCTTAGTGTCTTTTTCATTATTTCCATCTATTATATACTAGTCTCAAGCTGAGAAGAAACTTTAAAGGCACACAACTAAAGAAACTTTGTTTATTATTTGAAAAAGTTTGGATGTATTTCCTTTGGCCAGATTTTACTGACTATGACTGGAGAACTAAACATTCCTGTTGTTTCCAGTAAATAAGCTTTCAAATACAATTTTCTAACTCGTGGATAAAGCAGAAAACAAAGCTATTGGTATCAAATGAGCCCTCATATTTTTCCAATTGACGGATGCCTGGCAATTTCTATGAGATTATTATCTGAGAACAGACTTACTTATTGTTCAGCTTCCAACATCCAGACTCACAGATGGGATCCTGCCCCTCGCTGTCTCCTGTTTTCCTGTTTTCTGGAGGGCCTGGTTTGGCTTCTGGGTCCCAGTGGCATGCAGGGGAGCCCAGAGCACTTTCAGACTCCCAGAAGTCCCTCAAGGCCTTCAGGGGAATGAGTCCATCATTTTCAAGGATGGGTTAGACAGTCTGAATGCACCACAGATGTAAGAGAGCTGCAATCACATTTCAAGCAGGGATGCTCTGATAGTCACTGCACAACACCTCCTGCAGATTTTAATAGGTGTCCCACCTCGTTCAAGAGAGACCATTACCAACACAGTACAGCTCCAATAGTTACTACACTGCTATTTCAATCTGCTTCTTTATCAAGGTGCTGCCCCTGCCGTGTGGGCACCGCTCTCTATTACCAACCTGTTAATGAGACTTTATGTACTGACAGTACAGATCAGGCCCTGTTCCCGTGGTGCACCAAGAAGAGCTTTCCTTCTCCAATTACCCCTCGGAAACAGGACAGGCAGAATCTAACCTTTTGCCCCATAAAAATTGCATGTTGTTCTGAAAGTCAAAATGCAAATAATTTATGAATTTTGTAACCATGTCCAAGGGAAGAGGAAAACAGTAGGCAAAATTGGAGTCTGCTATTTTTACCCGTGTGTCTAGCTGATTACCTGTCATTCGTCTCACACAGAACTAAATACCTTAAATGCAAATAGCCAGAGGTTGTTGTACGTTTTTTGCCCTTTCCACAGCTGTTCATTACAGAGCTCAACAGCAGCTGACAGCAGGTGAATGTGCGGATGATGGGCCATGGATATATTCTGTTAAATAGAATGAATAAACCATTAAATGATCTTGTTTCTTGATATGCCTAAATGCAAGCTGCACCTTCAAGCAAAGCAACATTAAATTCTGTATAGCAAATCCCTCTTGTACCTTGCAGCACGTCAGTCATGCAAATTTTATGCTATAATCTTTTATGCAATTATAACCTCCATTTATTTTTAATGATATAGTGTATCCTTTTGCTTTTAGTTCTAGACAATTGAAATAAGGATGCATGAACCTGGAATACTAGTCTACTTATATCTGGTTCATTTTGTAAACTATATTTGGTGTTTTATATAACTTGTTTGACCTGGGTAGAAATTAGTGACAACATATATTCCCTTTTTGAGAATCAGTATCTTTGAAATTCACTAATATGATAATTTAGCTGTATGTCTGTATGCCATTGCTATCATAGGAATTGAGAATGATTGGGAGTGTTATTTTAGAGTGAATGCGTATTGCATGTACGTAATATATATGCATGTATACAAAGTAAACGTAAATTGTACATTTTAGGCATAAGGAATTAAAATAAGAAAAAAATTATAAAATTATTCCCAAATCACCATCTCAAAAAAATAACCAAGAAGTTTTAACCACTTTTTAATTTAGAAATCTGATGCTGGATTTGGAACTGTCTCTCCTCAATGGAAGGTTTATATTTTCTATATAAATATTACTTCAGATGTAGCTCTGCTCTCTGTTTGCTCAAAAAGGGATTTATTTTCCCATAGCTCTGGGAATGAAGGACCTCCAACTCTTTCCATGACACACCATCCACACAGGCATGGCCCTCCTCCAGCCCAAGGCTATTTGACCTTGTCCACAAGAGCATGGGTTTTTGGAAGGTCAAACACATCAGAACATTCTTCTGCATGAGGAGGAATTAAGAGGGAGAAGTACAGGACCAGACTGGGGTGGTGACTTCATCTGAGGGATGGTGACTTCATCTGAGGGATGGTATCACTGCACAGGTATTACTCTAGCTCCAAATGTGAGGCTTGGAAAAAAAGTGACAAAAGAACATTAAAATGTTAACCATCCCTGCTCTTGCGTCTTCTTGCTTACTCTCCCCACCTTGCTTACACAGTAAAACTTTTGTCTGGATTCCAAAAGCTGGGACGGAGCCTCGCACCTTCAGAGACCAGCACTGCATTACCCACTCTGGGAAACACAGGAGAAGACATTTGTCTTGGATTACCTGCATCTGTAAGACTTGCATGAATGGTGTGAAAAACAGGATCAACTGCAAAAGGGAGCAGTTCCAATAGCACTTAAGGTCAGGCAGAGGAGACAGTATTTGATATAATTAGGAGTTTTCACATTCCTTCCTTGTATGCAAGCAGAAAGCAGTGTGAATTTCTAATCCTTCCATTCGGTAAAGTTCAGGTAGAGCAAGATTCACTAAAATCAAAACTATAGGGCCTATGATTTACAAGCTTCAGTAAACCTGAGATACCTTATCTACCCAGTCCACAACAAAGTCAGACTTGAACCCTCCATAGCCTTCTATTGTCTTTTGTGTGGAATTAGGTTGCATTGTACAGCTGGCCTAATTCTGTTTCTTTGCAGCCAACTGTGGACTAAAAGCAGGAGAGAGATTTATTTAGGTTTAATACTTTGTTTTCTGCCAGCTTCTGGAAAATTTTGTGTGCTCTATATTTAGAGTTTTCTTTCTTTAGAAAATTCCTCTGTGACCAGCTTCCAGGGAACCCTTTTCTCCTGTCATACTGCTGCAGTTTGGCCACAATTTTGACCTGATGTGCTTTCAGAGACAGCTGTATCATTTCTCTTAAACATTTGAAATCCATGAAAAAGTGTGATACAGTTATCTGCAGAACTGTCACAGGTTTAGAGGAGTGGGGTTTGCCACTAGCAGAATTAAAGAAGCCTGGCAGCAGAAACGTATAAAATATGGTAGTAAGAAGATATGGAGACAAAGAGCAAAAATAAAAAGTTACATGTAGACTACAACTAGATAAAGATTTATATATTAAAACATATTTTAGTAATGTTTAGAGAAGTTGCCTAATAATGAAAAGCAGATACAAAACTGTCTAGCTATGTACAATACTACAGATTTGTGCATGTAAAACTATCATAAAAAATGAACATTGAAATAAACCCAGATGAACAGACTAGAAAACAAAGAGCAGCCCTGTCAGCATACCAAGTTGCAGTAAGATTAATATGTGCTGCAAGTGTTGCTCCCAATGTATCTCTCTGCACTCATCCATCATCTCCCTCCATGAAGCCAACATGAGATTGTGGCCTTTTCGCTGCCTGAGGCAACCTGGTGTATATGTCCTTGGGAGTAAATACAGATTATTTGCCCAGTCCCCAAACCAACAGTGCTCTCAGAGTTGTTAGCCAGCTGGAAATTTTTCTGTCCCCTTACTGAGAATATCCAGACTCTCTCCCATTCTCACATTCAACCCAACTATCCCGCACTATTAAAAAAAATGGTCTTTCAGAGTCCCACACTAAAATTTCTGTGAAAAGCTGGGCATTTCTAAAGTCAGGAAGTATTTTAGACACTTATTTTAAAATTACGAAAGATATCATATTAACTATAGAGGAAGCCTAAGTGTCTAGCTCAAGGTAGACGCCCACTTGTGCATGGTTAACATTAAGTGAGTGAATCTGGTGCTTAGAAAGATGCATCCAAAGCCCACTGCACATGCAAGTAGCAGCTACAGTCCAGCTGAACCTGTCCAGAGCTCGAGTACTCATTGGACCTACACGTGAAAACCACCATAGGCTCACCAGAAGTTTCTTCTTTCTCTCAGGCAAACACTGGCTGCGCTTTGAAATTAGCTCAGATTAATTTGCTCCCTTCTTTTTAATAAGAGCAGTAACTCATAGTGATACTTTCACAAGCCCTTACATACAACATTAGCATCAGCTCCCAATTCCCCTGTCTGTGTATACAGAGCCCATAGTATGCCCCATGTTCACAGCAGAAATGAGGGAAAAGTGGGATTTCTCAGAACCCTGTCCCTGTGTGGTGCCATCTTTTTCCTCCCTCCCCAGATTTCCTCTGGTGTCATCTCTGATGTCATTACTAGCACAGAGGGGAGCTAACAAATATCTCTCAGGAATGTTGTGGGTGTTAATTAATAAATGCTCGTAAAATGCTTGGAAAGCTTCAGGCTGAAAAATGTATGAAATCTTTCTTAGAAATATTGTTCTTATTTTCTGTATCCAGATACTATGTCTCCTGAGGTCTCTGCAATCTGAAAGTAGGTCAAAATTTGTCTCTTAATAAGTTGAATTGGGAACTCTGAAATTTTCCTCCAGACACAATTTTGTACTACTTAAATTAAGTAACATGAGGCTCTCTTCCCTGTACCCAAATGCCTTGTGAAACAGCTGAGGACAGCAATGCAGAGACCAGAAGATGTGCTCCTCACACCCAGCCAAGGTGCATTTACAAGCCAAATGTTGACCTCAAAGTGTCAACCAATCCCGTGCTAACATACACCTCAGTTTCCATGAACTTACAGGTTTTGTGTTCTGGCTCCCCCCAAAAAAGGCATCCATGCAACATATCACTTAGAGCACGAAACGCTTCCTTTTGGAGGAGCCACGATAAGCCAAGTGGATGCACACGTTTGTTTCATGCCAGTTAACCAGGCAGAACATGGGCTGTTAAAATTCTCTGTATGTACCAACTGGAATGGTGTTAACCCCTACCAGAAATACACGGCATTGCGCTTTTCATTTCCATTCTGTAGGAACAGACACGACTGAGGCATAGGGTGTTTCCTGAGGTTAATGATAACCTGAGGTTAATGGTTTCTGGCTGAACTTTAGGCCCTTGGCTTCCCCTAACCTGTCATTAATCCCCAGGAAATGCCTGAAACCAAGCGTATTATTTAAATCTGGCAGCAATTAATTTATCTCTGGACCTTACAGATGCTCATATTAAATTAAAAAGAGGATGATTTATGGAGAGCACCAATAATGTCCAGATCTAGGCAAAGATAGATGTTATCCTTAATACTTAAAATTCAGGTTTCCTTTTTCACTGAGTCATTGACTATCAGCTGTATTAAAGGTTTTTATTTAATTATTCTATCAAATAAGATCTTTTCCATAATTATTCCTTCTAAAAAACACTTTATCTTGTATATTCTGCCAGCTGCATCAAGATTTTATCTCTTTTCCTCTTTGAGAGTGTTTCATGAACATTGTTCACGGTTGCTTCTGAATCAAAAAATAAATGTATTTTTAGCAACTTAGTTTAAAAAGAAGCAATCAGAAAAAATGCAGTGGCATATGTAAGAAACAAGAATTATCCTCTCACTCAGCAGTAGATCTATAAGTCTCAGACAAAATAACAGCTGTGGTTTTATTTCTACATATTAAGAAAATAGGCCAAAAACACAGTATAAGGTTGTTGGTTTCTACAGAGCCAGGAGGTGAAGCTGTACATTGGTTCCTATTCTGTTTATCTCTGGCTTTTAGGCTGAGGCTGCCAACAGTGTGCACACTCTCTATTAAGGCTTCTGAAGCCTTACCAGAGCTCTCAGTGATGTGGTTTGGCAATAGGTACCACTAAATCACAGACATAGGCATCAGTGCAGTTGGCTCTGTAATTGCAAACAACAGCCATAAATCCATTGAAACTAATCCATGTACCAACTGAAATAAAATCCTTAATCTCATGTCGTTTCTGTTTTTCAGCTTTCACTTTCAAGTCTTATCACAGTATAGTGCCATTAGCTCTACAGACAAAACGGAGTCTTCCAGACTCCTTAAAATCTGAAATTCTGCTGTAAAAATAGCTTAAGAAAAACGGACCTTCTGAGTTAAAGGTGAACTGCAAGGGCAAAAAAATCAGAGTTGTGGATTTTTTCCTTCTTTGCAGAGAATTCATACAGTAATATGTTTCATGAAAAAATGGTTACTGAAAAGCCACAGTTTATGCTTCAATATTTCTGTAAACTGATTAAACCAATTCCCTGCAGAAAAATTACTGTCTGCATTGCAATATGAGCTCTACTGATACACAGGATTACTCGACTCTTAGAGAATAAGAGGAACAATCTCACATGTGTATATGTGGTCACACATCTGGCTTTGTGCAGCACTAGTTCTCCCTTTCCTGAAATCAATCTCTCTTGAATATTTTTTCCTTAACAGCCTCCTCTCACATGCCAGTTCTGCTGCCTCTCAGCAGTCTCTTGTCTAACCCACCCGTGGAGAAGAAGACGGGGCAGGTGCAGTGGTTATGTTATTCTGGTAAGGCTCCTCCTCATCAAGGAGGGTCTCAGCCTCAGCACTGCCTTCCCTGGGGCAGCTCCTGCTGCTGGTAACACCAGATGCAGAGAGGACACGTACACTGCTGCACATGTGTGACCATGAATACTGCTATGAACATTTTTGTGAGAAATGGAAGACAGACTTATCCTTCTCCACTAACATGTGGGTCCTTCATGTTTGAAGAAAGTTATCCTTCTCAAGGTTCAGTTCAGAAATTCTTTTTTAACACCCTCTTTCTTACAAGCTTCGCTTCATATGGCAGAACTTCAGCATCTCTTTTTGTTATAACATTTTGTCTTCATTTTGAAAATACCACTATACCTGTTTCAGCTACAGGTGTTGCCCCGTTTCATAATAAATAATTAGAATATATATACTGCAATATCATTTTCTAATGGCTAAGATTACAAAAATATGTCTATAAAATACTAGTCAGGGAAGGTAAGGGCAGTTTCTGTCTCAGCTGTACCTTCCTTGTTCCTGCAGTCAGGTACAGTGCCCATTTCTCCCAGCATGCAATCAAGCAGCTATGGAGCTTCAGCAGTGCACCAGAGGCTCCTGTCCCAGCTGGTACAAATAGTTTTGGACTTCTTCCCTTGGAGCAATCAAAACGTTATAACCATGACAGAACAACCGAAGTTTTCCACAAATTTTAATGAGCTGAAGAAAACATATTTCTAGTGTTCCTCTGAACACTTAGGATCCAGTCTGTATCCTACATAATTTAGGAAGGATTTGCTATGTACTTTACTAAACTTTGGTGTGGAAGATAGAATGTGTTATCATGCACACTTTGTGGAGATCTTTGTGGCAAGAGTCAGATTCAGAGATGTTTACATGCTGCCTGGCAGATAAATGCTATTCCAAGGAAAAAGAAGCCAGCTATCAGTATACAGCCACGTTTCTTATGGTTTCCTGATTTTCTGCCTTCTGGTATACCTAAATCCTCTAAATATGAGCTACTGAATCAGCATTTTGTATGGTCAGATGTAATTAAAGCTGTTCAGAGGACACAGATTCCATTTTGCTTTAAATTTCAAGGTTTCAGAATTTGTTTTCACTATTCAGAGGAATGAAAATAACCCCCTCAAACATTTTTGCAAATGGAAATTTTTATGAAATGTCTGTTTCTGGATATAAAACCTGATCTTTTCGGCTCAAGTTCTTTCTCCTCTGGCTGTAAGTGACAAGGGAACTCCAGGCAAAAACTTTCTCAAGAAATATTTGTCAAAACTGATATGTTGATACAACATTTTGGCTTTGATGAAGTGACATATTTCATTTCACTGAAAATATTCTGACCAGCTCCAGATGGGATTGACTTATTTAAGCTAAGAAAATGATTCATTGTGAAAGTCAGAATAACCCAATGAAATAATAGAGTAATGCATGGGGGAGTCTAAACAAGCCAATAAAACAACAGAATAAAGCAACATTCTTCAAATCAGCATCACTGGATCTGAACCCTTGTCTTTATGCCTAAGACAAACTCATAAAAAATAAACAAATTTAAATAGTAGAAAGGATGTTTATGTCCATCCAATATAGACTCCTGGATAATATTGGCCTTTTCCTTTGGAATCCTGAAGTCATAGGAAAGTAAGGTCTGAATCCAACTTTCTCCTGTACTGAAGAACTAATATACATAGAAGACATCTGAGAAAAATTTATGAAACATGTTTCTAAAGTTTTTTATTAGAGGAGAGTCTTAACCTTAAGAGAGTCTCAACTTAACCAGATAGTTGTTTCTTTACTATTAGGATATGCTGATCGTTGAAAATATTTTCCTACAATGTAACCTACATTCTCTTGACGAAACCTCAGATAATTAGTTTAAGCAAAAGTTTAGAGGATCATCAATCCATTTAGAAGATAATTGATAATTGTAGCAGTTCCAGGTGTATTTCAAATATAGTAAAACTTTGCAAGGTCCCCACTTGTAATTAATTTTTCTTGGGTAAATAAAATATTTTTTAAGAGTTTCCCAACTACCTGTGTTTTTTTGCATTTTTTAACTCTTTTTTAAGAGAAGAGCAAATGAGTAAATTTTATGCAATGATTTCTGAATCGTCTTCATATTAGTCACTTCAACACATAATCATATATTCTAATATTTGAGTTACATTTTCTACATCAGCTTCAGCTACTACACCACATTTAGTAAGGGGCCTCAGCCTCCTTTTCAATGAGAGACAGGTAGTCAAATTGTCCACCAGCTCACCACTCACACTGTCATAGCGATGTCTTAAGTGGTGCTCTGACCACCAGCACATGTCATGAAAGCCTTGACACAGCCACCAGATGCAGAAAATGTAGGGTGGCTGACTTCTCGTGAACTTCACACTTATCAGGGATTGAAAATCCCTGCCTGAACTAGAGCTTTGAGTATTGGTTGTGGAATTTCCCGAGCCATCTGACGAAGTGCAGGCACCACATCAATAGCTCCTGCCAAGCCATAGCAGTGATCCAAATACCATTTCCCTCTTAGTGTGTCAAGAAGATTGGTGTACTATCAGCCCAAGCTAGAATTAAATCACAGAGATGGTTTCTCTGTGAACAGGAAAGAGGGGATAAATAATCATTTGTTTTATCTTGAGAACCGGGGGAGACCAAGACTTGCCACATTGATTTTTAATGAAAATGTGACTGCCTAAGCAAGGCTCTACCACTGTCAATCAAAGAAGATAACTTTCAAAATTAATTTGGGATGTTTTCCTAATTAATATAATTGCAGCATCTATTTGGTCCAGAATTAAGGTAATTAGGGTGGGGTGTGAGCTCCAATAGGAAACAAAGCCTGATTCCTAGTCTTGTCTCTTGGGAACAGGCTGCCCAAGCCCACATAGACCAGAAAATCTAATTCGCACTGTTTACCTTTCAAGAAAATTCCTGGGGCCAATGGAAATATATGAGGTTTTATATCAGGTCATTAAATTGTCATGCTTTGTCCTTTGATTTAATTAAAATCTTCTTAGTTATTCAGACTTCTGTGCTGCAAGCTGAAATGTAAATGAATGATAAGATGAATGGTTTAATATAACACCTGCAACTCTATATTTCTTCCTACCTGAGAAGTTAAAATTTGATAATGTATTTCTAACTCCACACAATCATTACTTCTCAGTGTTCAGAGTAACTGCTCGTGTTAGAAAACTAGAAAATATATTTTATAGCTTCTATATTATAAATATTAAAAAAAAACCCTTCTCTGTTTCTATCCAACAAATGTTTAAAATTCTATGAATTTCAAGGGACTGAACAACATACTATAGACCATTTTGATGTTTTCCTATTTAGACTAAATAAGCACACCATTGTGCTTATTCAATATTTTCCTTTTTTATTCCTTTGTTGAATAGGAAAAGCAATTATTCCCATGACTATAATCTCTTTTTTAATATACCACTAATGATTTATTACAGATGTCTCTCAGGAAGAAGAATGAGCTTCTTCTGCATTCTTCTGATAACTTCGGAGATATAATTAGACATTTTATTTTATTTTCACTGATACCACTAAGTTCTAAAACCTAAGAAAAACGTGTATTCCTTGATACCACTGGAAACATCCAACACAGACGTTTGCATTCTGCATAATTGCATTGTCCATACGTATTCTGTTTTTAAAATCTCTGCTTAGTGTAGATGGCAACCTACTCAATTACTTTCAGAGTGTTTTGCTCTTCCAGACATAACAACTGCAATTCGATTAAATGTTTCATCCATTTTCTTCCTATCATTCCAGGATATAGACCTTGATTCTGTTAATCCAGTGTTGATGCTTGTTGTGGAAAGGACATTTTGAAACTCTTTAAAACAATGCAACACTTAACAAATGAGAAGGAAACAGAGTGTTTTGACGTAGGAAAAGCTACTACGGGATCAGATCAGTGATTGCTTCATAACCGCAGCTTTTCCCTGGCAGGCAATTAGAGAAGATCATATATGCCAAATTTCTCTGAGGGCACTGAAATGCTTAGTTTCTGTTCCAGCTTTGACCAAGGAAAGAGTTAACAGTTCTACAGCTTAAAATTCTGTGAACAGTCTCTGCTTTTCACCTGCTTTTTAGATAATTTTGTAATAATTCCTGCAAGAACAAGTCATAACTTTCAAACAGGGGATTTGCAGAAAGAGAACTCACATGAATTACTGTGGAATAGCTCACAAGACAACCCACAAAAATAGCAAACATTTCTATAGATAGGGTAAGAAATGCCTACTTGTCCCAGATGAATGCATTTGCAGGCTATTCTGCATTGCACCGACTTTTGTAAGACCTTGTCATTATGGTATCTGAGCACATGTAGGCATTATTGGGTGAAAGCATTAATAACTGCTGCGTTTTCTTTCATTCTCTGTCATTTCTTCCTTGTAAGGACGGTAGAGGACATTTATCCTTTCAGGTCCATTTGCTTAATGTGTGTCCAGAGCTTGTATGAGCCCAGTTACTTTGGAAAGTCAATCCACTGTCTCCAAGGAGGTCCCTCTGCTCCAGGAGGTCATGCTGAGGTGTGTGGCTGCTACTCACCACTCCTCTGGGACATCCTGGGGGGTGTCACCCCGCAGCTGATGGCGAGTGCAGGGGAGGGCAGGGGCACAGGTGGAGGCCCCAGGGCCTCTCCTGTGGGAGGTTTCCCAGTGCTTCTCTGGTCACCAGCTCTGTGCTGCTGCTTGCTGCCTTCCCTGGGGACCCTCAACCACTTCCTTTTGTGAGATACCTCGAAGGCTGACTCTAAACACTGGGCTTTGCCTTATATCAAGAAGACTAAATTTTGGAACTCAGTATCTGTATATCTGCCTAGACCCAGACTCGCTCACCAAGCTAAACTTGGACATGGAGTGGTTTAGAAGAGTTCTGCACCCCAAAATTGTGTCTTTTGTTTGGAGTATGTGCTCCTTTCCCAGCCTCATCTTTTTCCTTCTCCTCATTTACATCATGCTTTTAGCTTGCTAGACCAAAGCACTTTATGTTCAATCTACAAAAGACAAATTACTCAACCAAACAGCACACAGAGGAGACAGCTTATGACAATAGCATCAAGTGTTGATACTCAGGGATTATTACTTTATATTAGAAGCTAGAACAAATTGTTTTTTGTGAAAGGAAGTCTGCTTTCTCAAATACATGAAGTTTAAATAATAGTCAGAAAATGGCCAGTTCAGCAGATTTTATACACATAAATATTATATGTAATATTTTATGTATAAATGTTCCAAGTTTACTCCAGTGTAAAGCTTTCCTTTAAAGAGTAATTCTCACCCCATAATTCACTTTTATGATTTTCTTACGGCTCTAAGTGTAAAAGCTCAATCTGGTTTTGTTTTATCCTTCCTTAAAAAAAA